>VZTN01037817.1:0-229805 GCA_013400515.1 Erpornis zantholeuca | reverse complement strand
CCGCCATCTTGGTGGTGGCAGGCAGAGCTCTGGCGCTGCCGCCCGCCCGTCCTCCCTGCTGGGGCTCCTCAGGCAGGCGCTCCGTCTCGTTTGCTCCGGAATCAAAGGTTAAAATAGATACAGTAAGCTCCACACCGAATTACGCAATCAGGTTGGAAAAGACCTCTGAGATCTGGGAGTCCAACCTGTGACTGATCCCCATCTTCTCAAATAGACCACGGCACTGAAGTGCTATGTTCAGTCTTTCCTTAAACACCTCCAGGGACCGTGACTCCACCACCTCCCTCGACAGCCCATTCCAATGTTTAATCATCCTTTTAGTCGAAGAAATTCCTCCTAATGTCCAATCCAAACCTCCTCTGGCACAGTTTAAGACTGTGTCCTTTCGTCCTGTCACTTGTTGCCTGGGAGAAGAGATCAATCCCCACCCTCCTGCAGCCTCCTTTCAGATGGTTGAGGGAGTAATAAGATGCCCCCGGAGCTTTCTGTCCTCCAGGCTCAACCCGAGCTCCCTCAGTGCTGCTCATCAGACTTGTACTCCAGACCCTTCACCAGCTCCCTTCCCCTTCTCTGGATTCGCTCCAGCATTTCAAAGTCTTTCTTGTAGTGAGGGGCCCAGAACTGGACACAGGACTCCAGGTGTGGCCATGTTTTGCATCACGAGATGCCATTAAAAACAAAATCATAAAATCATAATTAACTGGTTCATTATAGCCAGCACATCTATTTATCCCATGGCTGAAATCAGTAGCTGAAAAGCCTTGTTGCCATTGCCATCCTCAACTGACATGGAGAAGGCCCATGTTCCCCTTTGAAACCATCACAGACTCCACCCCTTATTTTATATAGTTTACATCATGCCAGCTCCCACACTTTCTAATATCCTGTCACCCTTCCTGTCTTTTGGTGTATACACACAGATATAATTCCCTACATCCATCTCTATAAAATGTCAGTTGAGTTCATTTTGTCCATGACCTTGAGCTGCATTTGCCATAACAGTCTTTCAGGGCAGAGAAGATGGTAGGTGTTGTTGGACTGGCGCATGGTGAAGCCAGTTCTAATTACATCACCACTGGACTTGTCCAGATTCATCAAAGTTCATTCTTTATTAATGTGGTAATCAAAAGGGAGTTGGGTTCAGATCCCCAGTTCTGGAGTTGGTAGAAATGGGTGCTGCAAAGTGCCCAGTGCACTGATGAGCATATCACCACCATATAAGTGATAACACACAGTCTTATAGAGCAATTATATCCAACAGTTTAATTAATTGTAATTCCCACCCAAAATCAAATCCCCTTGAGGCACACACCAAACTTCCCCATCCTTCCCATGTTGCCCATCAAGTGCATCCAAGTCCTTGAGCAAAAGCAATCCCATGGATTGGTTTTGCCTTTGTCTGAGGCAGGAATAACCCAGACTATTTTCCCCAGCATATTTTTTATGTGCACTACTGGAAACTTACCCGATTCTCCAGTATTTACTCCAGTAAAAGTTTTGATTGAGCAGTTCCAGCCTCACTAACAGATTCCCTGGTGCTAACTAACCAGGTGGCTTTTGCAAAATGTTTGAAGATTCTACCACCCATTGCTGTCAGTGCAGTCTTTAACAGGTCATTGCACTGCTGAATTTTTCCCAGAGGCTGGTGTGCAATAGGGTGTGTTATATCCACTCAATACCATGTTTTTGGCCCAGTTGTCTACAAGGCTGTTTTGGAAATGAGTCCCATTGTGTGACTCAGTTGTTTCTGACCTACCAGATCCCCACAAGACTTGCTTTTCAAGGGCCAGGATAGTTTTCTGGGTGGTGCTATGGAGCCCAGAATACGTTTCCAGTCCTCCAGTCAGCCATGGTGGATTTGTGGGAGTGTGATGTATTCAATCTGCCAGGCCTCCTTATATTTCAGCCACTGTCCTTCATACTAGAGAGTCTTTAACCACTTGACTTGCTTAATTGCAGCATGATTTCCATTCATGGATAACCTGTGTGACAGTGTCCATGGTCAAATTGACCCCTCAATCACAAGCCCATCTATAGTTGCATCGCTTTCTTGATGGTCTGATGTGTCATGGGCCCACGGAGCTATAAATAATTCACCTTTATGTTGCCGATCCAGATCCACCTGAGCCATCTATTGGTTGTTTGGGTGTTCTGCAATGGCCTGACTCAGGCACATGAGCATTCACGTGATGCATCTTCACAACCAAGTTCTCCACCCAGGCAGCAATATCCTGCCACAATGCAGCAGCCCAGGCGGGCTTACCTCTGCACTGCCAGTTACTCTGCTTCCATCACTGCAACCACAGTGATGCCACAGGGTATTTGCCATCATCCCTGAGTCGGTAGAAAGGTAAAGCATTGGCCATTTTTCCTCATTCAACAACGCCTAAAGCCATCTGGATGGCTTTCACCTCTGCAAACTGACTGGACTCAACTTCACCTTCAGCAACTTGTCATAGGGGACCTGATACAGCTGCCTTCCACCTCCAATGCTTTCCACATCAGGACCCATCAATAAACAGGGCATATTGCTTCTTGCTCCCTGATAATTTGTCACATAGTACACATCACCTACTCCTCTGACCATATTCGGAAATCTTTACCTTCTGGCCAGTTCATGATCACTTTCAAGAGTCCTGGATGCCTGGGATTTCCTACTCGAGCTTGTTGTGTGATAAGTGGTATCCCACTTATTCCATGTAGCATCAGTTGTCTGAAGTGCAGAGGGGACCCTCCCTTTGAACACCCACTTCAGCAGAGCTAACTGGGATGCCAGGAGGAGTTTTGCTTCTGTACCAATCACTTCTGAAGCACCTCAAACCCCTTCATAAGCCACAGTTCTCTCTTTTTCAGCTGGAATGTACCAGGCCTTAGATCCTCTGTATCCCTGGCTCCAAAAACCATGGGGTTGTCCTAAAGTCTCCCACAGTGCTTTCTGCCAGAGGTCCCACATAGGGTCAATCTTCCTGGCTGCAGCATAGAGCACATTTCTAACATCTTGCCCTGTCCAGACTGGCCCAAGGACTATTGCATGAACTATCTCCTGTTGAATTTTTTCAAAGACTTGTTGCTGCTCTGGGTCCCATTTGGTACCACTCTTCTGCTGGGTCACTCGATAGAGAGGACTGTAATTTGGAATGTGCATTCTCCAAAAACCCATATCACCTTAGAAAGCTTGTGCTTCTTTCTTGCTAGATGATGGAGACATAGCTGTTGTTTTGTTGATGACACCCACTGGGATCTAATGATGTCCATCTTGCCTGGGTGACATACAACATCTTCCTTGAAGGGATACTTTTCATTCATGCCTGACAGCAGTCACCTCCAGAGGCTGAGGACTTGTATCCCTTTTCCAGTAAGCTGTCAATTCCCCTTTCCCTAGAGAGTGACCCCAGATGCTTGGCTTCCCTACCCACTAATTCCAGGCTACTGGTCCCATTATCCCAGTATTGTAGCAGCCAGGTGATAATGTGCTCACCTGGACAATGGATGAAATCTTTTCCCATAATCAGTAACTCACTCAGTGATAGGGATCTAGTAGTGGTTACCTTTTGTTCTCCTTCTTCCTCCTTTTCCTGTGGTGGCCCTGCTTTTTCCCCCTTTACTAAATGAGTGGACTTTCATGTCCATTTCTTCTTGTCTATAGGGGTGACTGACACTGGCATGTGTTGGGTCTCTGGTTCAGCTGCACTGCCTGTCACTGGGGTTGTAGTAGCTGCAGTGCCTAATGCTTTGCCATCAGATCCAGAGACCATCTCACCCCCTTGAGGTACTGAATAGTGTGGAACAGGGATCAGCAGGCTTGGGCCAGGCCCCAGAACATCTCAGCAACTTGTGTCTGTCTGGAACTGACAGGGTAACAGCATACTTTTCCTAGATATTTATTATGCATTTGTTCAGGGAAGAAGTTCCAAAACACTGGAGGTGCCCGCTGTCTTAGGACCTTGCCACATGCTGTCTCACACATCCTGCTACTTGTAGTTATCCAAACTCGGGGAATTCTCTTGGTAGTATTTGTAACCATAAACAAAACCTGGAACCGTGCTGGTTTCAACATCCCAAGGACATTTAAAATTTTCAAAATCCTTAAGCACTACTGCAATTAGACTGACAGGAAAGGGGATGGTGTGGAAGAATGTCTCCTCCATAGGTTGTCTCTTGGAGGAGGAGAGACAAAAGGTGTGATTATTGGTAGTTCCCAACAGATGGCTCTCGAAGAACAGAGGTGCTCAATGCTGAGTACACACACTAGATTAGTCTTACAACAAGCAATTCTATTGTATCACAAGCCAGCATTACCAAGTACAATAAAACGATAACCTTAGCCCAGACCTCAAAGGCGATAAAACCAAGACAGGGAACACATGCTGCAAGTAAAGTGCTCCATAATACAGCCCTGAGAACAAGTGCAATGACTCTGAGAGCAAATAAATCAAAGTTGTGACCAGTGACTGTTAGACCAATGCAGCAAATGTTTATAACAAATTTGTTTTAACATGCTCTGGTCAGATCTGTCCTTATCTCGACTCTCGGTGCTTCATGTTGAGTGCAAAAAAGGATGTTGACACACTACTCGCTGCCCCACCCACACCTCAGTGGGATGGGGAGGAGAACCGGAAAAAGGGAAAATCAGTGGGTTGAGATAAGAACAATTTCATAATTGACATAAAGTAAAGTATAATATTAATGCAACTAGTAATAATTGTAATGAAAACAGAGATAACAGAAAGAGAGAAATAAAAGCTGAGATAAGAAAAATCAACAAACCAACAATCATGCACAATACAGTTGCTCACTACCCACTGACTGATGCCCAGCCTATCCCCTAGAAGCCACCAGTGACTCCTGGCCAGCTTCTTCCAGTTTATATACTGAGCATGACATTCTATGGTATGGAATACCCCTTTGGCCAGCCTGGGTCAGCTGTCCTGGCCATGCTCCCTCCCAGTTTCTTGTGTACCTGCTCCCTGGCAGAGCATGGCAAGCTGAAAAATTTTTCACTTAGGGTAAGCAGTACTTAGCAACAACCACAACATCATTGTATAATCAACATTATTCTCATAGCAAATTCAAAACACAGCACTGTACCAGCTACTAGGAAGAAAATTAACACTATCACAGCCCAAACCAGGACAGCTCTTCTGTTTTACTTTTAAAACAAATGTCTGGAAGGGGCTCTGGTAAAGTCTTATTGGCTTATCAGTGTGATTTGGCTTGTTTCTGATAGAGAATTCTCCCTCTTCATTCCCTGCCAGCAGATGAGGGTCTGTGTCTCATGCATTCACTTTCCTTCCTTCTGCCTCAGCAGCATCCTCACATAATCCTACAAACTGGATCACAGCTGCTGCTCAGGGAACAGACTGATTGTGTCTGCCTCACTGCCCTCATACCTCAGCTTTGCTCATCCTTCCCCATTAGCCACAGAAATGACCAGTGACAGCCCAGCTGTGCCAGTGGCCCTAGTTCTGTATCTTAACCTCTGTCTGAACCTCTGTAATACACACCTTGTACAAGAAAATCTGTATGAGCATTCTATTGCTCTAGATCAGCTGGAAAAAATACCCAAACAAAAGAGGGAAATATTTAAGAAAATAAATTGTTCTTATCCTCAGTCCAGGCATCTCTAAGGCCTGAGATGCCTGCTCCAGGAGAAACTTGCTCTTTGTGTGAAATATGCCCAGGAGATCTTAGCTGATGGAACTGTGCAACGAACCACAGTAAGGTAGGAGACAGAGATCTGTGCTAATTCAGCAAGGGTGAAATTCCTTCTCAGTCACAAATCTGAACAGCAGTTACTTCAAAGAAGTAACTTTGTTCTATTATTAAAGTTAGGCTAATGAGCCTAACTTTGAGCACAACTCTGGGTGGATGTTTTAAGGGTTTACACACCCTCCTTCCTAGCATATTATGTACTGATTGTTATGCCTACAGAATTCAGTAAAATGGTGTGGAGACTCAGGTGTCTCATCTTTTCCTTTCTCATTCTTACATGGAAATGTTAATGTGGCCAGGTTGATCATGGAGTGACAATTTATACCCACCTGCCCTTGATAATTATATTTCAGAAATAACTTGCATTTGTCTGCCAGGGTCCTTGTGTGCAATCTGTGGCACGCTGTGTTTTTATCACTGAATTCGTCAGAGAGCTGCATGAATGTTTGGGTCCTTGCTTTGCTCCTATTTGCAAGGAAACTGTAATCTAGACTGAGCCAAGGAAACTAGTACTAAGGAACAAGAAGCAGGTCAGGCAGAATGGGAAAGATGAGACTATCCTGGCTATGTTTTGTGAAATCTTCCTTAGTTAGCAGTCTTCTACCTTATCCTTGCTTGGGACTTTATCATAAAATACTGGATTACATATGTGAGAAGCCCAGCAAAGTCCAGTGTTGCCTACAGGCCAGGGGCCCAGGTTCAAAAAGACCCTTCTTTCATTAAATATAACTGTAACTGTAACTGCTGCAGGGACTTAGATAAAACACTCTTACTGAGTCATGTAACACCAGTTTGCCCCCAGCAAACACTAACAATATAAATCTTTCTGTGCTCTCAGCACATTTGATTTTCCCATCTGTTCCTTCCAACTCTCATTTCTTTTCCATTATTTAGGTTAATGCCCTTTTCACCCACTTCTTGCTTCTGCTATGCTTTGTGTTTTCTGCTGTCCCTGAGAAAACATAGACCTCTTTTGCCACTCATTCTCCCTCCTGTTTCAAATCCTTTTCCTGTCTTACTAACTCCTCAATTTTTCATTTTATCAAACACCCCCTCTATCCTTTCACTCCAGGGCTATTGCACCGCAAACTCTGGGACATAAACCAGTGTGATACAAAGCAGGAACAGTCCTTTAAATTTACCCTGGGATACAGCTGTTGCTTATCTCAAAGCCTTATCTTGATAAGCAAAGACATAACTTCAGTCCTGTGTACACATGTCCAGGTGAGGGTAGTACTAACTGTGTAATTGTAGTGACATGAAATTCAGCATGAACTAATTGCTGTAATGTCCAGCAATTGCTGGGATGGCAATCTTTTGAAGATCTCTCTGTACCATAACTGCAAGAAAGAGTCACTGTTTTTATTCACATTTCAAGGCCACATGGCACCAGCTTTCATCCAAATGATTTATCAGGTAAAAATCCCTATGTTTAAACAGTGAGACTGAAGAACAGAGATGAAAAGAAAAGCTGCTTTCAAATGCTGCAGGGAAGAGTGCCCAATGTGGACTTTGCATCCAAGAAAACAGGGCTTCCATGCATCTTCTAAAAGTATGTGTTATAAAAAAATTTATTTCGAGTCACTGATGTCTATGTGAGTAGGAAACTAACCCGCAGGGCTTCAAAATCCACTGCAGCTCAACAAAGAGCAGCATTAACACAATCAGACCCAAATGACCCACGATCCAATTTTGTTTGCTCAGAAATTCTGCTGTTTCTAGGGCACTTATTGAGATAAACTACATCCGGGATTGCTTCCTCAGTAATTTTTTAGCAGCACTAACAAGCTGCTGGAAAGGATTTGATTTCATAGGGAAATCTTTTATATTGTGCTAGGCAAGTTGATGAGGTATCAGGTTTGCTGTCTGATATCATTGCTGCTTCTGGACAGGAAAATAAATTGGCCTCTTCATCAGCTCAATGTAATAATGTTGCTCAGCATGCCATGTACTGTGTGTCCTCCTCCAAACTGGAGATGCAGCATTCCACTGAAATACCTACTGCTAAGTTTACAGGTAGTTATTTGTTGGGTGGCATTATTCCCACAACTAATGATCTTTGCTCCTTTTCAAAAATTAAAAAAGTATAATTTGACACTTTGAAAACCTTGAGTCACTGGAACATCTGGGAAAATCCCAGCTTGTACTACATTTGCATGTCATGTGGAGCTCAACAATGGTTGATATTCTGGGTAGCTTAATTTCAGTCCTTGTCATATTCTACAAGTGAGATTGAAACCAGCAGCTAAAGAGCACACCTAGGACAACCTGAATGTTTGAAGTAGGGGAAAATGTAATGTTTGCTTAATAAAAGAATAAAGATAGGTCACTGAAGGAGACCCCAGACTCAGGGCCCTTCTTAAGACTCTGTTCCCATGAGATCCACAAGGTTTTATTTTTTGGAACAGGCATAAGATTTAGTCCAGAGAAAAGAAACCTGGTTAAACAAAGTTAGACAAATGTTAAATTTGCAAGATAAGAATGTTTGAGGAGGAAAACACACAGAGACACTTTTATAGAAAGTGCTTATATAAGCTAAACACCGTGTTCTACAGACCATGAACAGAGTTAATTGCTGTTCTCACAATGTTTCCCACATCCCCTGTGATCACTGCCATAGCCCAGGTTTCCCATACATCCTTTAGGTGCATACATCCTGCAGCACAGTATTCCTGATGGCTTCAAGTCCACACAACACTTTCAGATCCCCTGCATAACGCAGATCCTTTCAAGCATCTTCACAAATACCTTTGGCCCTCTCATCTCTCCCTTCCTTATGCTGTGAGACCACCACCACAGTAGTTTCAGGTCTCATTGTTTGTTGCCTTCTCTTTGTTGGTCTGTAGGACAAGTGGTTTGCTCTGTGCACTGGGATTTAAGATACACGCTGGTTAAATCTGTGGTATGAGGGTGGACTTGCAAGCTGGATAATGCCAGTGCACTCTTGATGGGTCAAATGATGACTAACACGCCGGGTGACTCTCTCAGCAGAGAGTGTCTTCTGTATCTGTGTTCTGATTCACACAGCACTAACAGAAATGTACTATATTTGAGATTGATGCACTTTGGCAGATTTGTTTACAATTAGGAAGTAGCCTCTGGATCTGACAATTACGTAACATCATAAAACCTGACTAAAACTATCAATAGGTGTGACTGATGCCACTCAAAAAGGGGTCCCTCACACAGCTATTACTGGACAATTAGTCACATCTCTTTTAATTTTGGATTATCAACATGCTTTACTATTTACAAACAGAAGGAATTTAATACTATCCTTCATTCTCCCTCAGATCTAATTTCTGACAATTTCTTTGTTTTGCTTTATTTAATTTCCGACAATTTTAAACAGAAGCTTTCTCCTCTCTGGTTCTTTCAACAGAAGTAATTTCTCTCCACAAAAGAAGATGAATTTTGCCCTTTTCTTGAAGGGCTTTTGTAGTGCTTGACAGCAGATTCCTCGTGGATGCAGCTGTATGGTCTGGGTGGTGTGTTACAGCTCCTGACAGGCTCACTCTAGAGCAGGGTAGTACTATGGTCATCCCTACTGCTCCCCTGTTGCTCTCCTTGCTATTGTTGGTGAAACTGCTTTGTTATTTGATCAAATAATTTAACATAATTGTCTTTTTTGGCAGATAGGGGCAGTTAGGTTGAAAAGTTTTGCATAGAAAAACAACCAATGTTAAGTTACAGCAATATGAACTTTGGTTAATCCATACGGTGATCTAATGTTGTACTGCAGGTAAAAACACCTTTGGTTTTGAGGCCTTTTTCAAACATTAACTTACTAGTAAAAGATAAACACTTTCAGCTATCTTTCAAGGGTTTTTTTTGCACTCTTAGGAGTTCGACACCAAAACCCCTGTTGTGATTTCACTTAAGGAAGGGGAACACCGTTCTCGTTCCTGAGCAATTAGGTTTTGGAAGCAGGCATCTTAACTTCTAATCTCTAAGAACTCCTGCGGAGCTCCACCTAATTTTCACTGCAAAGAAGTGCTAAATAACACAGAACCGCAGAATCACAGAATGGTTCGGGTCAGAATGGACCTTAAAGATCCCCTGGCTCCACCCCCTGCCACGGCCAGGGACATCTTCCAATAGATACGTTTGGAGAGGAAGTGAGACTCAGTTTCTGACCAGCACCAGCCATGCAAATACTGTGATGCCCAAGCCTTCAGAGTCCCAGGCGGTTCAGCATTCCCGTAAATGGCAAGAGCTGGCAGAGATCTGTCACCGCCACCAGCACCCCGGGCGTGCCNGGGCGCCTGCGCAAGCGGGTGGGCGGCGGGCCGGGGGCTGAGCCGGGAGTGTGGCCGTGTCCCTCCGGCAGCGGGAACCACGCCGGGAGTGTGGCCGTGCCCNCCATACGGTGATCTAATGTTGTACTGCAGGTAAAAACACCTTTGGTTTTGAGGCCTTTTTCAAACATTAACTTACTAGTAAAAGATAAACACTTTCAGCTATCTTTCAAGGGTTTTTTTTGCACTCTTAGGAGTTCGACACCAAAACCCCTGTTGTGATTTCACTTAAGGAAGGGGAACACCGTTCTCGTTCCTGAGCAATTAGGTTTTGGAAGCAGGCATCTTAACTTCTAATCTCTAAGAACTCCTGCGGAGCTCCACCTAATTTTCACTGCAAAGAAGTGCTAAATAACACAGAACCGCAGAATCACAGAATGGTTCGGGTCAGAATGGACCTTAAAGATCCCCTGGCTCCACCCCCTGCCACGGCCAGGGACATCTTCCAATAGATACGTTTGGAGAGGAAGTGAGACTCAGTTTCTGACCAGCACCAGCCATGCAAATACTGTGATGCCCAAGCCTTCAGAGTCCCAGGCGGTTCAGCATTCCCGTAAATGGCAAGAGCTGGCAGAGATCTGTCACCGCCACCAGCACCCCGGGCGTGCCGAGCCGCTGGCACCTTCCCATCCGCGCTCTACCCTACCGGCAGAGCGGTGCGTGCCGCGTTTGCTGGGGAAGCCCAAAGCAAAGAGGCGGCGGAGGGCCGCCGGCCCGCTATTCCCAGGATGGCCCAGCAGCGGCCGAGGCGGGAGGGGCTCTGAGGGGAGCGCGGGGAGNGGTGGGAGGCGCGAGCCCCGTAAGTACGAGCTCGGTCGGCAGAGCGAGGTGAGGAGCTGCCCGTCCTGAGGGCGAGCGGGTGGAACTGCGGGGGAAGGGTGGGGAAATGAGCGCTGGGGGTAACGAATGCCCGGCCGGTGGTTCGGTTTGGCATCGTTAGCGAAGGGGCCCAGGGGGTTGGTTTAGTTGCACCTCCTCGGAGCGTCTGGTACGTGGCCGAAACTGGGTCGTCTTGTGCAGCTCAGGACTTCCAGGGAGTCCCCGCGTGTGCGGGGAACCCCTCATGGACATCACAGGCAGGACTTGAGGCTGTGGTCGTGCAGATAAGTGTGCCGGGACGTAATGTCATCATAGCATAGCTTTACCGAAATAATTGGCAATAGTTACATATTTAAAAATTACGTACCAGGTGGAAGTACTTACTGTACCGGGTTCGGGGGTTGTAAGTCAGGAGGACGTCCGCAGTGCATAGCTTTCAGTGGTTTTGTGTTAAAGTAAATACAGTACCGGGTGTTATTTTCTCCATTTCACACATGGAAACCAGAGCACAGGCAAGTGGTGCTGTTCACTAAAATTTTCTTACTGACAGGTTATAAATATTTTCAGTCACTGCTCCAGATGTTATTTTGGAGGAGCCAGAATCGTGGTCAGAGAGCTTTTAAGGAGATTCACACAGGTTCATGGAAACCGCCATTTGACAAAAACACCCCAGAGGATGATGGAAATGTGTTTGCAGGTGTTGAGAGAAAGCAGAAGTGGGGCTACTAGCAAGAGTATTCAAGGTTTTACTCTTGAATCATAATATAAATGCTTTTAAAGTAGAGCTCTGATAAGAATCGAAACCTTGTAGACTTACAATTTTCATATCACTTTGGTAGTGATAGTTAAAAAGGAGAATACATGTGTTCAGTTTTTTTCCAACGCTTGCTTGTCTCAAAGAGTTAACAAGGAATATGTCTTGTGGATTTAACCTTTCTTCTACCCCTTCATTTAACAGCTGTGGAAGTTCCCAAGGGACAGCTGAGGCAGTTTACAAGAGAGTTTTCAACAGAGGGGTTTAGAGAAACAGAAGGTGAAAGTTTGATACCTCTGAGTTAGCAACCATTAAAAAAACCCAAAGAAAGAAACTTTGGGATCAGTTCATATTCTTCAAGTTAAATATTTACACTTTTTGTCAGTAAAGTTGGTAGCTATGTGAGATGCTTTTTCTCTAAATATTTTTTTTCTTTGCCAACTCAGTGTCTATTCTGTAGGTCTTCTGTTGTTAATTACAAATACTCTGATTAAATTTAGAATACTTAAAAGTGTAAGTTCAGGGTTTGGTATGGTTCTCTCTCACTGTTCAGCTTGGATAATGTTTCATGAACCTTTCTTTAACAGTGTGAAGTATCACCTTTCATTCAGGGTACTGTTACTGTGAATGAGTTTTCTTGAAAAATACTTCCTTTAGGTGTGCTTGATCTTTTTTTTTTTATTTATGTGGGTATTTCCTTGTCATTTTTGTAAAAGCTGTGTTTCATTTTCACAAATACTTTTCACTTAGAAGTAAGACATTTGGTACTTCAACTTTGGAAAGCTTGGCTTTTTGTTTTTCTTTTGGGTTTGAGTTGGCATGTCCTTCTCTTAAATAATATGTAGTAAAAAACCAGATGTTTGAGGGGTGTTTGATTGCTGGCTTTCTGTGATATGATCTTAAGTCTTACCTGTATGAGTTTGGTGAACTTGGGTTCTGTTAGTTTGAAGGAGGTTTACCTGGAGATTTTGTAGCCTGGTCAAATGATAGAAGAATTTGGTTAAAAACCTTTTTCTTTTTTTTTGACAAATATGTAGTTCAAAAGTCTCCCAGCAGGTCTGCATCTGGGATAGCAGGTTGTTTTTTTTTTTTTGCTTCAGAAACTGGAGGTTTTGCCCTGGATATAAGTAGGACATTGAAAATATGGTAAACAATGGGACAGAGCTTCCATAACTTTTTTCTGTATGGTTTTCAACATATTTAGAGTGTTTTATAAGTATTCTGTCTTCTGTTTGTAGTGTTTTGGCATGCTTACAAGTAACATGCCTTACAGCTGCAGTTGGGTCATCTTGGTATCCTGAGAGCAGCAGCTGGGTAATATTTATTTGTCAGGTAGTGATTTGTGGAATAAAATTATCATGCATTCTAATTCAGATAATCATTTGGAACTGATACAATGATGATTGTAAATGTATGCAGTTAAAAGTAAGAGCGATGTTTTTGGATCTGATGTTGATGGAGCATCATTAGCACTATTCTTGTGTTTCCCCTCAATCTTCAGTCCCATAGTTGACTTCTGAACTCTTGCAGCTCATTTTATTTATCAGTGAGATGGGAAGGGGTAAGACCTGCACAGTAATGATAAGTGAAGAGTTGAAAAGGAGCCACTTTCCCCTGCTCTGTTTCCGAGTTAAATATCATCGCTCTTGACCTTCTCTCTTCTTCCTGGAAAGAGAGAGAGCCCTTGGTGCTTGCATGAGGATGGTTGTAGAGACAGGAGCTCTTTAGCCCTGAGAGGATAGGACAGGAGGAGCCCACATCACAGCTCCATTAATTTTCCAGACTCCCAAGCAGGATGTGGTTAAGTGGGGAAATAAATTAGTAACTGAGTGTAAGAGTGATAAGTTGTCTCCCTCTGACTGAAGTTGTACTGAGCTGCTTGTCCAAAAAGGTTTAATAATATCCTGAGTCTCAGGAGTATATTTTTCAAATTGGTTCTGCAAGCCTTTGATTAAAATTTCTTGTTGCAATGTTGTACTATTTTTGAACTCCAAAATGTTGTTCTAAGCCATATCACTTCCAAAGGGTTTGAGTTAGAGCTCTTAAATTGTATTTTTGAAACTTTGCTGCTGCATAAAAATCCATCTGCCAATTGATTGAAAACTGGCATAGATGTAAATTGTGTTTTAACATGGAAACGTCCTGTACATTTAGTAGCTTAACAAAGTCATGCAATCTGCATAGCTTTTTGATAGATGTCTTTGCAGTAGGCCCTTTGTAATCCTTACTGGATAAGACTGAAAAAAAAAAAGAAAATCTGTTAATGCCTAAGGAACCTTTACCTGGAATGTCTTTGGTGCAGTTCTCATGCTGAAGTACCTTCATTAGAAACAGATAATGGGATTCTGTTCTCAGCTGTGCTTTCATAATGCATGTTCAGCTCTATGAGTTTTCGGTTTTTTACAACTTTGTTCATAGATACTTGTAAACTGAAAATGATAAATGTATTAAGTACCCACAGGTCTATACTGCTTCTGTATTGCTTTAGCTGTCTGTGGTTGATACTTTAATTTAAAAAAATATATTGTGAAGCTGAAATAAGAATACACTGTATTGTAATGTAGTGGTTTTCTCAGATGTTGTTTTATTGTGCAGGAGAAAATTGAGTGAGTAATTAGACCAGGAATGTGTTGAAATGTTTTTGTAAAGTGTCAAGGCCTCTGACATCTGTCATCTATACTGACTGATGCCACTCCAGCAAGGCAGAAGCTGCCAGAAAAAGATAGGGAATTGCTGCGTTGAGTCGTGACCTGAGCATTCCGTTACACATGAGGTTCCTGTGTTCACAGAAATCTGTTTTATCATGTGTTTTTTCAGGATATTCCACTCATCTTGAATGGGAAGGTGTTTTCGAAAAGTGCTGTATTTCTTTAAAAAATATTTCTGTGGTAAGCATTTGGGAGCAATGGGCTGTGCCAGAACTGTTTGCTGTATCCCTCACCCTGTCGCTTTGGCTGGGCTCAGGCTGACAGTGCCATGTCTTACAGTGAGGTCAGTGGCTCAGCTGTAGTTGTGTAACAAGAGGGGCCATTCATAAATGTGTTTCTTGGCCTAGAGACGTTAGATCACATTTCCTAGCGTAGCATCAGAATTCCCTGTGCCTTAGGAAAGTGAAAACTGTACTGCAGTATTGGAGTAGCACCCATTCATTTGCTATTGCTGGAGGTACAGGGTGCAGAGAACTCTCTCACCTGAGTGTGCAGTAGTCAGCCCCATGTTGTAGAAGGAGGAGATGCCCTGAAGGAAGCTGCAGCCTGTGGCATCCTGGCCTGGATCAGCAATAGTGTGCCCAGCAGGATTAGGGCAGTGATTGTCCCCCTGTATTCGGCACTGGTGAGGCCACACCTTGAATCCCGTGTCCATTTCTGGGCCCTTCGCTACAAGAAAGACATTGAAGCAAGTCCAGACGAGGACAGCAGAGCTGGTGAAAGGTCTGGAGCACAAGTCCTGTAAGGAGCAGCTGAGGGATCTGGGATTGTTTAGCCTGGAGAAAAGGAGACTCAGGAGAGACCTTACCTCTGTTTATAACTACCTGAAAGGGTCGATCTCTTCTCCCAAGTAACAAGCAACAGGACAAGAGGAATAGCCTCAAGTTGCACCAGGGGAGGTTTAGATTGGATATTGGGAAACATTTCTTTATAGAAAGTGTTGTCAAGCCCTGGAGCAAGCTGCCCTGGAAAGTGGTTGAGTCACTTTTTCTGGAAGTATTCAAAAAAGACTTGTAGATGTGGTGTTTAGGGGCATGTTTTAGTGGTGGGCTTGGCAATTCATGGTTGGACTCAATGATCACAGAGGTCTTTTCTAACCTAACAATTTTCTAAATGATTCTATAATCTGTAGAATTAGTATTGTCCCCCTGTACTGTTGTGGATTGGGAAGTAGAGGAGGTGGGAATGAATTAGTGACATTGAGCCTGGGAAGAAGGGAGTAGAGGGGAAGTGTACGTTTTGTCTCTCACCATCCTACTCAATTTTTAATTGACAATAAATTAATTTTCCCCAAGTTGAGTCTCCCTTGTCAGTTGGTAAGTGACATCTGAGTATTTACCTCCTTCACTTCTGTTCAGGAGCGGTAAAGTGAGAGAGTAGCTGGATGAGTGTCTAGCAGCTGGAAAATCAGGAATGCCTATTCAAAGGACAATGGACTTCACACATACTAGTGCTTGGGGACTACTGCGTTTGTCTAATGTGTTCCTGTGGAGAGAGTTGTTCGGCTTATTGATCATAAACCAGAGCAGGCTGGAACATGGGAATAGCACCCCTTGTTTGGGGTAACGTTGAGTGGAAGAACAATGGTGTCCCTGTTAGGGATAGATGAGATAATGAGACACAACTATTTTCTTCTCTGTCCTGCTTGTCAGAGTTAAAAATATATGGAAAGTCCTCTTTCAGTGCTTTTCTGCTGTGATGTTTTCTTTGCATAAAATGGATTTATTGTATTTACCTGTCAAGCCTTTCTTCATTTACATCGTTGCAATTGCTGCTTCTGTGATGTCCACACTCCAGAGGACAGTAAGTTGTGTAAGCTAAAATATCCAGGCTATTGCCATGGTTTCAGCTGGGATAGGGTTAATTTTCTTCCTAGTAGCTGGTACAGTGGTGTGTTTTTTATGAAGTGTGAGAATAACATTGATAACACATGGATGTTTTGGTTGTTGCTGAGTAGTGCTTACCCCGAGTCATGGACTTCTCAGTTTCCCATGTTCTGCCAGTGAAAAGGTGGGAGTAGCACAAGCAGTTGTGAGGGGGCACAGCCAGAACAGCTGACCCAAAATGGCCAAAGGAATATTCTGTATCAAAGGGCATCATGCTCAGTGTATCCACTGAGGGGAAGGCTGGCCAGGGGCAGCTGCTCAGTGTCTGGCTGGGCATTGGTGAGCAATCGCATCATGTCGGTTCTATATTACTATTATCACAGTTATTCTAATTATTGTTTTCTTCCTTTTCTGTCCTATTTAAGCTGTTTTTTCTCAGCTTGAGAGTTTTTACTTTTCTGATTCTCTCTGCCGTCCCACTGTTGGTGGGGAGTTGAGGGAGTGGCTGTGTGGTGTTGAGTTGCCAGCTGGGGTTAAACCACATCAGTTATTTCCTGGTGTGTTACATATTCTTTTATCTTTTTTGTAGTTTGTAATTCAGGGAGTTGGAGCTGCCAGTCTTTTTGTTCTTTTATATTGAGTATCAAGCAGTTATCAAGTAATAAATAATAAGAAAAAGAGTGTGGAGCCAGCACATCTGTGTATCTCTTTGTATTCTTGACATAACTGGAATATTTTAGCTGGCAGTGGCTGTTGCTGTAATCAGGCCCCACAAATGCACCTTGGTCCGTTTCTTTTTAACTCATATGTTTCCTCTTTAAAATTGCCTAGCTCTAGGCATTTTGTAGAATGTTACCAATTGTTGCCTGGAAATATCTGTTATCATTCTTCTAAAATAACCATTCTGAGTCAACTGAAAGCTGAACTACTGTTTTTTCTGCCAGTTGTCATATCAGGTTTTCTGACATTTTTCAGTGGGAAGTGTAGACAAAGGATTACAGAAGGTTGCTAGAAATACTGCTTGCTTCATAATCCAGCTAGCTCCATGTTTTCATGAACGCTTGTGCTGGTGCAGAGAAATTATAGTCTGGGGACTGGACCAGAGAGAAAGATGAGATGTTGGCAGTTGAGAATCAGACTGGTCTGGCTTTGTGACCAGTTCAAACATGTGGTAGTGCTAAAGATTCTTTCTTCATTACTGAGTGTCTGAAATGAGGAAGCTTTTCCCTGAAATTCTTGTGCATCCTGATAATAGATAAGACCTGGCACAGAGGAGGTGCCACTCACTGAGGAAGCCTTGAAATACATACCTGCTTGGAAATGCATGTGTTGCACAAAGAGTTCAAACAGGTTAGAGTTACAAGAGATTAACACTCATCATGAGGTTGTACCTATACTTTCTCTCCCATCCCTTACTACAATTACCTTATGTCTGTTCAGTTCTTATCTTTTCTATACTTTTAGGTGATGCCTGTAGACCATCTGGAAGCACAAGAAAATCCCACACCTTAGCAGACAGGTGCTCATAAATTCCTCTGATGAAGATGCAACTCTACTGAAGGAAGTGTTCTTGTCAGCACACGCATATATATACACACACATAGCAGCTCAGGAGGAGGGTTAGGGACGTTAGGGTACCAGAGGACGTTAGGTACGCTCCTGGTACCAGAGCTGAGCTAGCACAGCTGACATTGCAGTGCTGCATCCCTGGTAGCCTGGGGGAGCTGCAGATGAGTGAGATGACAAAGTGACACCTCTCTTTCCATCCAGCTGATCCTGTGAGGTTGCTAGAGGAGATTTACAGGTCAGAGTGGTAGAAAAAGCACCAGTGAGGGACAGCCTCATAATAGGTTACTGTTCATGTAGAAGGTCAGTGAGCCAGGCTGTTTGCATAAGCTAGATGCTTTGGTCTGTGGTGGGATTGTCATCAATGGGTATGTCCAGGTGATAACAGAGCCTGTGAGGTTGCTAGAGGAGATTTACAGGTCAGAGTGGCAGAAAAAGGACAACCTCATAATAGGTTACTGTTCACGTAAAGGTCAGTGAGCCAGGCTGTTGGCATAAAGTAGATGTTTTGGTCTGTGGTGGGACTGTCATCAATGGGTATGTCCAGGTGATAACAGAGCCTGTGAGGTTGCTAGAGGAGATTGGCAGGTCAGAGTGATAGAAAAAGCACCGATGAGGGACAACCTCATAATAGGTTACTGTTCATGTAAAAGGTCAGTGAGCCAGGCTGTTTGCATAAAGTAGATGCTTTGGTCTGCGATGGGTCTGTCATCAGTGAGTATGTCCAGGTAATAACAGAGGAGTGTGGTGGGAGCATTGGGACTTCTCCACAAATGTGAACAAGAGAGTGGGCAGCTTGATGTAGGTAAGAAGAATGACATCTCAAATGTTTAAAATCTCCAAATGGAGCAGATGCCAAAAGGGGACTGATGGAAATTGTGGTTTGCTTTGTTTCTAATGGAAGGGTTTGTTGTGGGAATTATTTCTGAGCAGTATTGCTTCTGTCCTGGCATGCCTGAGTACCTCTGTGCTGGTTCTGCTGTGCTAGGAGGAAAGGAGGAAGGTTGGCTTCCATCCCAGGCTGGTTCATGAGCTGGTGGAGGGGCATGTGGGACAGCACCAGGGAGCCTCTTTGACCTGAGGAAAAGTGGGATGTGTTGGCTCTTTTTTTTTTTTCTTACTTTCTCCTTTTAATTTTTTCCCCCCCATCCTGTGATTTGAGCTAATTCTTCCCTGCAGCCTGTGAGAGGTAACAGAGGTCTCTTTATGGTGTGGGGTTTCCTGAAAGAAAAGTGTCTGTTGCTTGTGAAGTGCTCTCCGTAGTTCTTGGAGTGAGTGTTCGACAGGAAGGAGCAATATGGCAGCAGCAGTGAGTGGTTTAATGTGCTTTCTTCATTTGGCTTGAAATTCTGAGAAGTGGAAAGGGAGTCTGTTGGAGGATTGAATTTATTTTGTTTGTTGTTTGTTTTTCTTTGGAAATAGCACCATTTCTCAGTGCAGTTGGTGGGTTTTAAATAGGAAGAGGTAATAGGATTATGAAAGTGTTGCGTAAAAGAGGTGTTAAAAGCTATTGGCTTAACGCCCTACTGAGAAACTAATCTGTTGAAAAGAAGGAAGTGCCTGTGAAAGGAGCAGATATAGACTCTTATAAAACTTGAACACTTGGATTGTCCTGCACAGAAAAGCTGATGCTGTACAGTGATCTTTCTGCCTTGCCATATGTGCAGGATTTTAATTCCTTCTTGGTGGATTTCATGAAGAAGGCTGCTACACTTCCTGATACGTGTGGTGCTAACCCATTGCTGCTTTTGATTTTGGTCAAGATAAAATAATAAATTGTCTGCATAGTACAGAGCTGATTAAATGCAGTTCCAAGGAACTCTTTCATGCTTCATTTCCTGCTTGAACTTATTGCAGTTTTTAGAGTTAGGTTGAAGTGAATGCTTGTTGCTGCTGAACCTGTTCTGCTGCCTTTGGAATTTGTGCGTGAGCTTTGGGAGCTTGCAGGGGCTTCTGGAAAATCCTGCATGGGAAATCTGTCCTTACTGGACTGTGTGAAACAGGTAGAGTCAGAAAGTTGGTTTGTGTAAATTAACAATTAATTTTCCTTTCATCAGATGAAAATATCTTTCTGGAGCTGTCCTGCAGATGTTCCCTATAGGACGAATTGTTTTAAATGTGAACATATGAAAAGTAAAATATAGGCACCATGTTCTCACTGATTATTTATACTCTTGAGCATAACTTTCTTTTGATAAGTAATCATGTGAATCTAGGCTTTAGCGTGATTATCATAATGACAGTTTTTATCTAAAAATATATCAGGAAAAAAATCACTGTTTGGAACATAATGAGGTTTTATCAACTTCAGTTACTTACCAGATTTTGTTCGTAAGGTTACTTTCCTTCACTAATAGCTAGATCAGGGCTACCACTTCTCAGTCTTCCTGCTTATACTGACTTTGTCTGCCTAGGAATTCTGTTTCAGTGAAAAAGACCAGCCTTTAGTCCAGTATTTCTGGGCATTTCTTAGCCTGGTGGTGCTACTGGCTTCAATCAGGAGGCAGATGCATAGGTTGACTCTGCAGCTCTTACGTGGGGAGCCAGCATGTACGTGTGTTGCTTGCTTGTTCTGTGCTTGCGCAGTGTGCCAGACTCCAGTGCTTGTGTGTTGCTGCTGGGAAAACCCTGGGTGAATATGGACAGGGTTCTGATCTTCCTAGTTTGCTTCGGAAGAATTCTTGTCCATGCTGGAAGCTTGCTTATTATTTTGGACTTCCTGGGTGGAAAAGGGCAAGTTAGGGCTTCATGTTTGTGCCTTGAGGTTCAAGGATGAGAACTGAACCCTCCTGTTCCTGCAGGAGTACTGTGGCTCTGTGTTCCTGATGGGTTCCTGCAGATAAGTCTCCTATGGGGAGGGCCAGGAACCTTCCAACAAGGAAGCAGGGTTTGGCGTGTGATTCAAAACATAGCAGGCTATAGAACTTGAGTTGTCAGACAAGCACAGGGACATTGTTGGTACAAATGTGATATTGGGGAAGGCAGAACGTGCACTATTTTTGTGCCTCAATATGATCAGGGAACTGTTTAAACTTGTGTTACAGCACGTCTAGATACAAGTATATCTACATGTAGATGGAGACCTTTCACTTTTCCATCGATTTTAGAATTCTGACTGATGCCATATTTGTGTAACTGTGGCTTTGTTCTGTTTAATTTTTTCTATCATGCATTTTGAAATTGGTACTGTGATGTTTTTAACCTTGTGGCCTGAAGGGCTGTGCCCATCTAGCCAGCTGTAACTTTCTAAACTAGGTTTGGTTATGCTTCACTGAGAATTTTTTTCACAAGAAAGTGGCACTTTATGTTCCTTATGAAAGTTTCTTTGGTATATTTTATGAAGGTCACATATAACTAGAGTCAGGTTTCAGAGCTGTAAGAAGAGTTTAGTTGCACCACAAGTGTTCTCCCACCCATGTTTGAGCGTCAGTCACCCTGCGTTACAAAGTACAGAAGAAAGAAGGACCATGCTTCAAGCTTCTGAGATACTATTGTTTGTTGCAAGATTTGTTTAGTATTGAATTATTGTTTGCACATGTTATAATGTATGACTAGGTGGTCTTTTTTCACCACTGCCCCCAACCAATATATCAGCCATAATCCAGGGATATCAAAGATGAGAAGTGCTTCAATTAACTACATAGGGAACAAAAGGAAGATGGAGAAATGTGGGCACATTGCTCAGTGGGACAGGGGACTTGGTTGCTGAGGATGTGAAAAGGACTCAGCTACTGAATGTCTCTTCTGCCTCAGTTGTTACTATTGAAACTGTTAAGGCTAGAGTAGAGTTTGCATGGCTATTCTAATCAGTATTTAATTAAGACTATCCCCTTAATAATGATTTTATGTACGTAATGTAACTCACTTTTATACTACTTCTCCAAGTATGGCTTTTTAGCCGCAGGCCCTGAGCCGAACTTTTTTTCTTTAACAAGGTCAAAGCTCTGATGTTCTTGACTCTAGATTGATTAGCTGCCTGACTTAGCAACCCAGGGACTTTAGGCTTGCTGGTGAAAGATGGCTTTTTCAACTGAAGAGTCCTTAGTGTGAAATGGTAATGCAACATTGCCCCAGAGGGGCAATGGCCAAGTTTCTTTTTGTTTCTCTGACAGGCAGGTTCTTATTGAGGCTTAACTTCTCACTTGTCTTTTTAGTCTCAGTTACTGTCCTTTTAAGTTCCCAAGTTCTCAGTCTTTGGCAGGAGTCATAAAAGTGACAGCTCTTCACTGTCATCTTCATTCGTAAGGGTACAGTTCTTCTACAGTTCTTCCTTCTCTGTTGGTAGTATTGGGTTTGTCTTTCTCTGCATGTGCCATTCTCGTGTTTCAGGGGAAAAGAAGCCAAGCAAACCTTTTACCTCTGAAGTAATAATGTAAGGTAAATTGGTGGCTAAATTGATTAATGCATGATCCATTTAAAGTACCAAAAATACCTCTGTGCTTCTGCATTTTGAAATACATGCTGTATTCTCCATGGCCAACACCAAAAAATCAAACTGCAGGTTTCCAAAATGTGAATTATTGCCCTTATGCATGAGTGTTGTGATGAGCTGAAGGTGACTAATGGTTGTGATTGTATGTGAGTATTTATGCTGCTTGGTTGAAGTGCTCAAGTGTATTTTAAGCAAGAGCAGCATTCTGTTGCTGCCACAGAACCCAGTGGAGATGTGAGTTTAGTTATCATGGGAAATTATTCACACTGGCAGTAGTATAGTGTGAATATTTGTCAGAGACAAGTAATGTGAAGTTTCAGTAGCAACTACTTATAGAATGTTGCAAAGCTGACAAAGGAGTATGTGTGAGTTTTGGAATAGGAGTAGAGGAGAGTAGAAATTAGGGCTGGTGAAGAAAGTTCATAGTTTATGTCCATAATTTTAACATCCTAGTACCTTAGCAATTTTACACATGCATGCTGATACTCTAACAAAAACAACAAAATATTTCAGAAGCTGCTTTTTCTGACCAATACTGCTGCCTCCAGGTGTTTCTTTATGTCTTTTCCCATGGATAGTTAATTTTAAATTTTATTTATGGAAAAAATTATTTCTTTTGGGGGGATGGACCATTTGCACTAATGTGTGTACCAGTGGTAAGCAACTGTTTTAACTCTTTTTAAAGACTGTAGTCCACTTCTGGGAAAGTGGGAAGCTGTGATATAATAAACATCTTTTGATTGTCATTCGTTGCATGTTAAATTCAGTATCTTAACTTTTATGTTGTCCTTTTCAGCCCAGGTTTATCTGGGGCACACTTGGATTGGGTGATGGGAATTCCCCCTTGTGCATGCGCTTTGGGCACTGAGACTTCTGGTTTATTTTGGAGAAAACTACACCTTTTGGGGGAAGTGAATGCTGCATGGTAGCTGAGAGGCCATGAAAGGCAGCAGTTTAGGTTACTCCATAGAAACTTGCGGGCAGAGTTCAGATAAGCAAATTCTAAGGTCTTTGATTTAGTAATTAGGGGCTAATAGTACCCATGGGGTACTGCTCTTAGATGATTCACAGAGATTATCACTGATTTCCTGTATGCAACTATTGCAGAGTATAAACCAGTAGGGGATGGTGGACATCTTCTCTTTTATTTGAGCCCCTTTACTTAGAGCAATGTTGTGTGTTGCATGTGAATGGGGAGAGCAGGTTGGCTATTCCATGAAGTGTCTGCCAGCAGGGACAGCAGCTGGTCATTCCCAGTGAATCCTGAGAAGCTTGGGAGTTCATCTTGTTAGTCCTGGGTCAGGCTCCCACATACATCCCCACGAGTCAGCAAAAGTCTCCAAAAGACATCTGGCCTAAACTAGTGGAAATGTGGAGTTACTGTATTCATTGTGCCTGTGATACCTCTCCAGGGTCTCATGTACTTTGGAGGCTGGTATAAAATAACCTTTTCCATGTTTTTGTGTTTTTCTTTCCTTCGATCTAGCCTGTTTCATCTGCATTGTCTTTAATCACTGCCTTTGCTTCAGTTAGCCTCTGTCCTTGTTCTTCTCAGAGGTGGCAGTTTTCTTGTGTGTTTTCTATAACAAAGTTCTCTTTTATTAAAATTTCATTCTTTCTCTGCTATGAAATGATAATAACAGCCAAACGAATTACAGTGGTAACTATAGGATGATAGCAGTGAAAGGCTGTATGAAAATGGAGCTCTTGAAAGAGGGCATGAAATGGAACAAAGGATTGGTTCCGCACAGACCTAACACTTTGGAAAAACTGAACCTTTCCTTTAAAAGGCAGGAAGATTTTCCTCCTTCAACTGCATGTGAGAGGGGAATACTGGACAAAGACCCATAAGGTGGTTCTGACAGGCAGCAGATAAAGAAAAATGGATTCTGATACTAGTCAGGTGTTGTGGGTTTCACACTGCATTGTGCAGAGCAACGTAGCATCAGTAATACATCAGTAATAATCTTTCAGAAGAAAACAGTTTATTTCTGCAGAGATTCATGTGATTTTCATTTTGGTGGGGCTTTACTTGTAGCCCGCAGAATCTCTTGCTTTGCAGCTGTTGTTAATATTGGTAGGAATGGTAGTAGTAAAACCTGTGTATTGCCAGGCACTGTATACAGACATAACATGGGGTAGTGGTTGCACTTTCCGATCTGGAGAAAAAAAAAAGGTTCAGAGAGAAGAACAAAACAGGAAAGTGATTTACATAAAATTATGCAGCTGGTTTGTGGCTGAGCTAAGACCAAACTCAGTGTCTTGCTTTCTGACCTGTTGTTTATGCTTGCTGTTCCTTTTGTGTATTGTCATAATCTGTTTTCTTGAAGTCTGTGAACGTGTACCAGTGGAGATGGTAGAAACTAATTCTCTCCTTTTTTTCCTTTTTTGTGGTCCAGGTTAAAGTCATATTTCGTGACATTTGAAGAGCAAACAATACTATGGCTCCATGAATTTCAAAACTGCAGGAAGTGTGGCAGCCCTCCCTACCTCCAGCTTTACTTCCCTACTGTGATGTTCTTACTGGGGACTGTGGTTTCATCCCCACTGGATATGCAGTGACCTGCCTCGGCATCAGAGCAGAGGAAGGAGTTTGTGGATCAGGGAAAGCCATGGCCTTGGGCTTGAACGTTTATCACCTCTTCTATAAGTTCAAAGTGTTGGTGCTTGTCACTTTGTTTTTGATGGTGCTATGGACCACATTCAGTTACTTAGTGGACACCAGACAGGAAATTCCTAAAGCTAAGAACATGCTGGAGTTTTTTGGGAAAGTAGCTAGCCTGGAGCATAGTCAAAAGGAAGAGAAGATCGAATCCACTGCAGCTGTTCCCATGTTGAAGTCATCTCAGGGTCCTTGCCCACTTCTGTCCCCGTACCTGCGTAAGTGATGGTGTTTTCCTCTCTTCTCTGACAAGTTAATCAGCTGTAGTGCTGCTGACTTGGATTTCTTCCTAGCCGCTTTCCAGTTGGACACCTTTCCTGTGAAACCAATACAAGCAGTTGCAGGAAGCACTCCTGGGTGAGGGAGTGTCTCGTGGCACAGAGTGCCTGTGCTGGGTCTGGCTGGGAGAGCAGCTGGTGCTGCACTCGGCATTTGTGGACAAAACAGCTTTGGTAACGCACCAGTAACTTGGCTACTCTGAACAGTGTTTGCACTCTGTTGAGGCTTTGTCTCCATCTGTCTTGGCTCCCTGAAACCTGGTGGGGTAGGTAGGAGGCTGGGAGTGGACACAGCCCAGACTGCTGGCCTCACTGACTGCAGGGGTATTCTGTACCTTGTGACTGTGCCATTTATTATGCTCAGCAGTAAAAGCTCGAGGAAGGGAGGAAAGAGGGATGTTCATGGTGGCAGCATTTGTCTTCCCAACAACTGCTGAATGTGCTGAAGCCCTGCTTCCCTGGACTTGGCTGGACACCTCCTTGCCAGTGGGGATTAATGAAGGAATTTTTATTTTTACCTTGCTTATGTGTGCATCTTTTGCCTTTTTTTTTTTTAAATTAAACTATTTTTGTCTCAACCACAAGTGGTCTCACCTTTCCTTAGGTTTTTGCCTTTTCATTATTAAATGTACTGTTGTGTCTCTGTATTGACAATTGAAGGACTTCACAACTCTATTGAGTTAGCACTAATTATGACAAAGGTTCAAATGGGTGACTGTTTTCTTGGTCTGGGCATTTTTATTATTCTACTTTTTTCTTGGCTTGGTACTGCTTGCAGCACCAGGCTCCTGCTTTGCAGTATCATGTCATTAACTTTTCTCTCTTCCTTCTTGTGAACCTGATTAGGGATTTGTTTGCAAAATTGGATTCTTCCTTCTTCCCTGATGTAATCCAACAAGCTTCTGTCTCCCTGCACACCCTCACCCTGACTGCAAGATGTATTTGCTTAAGTAAATGCAGCATGGCTGTGGCCATCCCAGTTGCCTGTATTGTACTTTTTCATGGGCTTGCTGAGTCCAGAGGAGCTGGCATGATAGCTCAGTGCAAGACAAGGGATAAAAATTTCATTTGGCTACAAAAAGCCCTGATATGTTTTATCTTAAAATTGATAGCCTTAAGCCTGTCATGATTTTTTTGTGCTTTAGTTAACAATGACTTCTTACAGCCACAGTCCTATGTCTCTTTCCACTTTCTTCTCCTCTGCTTTGCCCTGGCAGTCATTTTTGCCCAAACCTTCTGCAGTAGCTTAGAACTTCTCTTGGGTTTTTTAAAATATTTTTATTTTATTGCCACTACTTCATAATCAGTTTAAGCAACTATATGCCTGACACCCTCTCCTTTCAGTGCTTGCATAATATCCTTGGAGTACTACTTTTCTCTTGGAAGGGCAGGGAAACCAGTTGGGGTTTGAACCTGGGTTTCCTACACAGGTTACAGAGTGTCTCATGAGGTGACTGGACCAGCCACAGCCTGAAACGACTCAGGAAAGCTTCTTGTGCTTCTCTTACAGGAGGTGCGAGCAAACTCTTCTTCAGACCGTCTGTTACACTGGAAGAAGTGCAAAAGGAGAACCCTCAGGTAGTCAAGGGCCGGTACCACCCCACGGAGTGCTCGGCCCTGCAGCACGTGGCCATCCTTATCCCGTACCGCAACCGGGAGAGGCATCTGCTGTACCTCCTGCAGCACCTCCATCCCTTCCTGCAGAGGCAGCAGCTGGATTATGGCATCTACGTCATTCACCAGGTGAGGCAGCTGTGCAGAGCTGTTTGGGTGAGGGTGATGGCTGTGCCCTGCAGCTGAGGACACTGCCACTGCTGCCACTGCTGTCTGACATCAGTCCTCCAAGCCTGCTTTGAACAATTCTGCTTGCTGAGGGATGCAACAGTGCCTGCAGCCACTGCTGGTGGCACTAATGGATCTCAGGGCTGGGGAGTGTTGGTAGTGTCTCTAACTGGTGTTCATTTCTCAGTCTAAGTAACTTGGTGTTCCTGAGTTAGCATTCAAGGTAAGCATCTTTTGCACTGCTAATGCAACTCAATTCTCTTGCAGTATCCCCACATGTAACTAGCCAGGCCTGTTCCGTCTTCACATTGGGAGTCATTTGGATAGAAGGCCCCAGTTTGTCTCTAGCCCCTCTCTCCCATCAGGCTCTTGTCTTTAGTAAGTTGTATGTGGTTTTACTTCTGCTTTCTCAAATTAAACACGACAGCTGCTGCTTGTAGCTTCTTTATTTGCCCGGCAAGTGTGGTAGGAAGTACTTGCCATGGAAGAGCACTTGGTTCCTGAAAGATTTATTAATTTCTTTATTTGCATTCTTTCTAGCAATGCAGTTTCAATAGCCAAAACTTAAGCAGGCCTGTGCCACATTGTCTTTCATCAAGCTGCTTGTGTTCTACTTGCATGTGCTAATAGCATTATATATTTCTCTTTCGTGATATGTTGTCTTTTTCTTGATCTTATGTTTGCTTTCTTTTACTGTTGTTTACTTACATGTTCTGCTTTGGCTCCAAACAGACATTTCAGACAGCAGAAGAAAAAGGTGATAAATTAATACAGTTTCTCTTCCCTCCTGATTAAAGAGCCTAGAGTCAATTAATCAGTATGAGGCAGTGCTTTCTAGGTGAAAGCTTACACTCTTATACTTTTGTTCACTTTTGTTCTCAGCAGAACTGCAATAAAAGCCATGGCATCATATTTTTACTTGGAATGAACTGTTCTTTCATTGTTTAGAGTCATCATGTAACTCTGGCCTGTAGAGTGGCCAAATGGAGGGCTTTTTTCCTGCATTAGTATGTACTATAATCATTAATCTACTGGCTCATTCTAGAAGGAAGCAGTGGTTAGGAATTATTGGGAGAATGGGCATATCTTTTTAAAGTCTCAAAATATGTGGCGAACTTCTGTTGTCATTTTAGTAAAAGTAATACAGAAGTGTGGAAGTTTTGTCTGATGAGAGCAGCAGTATCAAGCCTGAACTTTTTCTGTCAGAGACTGTGCTTGGAAGATTGGAAGCTTTCACAAAGCTTTTCCATGTAGATAGGCATGCCCAAAGCCTGGAAAGCGGGTCTAACAAAACTCTTCTGGGGCAAATCCATTTTCACTCTCAACTTGTGATGTTATTAGTTAAGTCTGTTTTGAGGAAAGACAAACAGGATTTAACTGTTGAAATACACAGTCTACCTTGGAGGTAGATTAAATGGGCCTTCTGTATTTTTTTCTGGGAGCCACTGAAGGGCTTATTCCAGATTTCTTCTTTACGGGCTACTTTAAACATCTCTAAAATCTTGCTTCTTTAAGTGTGTGCATACATGAATGCTGTGCTCAAAACAACATGAGTTTGTAATCCCTGAAGGGTAGTTTCTTTCCCAACATAAGTTTGTCTTGTGGTCAGTGTTCTGCTTCCATAGAAACAAAGGGAGACAATTCTGTCCTTGATAAAATAAGTAAGTTTTGCTATTTGTTCAGTGTGTGGTCTGACATGGAAAACTGCCCTTCCTGGAAAGCTGTGTCAGCTAGCATTTGGCTGCTGTGGTGGATTGCATTGATGAGGAAAACACAACTTCAGCAGATGGAAGATGCTGCTCCTGAACTAACTGGGGTTCTATACTCAATACAAGTGATGTTCTCCAAATGTACCTTACCAGACATCTGTTCTGTTCACTCAGTGACCTATGTTTTCATCCTCAGGAGGAGATTATCTCATGGGTATTTTATATACAGGACATTTTAAGAAAAACAAACAAAAATCCAAAATGCACAAGCCTCCCCCCCCTCCTCAGAAATGTGACATCCTGATTTTGGGTGAATTGTATCTGAATTTTTTACTCAAAAATTTCTCTCTAAAGAATGGATGCAATTGATTCTCCATCTCTTAATTTCTCAGAATGAGCACTGGATTGTATTTTTCAGACTGCAAGTATGGAGTCATAAATCCCATAAATCTTTGTGTAGGAGCAGGTGGTTGTTTTAGTGATGGTGAACAAATCCTGCTTTAGAGCAAAGTGTTACTTTTTAGCACAATAAAACATGCTCTGTACACAACAGCTTTTCCCTGCAGCTCACCCTCTCTCAGCCTGGGGAGGCCAGCTTCTTTCTCATTTTTATGGAGCCTCTTTCTGTCCAGGCACCTTCTAGAAAATATCCTAGAATTCCAAGCAGTTTCTCTTGAATTTTTTTTAATATTATTCTGTTTTAATATTATATTTTTAATATTATAACTGGAGGCAAATCCTCACTTTGTCAAGAGTAGAAAGATAAGCACACATGTTGCTCCAAAGTGAATGTTGACATGATAAGCTTACAAAACTGCCAGGTGTGTGTGAATTTCCCTTTTGGGGTGTGGTTATAAATTAGGTTTTTTTGAAAAGCAAATACTAACTAACTTATAGCAAAAGCAAATGATGAAGACTAGTAAAAGGAGGGTGAAGCTCTATGCTAGGAGCAGGCCCCATGCAAACAGCATAATCAGATTATAGGTAGGAGGTAAAAATGTAGAGACCTGCTTTTTACTTCCCACTCTGCCACCTGTGTGTGAGCTCAGGAAATACAGCAAACTCTTTAAGCATTGCTGTCTTCCAAGCTGAGGGGATAAGCATAAATTGTTTGTGGCAAGGGCTCTGACATCTAGAGACTAATTAGCATGGGATTAACAGGGGGATTTGGTTTTGCCTTTTTGAAAAGAACTTCCATAAGCTTTACTGACACAACTGTATGGAACACCAGTTTTTAGACTGTACTGTACCTCTCTGTTGTGGAGCCTGGTGCTAACTCCAGGACCCAGGGCAGAAAGTCAGTTAAGGCACATAATGGAGCACTCCCACTTGTGGTGCCCAGCTAACCACAGGCTTTCCTGGCCCTGGCTGTGTGTGTTCATGATGAATAGAGGCTGGAGAAACACTTTGCCCCGTTGGCCACTGGGATGCTGTGCCCAGTGTTACTGGGCACTCTTTGTGCAGTCACTGCTGTCAAGGCGCTGGAAAAGCCACATGGATGTGGTTGCAAACCATGTGATTGGAACAAATGCCCGAGAGCAGCTCTGGTTCAAAAGCTGTGGCACCCTCTTCAGAGTTGTTTTTTTCCATTCTCTTCCACAGGCTGGCAGCACCAAATTTAATCGAGCTAAACTGCTGAATGTAGGATACATAGAGGCCCTAAAAGAAGCAAACTGGGACTGTTTCATTTTCCATGATGTGGATCTGGTGCCAGAAAATGACTTAAACATTTACATGTGTGACACACAACCAAGGCACCTTGTAGTTGGCAGGAACAATACTGGATACAGGTAGGAAACCAGCAATATGGAAAGAATACCAACAGGGAAATGCCATGTTACTGATAATGTTCCTCTTCTGATGGAGCTGTATGCTATCTATCCTTACTCCTGACACTAGGTTTCTGGTGGTAGCACTTCACCTCTCTGGAGTACAGAACTGGACAGACACCTCTGAAGTTAGCCCTGTGGTCTCCTGTACAAATGATCATTGTCATTGTTCTGGTTTCTGGGGTTGAATGAAGGGGTGTTTCAAGAGGAAAACAATATGCCAGAGGTTGTGCAGAGACCTTCTGTCAAAGCTAGATACACATTTACAGTTTCCTGATCCTGTGGTTTGAGGGTATGATCTTACAATAACAGAACTTGTCACTTCTGCTGTTGAAGAGGTAGTGCCTAATATTGAGAGCTCAGGTATGGGAATTGCCAAGGGATGGGGCTGTCCTTTAATTATTTGACTGAACAGTGTATAACACAAGATCATTCTGATTTTTAAATGAGTCCCCTAAGTGCTCATGTGATATAAATAGTTTAAAGTGAAAAGTCAGGTTCAGTCCACCTCAGAGAAAAAAGGCTACTGAGCTTGGTGAATTTAATGACTAAATGTGTTTTCATTCAACTTGTTTCTTTCAAGATTCACTTCATGTCACGTCACTCTAAATATTGATTAGAAGTGGGCTTTTCAAAAGCTGATCTCAAAGTACTTTGAAGTAAAGTTCTTCTTTGCTTCTGCATTTCCTTTGTTAAATATATGAGAAGGAGGTGGGATGTGTCAGTACTCACACAGAATAGTATTTCCAGTCATTTAGTGGAAAGTGAACAAGGAACAAGGACATACGTACAAGGCCTGTGACAGGCTTCTGGAGCACTTGCAGAGCATTCCACTGGAATACTGGTAGCTTGAATTCGAGTAATACTTTTTTTGTGTCACTGCCTGTGTTTACACATCTGTGAAGTGGGGATAATAATGCTCTGCTTCCAAGGCATGTCTGAAGGAATTCAGAATCCAAGCTCAAGAATGGTACTTGAACTGAACTGATACCACAGGCTGAAATCCCAGTTGGGTGACCTCAGTATTTTGCTGCAACTGGGGAGAGCATACTGGGACATGTTGCTCAGATGAGGTAGAGAAAACTGAACTCATCCATGTTCTGTATAACAGAATGTCCTGGGCAGGAATGTGGGTTGGTTTGTGTTTTGTGGGAATACTTTTTTTTGGTTTGGTTTTGGGGGAGGTGGGTTTGTTTGTCTTTTTTTTTGTTTGTTTTTTTTTGTTTTGTTTGTGTTTTTTTTTTGTTTGTTTTTTTTGTTTGTTTCCTGGTGTGGGGCATGGGGAATTATTTTCCTTCCAGGGGGCTATGTTCTATTGTGATGCAGTGTGCAGTAATCTTAGCAGCCATGTTTCTTTGGAAATCCAGTGCCTTATTTTTAGCTACATAAACTGCAGCTCAGTATTAGATTCTTTTAGATAGAAGATTTATATATTAAAGCTTTGAAGATAAGATGGAGAAAACTTTTTTATTTTAAAAAAGGTTTTTCCTTGAGACCAGCACGACATCTTTTCCTCCTGACCATTCCTATTATACGTATTCTTCAGTCCAATTTTAAAAATTCCAAAGGAGCTGATGTTCTCTTGTCCTCAGGGAAGGGGTGGTTACAGGGGTTGTTGCAGAGATGCATTTTTGCAGGTGATATCAGCTGTGAGCAAGACAGGCCTGGGCCCTGCCAGGTCTGCTCTGCCTGAGGAGGGCTGAGTGGGCAGCCCTGTCCTGGTTACAGGATCACAGAATGGATGGTGTTGTAAGAGACCTCTGGGGATCATCCAGTCCACACCCCCCCGCCAAGGCAGGGTGTCCTAGAGCAGGTGACACAGGAACCTGTCCAGGTGGATTTTGAATATCTCCAGAGATGGAGAGTCCGCAACCTCCCTTGGCAACCTGTTCCAGTGCTCTGCCACCCTCTATGGAAAGCAGTTCTTCCTCATGTTGAGGTAGAACTTTTTGTGTTTTAGTTTATGGCCATTGCTCTTCATCCTGTCACTGGAAACCACTCAAGTGTCTGGCACCACCTTTGAGATATTTATTTACATTGATGAAATCCCCTCTCAGTCTTCTCCAGACTAAACAGGCCCAGCTCCCACAGCCTCTTCTCATAAGAGAGATACTCCAGACCCCTCATCATCTTCGTGACCTCTGCTGGATCCTCTCCAGCAGTTCCTTGTCTTTCTTGAACTGTGGAGACCAGAACTGAACACAGCACTCCAGATATGGCCTCTCTGGGGCTGAGTAGAGGGGGACATTCCCCCTTCAACCTGCTGGCCCCACTCTTCCAAATGCACCTCAGCTCTGGCTCCTTTGGTGTCTGCCTCTCCAGCGGTGTTGGGGAATTATGGGGCGAATAAGGAAGCAGTGGGGTGTGTATATGAATGTGTGCATGGGCAGTCAGTTCCCAAACTGTCAGGCTGCTGGAACTGAATGGGCTCCCATTGGTGATTGTTCTGAAAGCACAACTGGGGAGGGCTCTGCCCTGCTATTCCTTTTTATGGGACCTCCTTGCTGTCCATTCCATCTGTTTACTGCATTCCTCTAGAGTATCCATAGCAGAAGTCTCAAGGCAGTAATGTGTAATTAAAACTTGATGGAACCTCCTCTACCTTGTGGCTCGTCTCCTCCAGGAGAGTAGATAAAGGAGAGAGAACAAATCTCTTCAGAAGTCAGGCCTGACCAACCTGATTAGCCTTCTCTGGTTTGACTGCCTTGGATGAGGGTGTAGTAGTGGATAATGTTTATCTTAGGAAGGCTTTCAACACTGTCTCCCATAATGATCCCACTGACAAAGTGATGAAGTATGGACTAGGAAGTGGATACTGAGATGGGCTAAACTGGCCAGAACTGCTGGGCTCAAAGGGTTCTGATCAGTAGAGCAAAGTCCAGCTGGAGGCCAATCACTAGTGATTTACCTGAGTTTGATACTGAGGTACTAGTTAGTATCTTCATCAGTAGCCTGGAAGATGGGGCAGCCTGCACCCTCAGCAGGTTTTCAGAGGACAGAAATCTCACAGGGTTGGTGTATGTAGCAGAGCCTTTGTCAGGGTGAAGAATGTGGCCAGCAGGAATATGAACAAAGAAGTTCAACAAAGGGAAATGCAGGGTCCTGCACCTGGATAGAAGTAACTCAGTAGCTGCTGGAGGCCAGTTATCTGGAAAGCAAAAAGAGGATCTGGACCAGCAAGGTGCCCTTGTGACAAAGGCCAGTGGCATCTTTGGGGTGCATTAGGGGGGGAGTTACCAGCAGGTTGAGGGAGGTGATTATTCCTTTCCACGCAGCACCATGGAAATACCTGGAATGCTGTATCCACTTCTGGGACAAGTCCAGAGGTGAGCCTGAGAAGATGATGAAGGGATTGCAGCATCTGACATGTGAGGGAAGTCCCTGGGAGTACTAGGACTGTTTAGCAGAGAGAAGGCAGATGGGGATCTTGGAAATGTGTATACAAACCTGATGGACAGGAGTAGAGACTGTGGAGCCAGACCCTTCTCAGTGAAAGGTAAGCGGTAATAGGCACAAACTGAAATATAGGAAATTCCACTTAAACATATGAAAAAGGATTTTTACTGTGAAAGTGGTCAAATACTGGAACAGGCTGCCCAGAGAGGTTGTGGAGTCACCATCTTTGGAGATGCTCAGAATCTGACTGAACATGTTGCTCTAGCAGATGCTGCTCTGAGCAAAAGGGTTGGATTATGTGATCTCCAGGGGCCCCTTTGACCTCCACAATTCCTCTGTAATGCTGTGACAGGAGCTAAAATCAGCCAGAAACAGAGTCTTGAGGGAGGTTGTGTTGAGGGTCTTGTGTTGGTTTTTTTTTCTCCTTTGGTGTTTTTTAAATTAAATTAAAAACCAGAAATAATAATAAGCATTGTCTGGCATGTCAAATGCCATAATGAGTACTTTCTAGCCCTGGCAATTTGTTCATCTGTTTAGATTCACATACGTGGACAAATCAAAATGCAATCTGCAGCCACGTGCCCATCACCTCTGAATGGGATGGGGCAAGGTACTAGAGGCTGTGTTGTAATGTTACCTTAAGTGCCAAGACGGAGGAGGGCATCATAAAAAGCAATTAGCAGAATGGCCTAAGATAAATAAACATGGTATGTAAACACCTTTTTAAAGTAGATGCATTTTTCAAGATGAGGAAGGTAAAAGTTAGAAATTAATCTCCTTTAGAGCTGAGCTCCATTACATTGGGTTACTAAGTAACTTGCACTGTACCTTACCTTGGAATTGTTACTGCAACATCCAGTAGCACACGTCCCCTTGCTGTGAGCTGATTTTGTTCCAAGTTTTTCAGATTCAGCTCTAAGATAATCAATGGCTCACTGTTGTTACTGCAAAGCTTCCACTACATTAGTGCATAGCTTTGTTGCTTTTCTATACATCAGAGTCCCTGAAGTGAAATATCTGTCTGGCTGGCAAGGGGAATTGTGTAAAGAGAGAGAAGCTTCTCTCAGTTGGTGAGGTAACCTTTTCTGGCCTAAAGCATATCACCATCTTTTTAGGAAAAGAGGAAAAGAACAGGACCAGCTTTTAAGGATTTATGCACCCTTAATTCTGTGAAAGACATGTTTACATCTGGAGTGATGTTTTCATTGTTGATGGAATTTGACTTAATTCTTCATTCTCTCTTCTTATACCTCTAGGTTACGGTACCAGGGATATTTTGGAGGTGTAACTGCTCTTACAAGAGATCAGTTTTCCAAAGTGAATGGATTCTCTAACAACTACTGGGGTTGGGGTGGAGAAGATGATGATCTTCGAATCAGGTAAACAATGAGGAATTAGTTTAAAATTTTTTAAAAATTGGTGCAACTTCAAACCAAGCCTCCGAGAGCACAACACTACTGGGGCCTTCATTCAAACCAGTATTGAACAGTAGTGCAGTGGAGATGTGAAGTGCAAGATGAAGTTCTGTGAGCAGTTTCCTCTTTGCAAGGGTTTAGGTATGTCTGATACCTAGTCCACTTCCTCACAGTTGGTTGGGCGTGGGTTAAAGTTATTTGGTTGGTCTCAGACATGCAGCATTTGTACTGTCGCTTGGAAACTGGTTATAACTGAAGTCTGGAGCGTGGTTTGCCAGAGACACACAAATGTATTGAGTTGCAGTACTTTGCAATGGTGTGGGAGTGTTTTGGTGGGACTGGGTGTTTTGCATTTGGCTACTGGATTTACTCCAAGTAGGGTTTATTTGTAGTTTGTATTTGTGTGGTGTTGATTATAGTGAAGGTAGCAAATAACTTGAATTTTAGAAAGGCTGTATATATGCATATGCCTTCTGCTCTTGTGAAAACTCTTTTTGGAGTTGTGCCTGTCAAAGAAGGAGAAACCTGTTGGCTGGAGAGGTTTAGTGGGACAAAGGAATCAGCAAAACTTTTTTGTTTATCTTTTGCCCTTTGTCTAGGAAGAAACCTCTAATCCTGCATTGCTATTAGTAAATGGAGCAAAAACCCACAAGCAAACAACAGATAAGAACGCACAACTCCACAAGCTCTGCTGGCAGAGCCTGTCAGTTTGGAACTTGGCTTATACTCTGTAATTTTTAAGATGTTATCCTTTTCAGCTGCTTAAATATGCAAACACATTTTGGGGACATAAAATTTGTATCTCTGATGATGTTAGGTAAATATACAGGGGATCAAGTATTTTGAAAGTTAGGAACTTCCAAATGAAAGCATTTCTCGTTGCAGTCCAGCAGACTGTATCTCAAGAAACCTAAAAGATTTGTCTTTTAAAGGTCTGGAGAAATGGATTCCAGTCCCTTAACCACAATTATTTTTTTCCTTCTTACTTCTGCCTAGATGCACCAACTTCTTTGTGATCTCCTGGGAGCTGGATTTTATAGTGTAGGGGGTGGCTCAGTGCCATCTTATTCCCTGGCTTCCCAGGGTCATAGTTCTTTCAGATGTTCCTGTGGGCAGCAGAGAAGCAGCAGGACAGCAGGATTTACTGAGGGTCTCTATGTTTGCAAGGGGTTGGAAACAAAAGTGATGCTTGTGTGTGGCACTTTGTAACTTTGCAGCTCTTGAGGTCTTGGTGGGGAAACCAAGTCATGAGCCAGTGTGTGCTCTGCAACTGGACTTGGCTTCTACCTTTCCTCTTGGCTTGGCCCTGGGCTGGTGGCCGAGTTTGCAGGGGTAGGTAAGGGTAAGGTTGCTGTCTGGCGGGTTGTTGGAGAGATCCTTGGAGCCTTCCCGTGGGAAGTCAGCAGATGGCAGCATTCCTTTGCTGCTCTCAAAATTCAGGACTGGGGACTCTCAGATTGTACTGTTCTGTTTCTGGAACAAATGTGATGGTCTCTTCTGGGCCCCTCCTAATGTGTGTATCACAGATTCTTCAGATCATTTGTTGTAGTTGTTTGATCATTTACTGCTACAAAGTCATGGAAATCTATAAGGGGCTCAGTTTTTTCAAATCTTGGTTTCCTATTTTTCTTTCAGCTGATGACAAAGAGGTGGATTAGTCCTTAATTTCCTTGTCATAAAGTTTCTTTCTTTCTGCTGTCAGAGCAAAGTTGTGCTCCACAGATATGTGTAAGGTCAAAAGCTCCAACCAAGTGCCTGATGTCAGACACTTAAATCTGTGCAGAGGGCTCAGTGCTTCTGGCATTGCTCTCAGAGAAATTTTCTTCATGTGAACAAATGAAAGGTTTTGGAGCTGTCTGCCAGCTATTAAAAAAGAAAACAAGCTTTTAAATTTTTTTCTCTTTCTTTTAAGTGGAGAACTACCAAGTATAGGGGTTTTATTGCAGGGGTTGAGATGAACTTGTTGCAGAACATGTGGAGATTTGCTATAGGGCAGTACAGAGTAGTCCAGTCAGTACTGATATAAAGGTACTCTGTTGTATAATGTGTGCTTAAAGCTCTGCATCTTTACTGTAGTGGTTACCAGCTTCTGTTCAAAAGAAAGGTGTATCTGGCACCTGCCCCCAGACCTGTTCTCCAGAAATGCAACTCTTGAGCCTCATTTCTCTGGCAAAATGGGTTGTGGAAGAGATGCAGATGAGCTTTTACAACTCTGTATTTGCTTCCACAGCATCTACAAGAGATGAAGTCTCCAGTTGTTGGGTTTTTATCATTAACAGCTGGTTTATAGGTGTTGTCTTCCTCACAACACTTCTTACTGCTTCTTGCAGGGTGGAGATGCAGAAGATGAAAGTGGTGAGGCCGCCTGCTGATGTGGCCAGGTACACGATGATCTTCCATAACCGTGACCACGGTAATGAGGAAAATCAAGAGAGGTGGGTCAAAAACAGGTTTCTACCTTGCCTTGTCTTGGTCTGTGGCTGAGCCAGGCACCTGGGGACCGAGTTCTTTGCTCTAAGCCAAACAGGCATTTTGTGGTACCCAGAGGCTCTGGGGACACACCCCTGTGACAATGCTGTTCACAGCTGGTCACTGCATTCTGTGCATGAGATCTTCCTAGAACTGACTGGGTGGTGTTCCCTAGAAGCTTCCAAAATTACAGTTACATAGGTATGGTTTAAGCATATGATTTCAGAGGTTGCTCCAAGGGATTTTTCTCCCCATATGTGCTTGTCCTGAAGGCAGGGGAAACAGAACTTTGCATTCCCAGTAGGCAGAAAATGGCAGTAGCTTTGCTTCCAAATTTACTATTATAGAGAAAGACCTCAAAACTCCACTTCTGTGCATGTCAGTGAAGATTTTTCTCCTCTTTGTCCTCAGGATGAAGCTTCTCCGTCAAGTCTCTAGAACATGGAAGACAGACGGGCTGAATTCCTGTTCCTATAAACTGCTCTCAGTGGAACACAACCCACTGTACGTCAACATCACGGTGGACTTCAGTGTGCAGCCCAAGGTCTCATAGGGGCCAGCACCTCCCAGGTTATAGGAAATGGCAACAGCTCTCCTTCGTGGCTGCTGTTAGAGCAGATGACTTCCAGCACCTGCTTGGAAGAGTCCTTCAGTAGCACAGGAAAAAGTAAAATGTTCCTTCACAGCATCTCACTGAGTGATTGAGAGTTTCCTTTTGTGAGGACTGGAGTTACAGACAGACCCAAGGGCCAGACAGGTCCTTGTGTTCTTCTATGCACTTTTTGATGGGACATTGGAAAAAGTGTCCTTGTTTGGGCTGGTCCAGTGGAAGGACTTGAACCAAGTACCTGAAAAAAATTGGGGTTTGCAACTATTTCTAAACTTATTTGTGGTTTCATTAAAAGCACAATAATTCAAGAACTACAAACTTGATGAGAAAATTTTTCTAGCCTAAGGAAAAACTGCTTATGTGTGAGGGAAGGGCAGCAATGGTAATGGGTAAGGAGGTGTTAAAAATCTCTCAATAAATGCAGTCCACTGAACTCCAGAGTGTCTTGTCCTTCACACCCCAGTCTCCCCTGCTGAGAGACTGCTGTTGTAACCCACAGCAGTGATCAGTCTCATTCCGTAGCAGGATGCCTGTTACTCTCCAGGGATTGGGAAGGAAAGGCAGTGGCCAGCTGTGTCCAATGGGGAGAAATTCCTCTCCACATATTTTAATGCTTGGGGGTCACACTGTTAGCAGAGTGTGTGTCTGTATACACACCCAGGCCATTATCATCTGTGAGTCTTGCTTAGGGAACACGTGAAAGTCTGTGGATAACCAGCTGTTCCTCTGTGCTGCAGCACTTGTGCAGAAACCCTGATTAGAGCACTTGACTTACTGCATTGTATTTAACTGTCTTTACATGTTGATGTGAAGCTGGGCTTGGGAGAGTTTCTTTTAGGACATTATTCCAACTGTAAAAACTTTACATGTTTGTAGGTATAGTAGCATAGATACAGTTTTTCAGTGATTAAGGAATTTTTGTATCTTCAAGTAACAAGCCAAAATACCCTGTGTCACACTCTCGGAATAACTGGACCTGGCAGGCAATGCTACAGACTGAGGTGGCAGAGAAAGAAAGTGTACAGCAAGGGCAAGGGTTTGGGCAGGCTGTGTCAGTCTCACAGTCACCTAAGTACAAATGCATTCCTGCCAGGGTCACAGCTCCACCGTTGACATGTTTGACTTAGTTTTTGCTCTAGTATTTAATTTCTCAGAAGTATTTTATATTGAAGACAGCTCAACCTTGAATGATACTTAATGTCTGAGCAACAGCTGTAGTGGTAGATTAATTTCCCTGCTCTGAGCAGGAGGTTAAACTAGGTGACAGCCTCAGGTCCCATTCAGTCTGCATTACTTGCAGCTGCAATAAAATAATTTAAACAGTGGTGGTTCAGGTCAGAAAAAAAACCAATCAGGGATTTAAACTCTGGTTTCAGGGCAACTTTCTCTTTTATTACACTCTTACTCAATATTTTATAAAGCTCTTAAGCCAAACACATAACTCAATTTCTTTTACTCAAATTTACAAAAGATATTTATAGAACTGTAACTGGCTTCAACACTTTCTCAAAATGCAACACGTCACAGGCCACTCTGACAGAATGGCTTCCATCCCAATTAACACTTAAGTACAAAGCAGGACAGACCTATCCAGCTACTGAACAAAGGTTCCAGAAACCTTGGATCAGCTTCCTGTCACAGAAACATGGCTCAGGAGTTAGTTTTACAGTGACTTAGACAATCTTTACAGTAAGCCACAGACTGTTTAGTAGCCATCATACCCTATTCCTGGAGCCTCTTCTGAATCTGAAACACTTTGAAGAAAAGTGAAAGGCAAAAGAGTTAATCTCAGGTGGTGCAGACTCCACAGGAAAACAGGAGGTATTGGCTGAATGCCCATGTGGCACCCAACCTCTGCTTTTGTTTTCAGTCTCTTAAGAAAATGGGGGAACATATCAAATGTCCACAGTGATCTTGGTATAAAGAGGATGCTTAGTTCTGGAAAGGAGCCTGAACTGTAATGTATTCATTCCATCAGCTTTCCATGTTTTTCTGGTGTTGTGTCGGGAAGGAGGCCTGGGGGAGGAAGAATGCCTGCAGTTAGATAGAAGAAAGAAGGTAACATTTGCAGCTGAAGCTGCAGAAGAAGGAGTCTTCCTGAGGGCAGAAAAGCCCTGAGACAATTCTTCCCACATTACAGACTGAACAGATTAGAGTAAGTTCACACTGAGTATTCTGAACAAGGAGGACAGTTCAGACTGGACCCTGATGAGAGAGGGAGACCAGTGAGGTGGCAGCTACAGTCTCCAAAAGCCAAGGAGCTGTCAGCAGCTTAGAGCTGGGAGTGCAACGCAGAAGTTTGCAGCCACGGTGTACACAGGCTGCTGTAGGTAGGTTTGTGACAGGGTTGTTATGGAAACCTGGGCTTTGAGATGATAAAGAGAAACTGCACTGTCGGTATGAGAAGCCTCCACCAAACTTGACCCAACACCCTCCTCCAGCTCTTCTATATAAAACAGTCTTTGATAAAGTCTCTCATAGCACCTTTCTCATGTCTTCAGACTAGAATATTGCTTGCCGCTATTTTAATGGCACATTCTAACTCCCCATAGACTGAAGAGCAAGCTTTTATTATTGGGAACTTGTAACACAGTGCCTCTTCAAACCAAAATCTCCCTAATTACAAGACAGGCAGTAATTTTTTTCTTTAAGTTATACTTCCTGAATAATTTCATGTTTAAATCTGACATGTTAGTTTCCTAGCTGGAATAGGAAGGAAAAGGTAGGAAACCAGGAGAAATCCTTCAAATGTAAAGACAGGAGCCGAATGATTCAGCTGAAACTGACTGGGGCTGCTTTTAAATAGCCTCCCTAAAGCAGAAAAAGCAGCAGTGATATGAGGCATACTTAGCCTGTCCGGGGAAGATGACAGCCAACCTGCCACAAGGCACAGAGCAGCCCCCAGCCCCACCAGGTACCTCTTCCAAGGCTCCTGCATCTCTGTCTCTTCATTGTAGTCCATCACTCGGTAGCGTCCGAGGAGAGGTGATGTCCGGACTATTTTCATTCCTGCTAAGTGAATCCTTTAAAACAACAGACAAAAGTGTCTGCTTAGGCATCAAGATGACACTTCCAGGCTCACAGTCAGAGATGATTTTCAGTGTTAATGCAATAAAAGTGAAGTGCACAAGCAGCACAGGGCCACATGATCTTCTCTAGCGGGCTCTAGGCCAGGCTTGGGCTAGAAAGCTCCCAGCTGCAGTGCACTTTGACAGAGCACAAGGGGATTACAGCAAGCAGGGAATGAACTACAACATACAGAGCATTCAACAGCAATTCCTCTGGGTCTGACAAATGAGCATTATTCCACTTCCTCCTAAGAGCAGAGCTTTTGCTGCCTAGAGGTTCATCACCTAAAGTTAAAAAAAAAAATCCTCAAACTTGCAGTTTCTGAAAGGAAGCTAGTCCTGAGTTTCAAAACCAGATTAAGCCTCTCTGTTCTTTGAGAAGTGCCATTCATTCAGATGGCCTGATTAGACTGGTTCATAAAAGATTAGGGATAAATACAGGCACCAGACAAGCATATGTAAGCTCAGCTGCAGGATAGTTAGATAAGAGGAACTGAACGCTCAGAATTCCAGAACAGAGTTTCTAAAACCAGCATTTTGGGTGACTTTCAAGCAACCCACAACCCATTGCTGATAGCATCTATGTTACTCTGCCAATAAAAAGTGCCTTTAATAGTGCTAGGGCTACCAAACCTCTGTTATCACAGGACAGCCCTTAGGCAGAGAAAATTCCTGTGAACGTAAGAATGAATGTTTGCTCAATTGAGGTTATCTAACTGGCATGTTTGCAGCATTTGACTTTGTTCCATTGGGATCTGATACAGCAGGAATGTTATGAAGCTGAAAGGCTACAGAACTGAAAATATTTTTTAGGCTAGAGCCATCAGATGATTCTAACACTTCACTGGCAGTGTTGTAGTACTATTATTTCAGATGGAGTTTTAGCCAAAGTTTCTTGTTTTCTGAACATAAGCTTATGGCACATTCAACCATAAAGAGACAAAAAGGCAAGAACACTAAACTAGCTTTGCTGTTACAGTTTTTTGCATTGCAAAATAAGACTAAAACTGTAGCCTGGAACAGTTAATACATTCATTTACTGTTAAGAAGAGCCCAACACTCTTTCCTGTAGTTGAAAATGTTAACACATGAGTGGCTCCAATTAGAGTAGTGGTTTTCTTCTAATAGAAGGTAGAACCTAGTATTTGCTATGACTTGAATTATAGAGTACTGCAGTCTGCCAACTATAAGTAGCAGCTGGCAGGTTTTTTTTCATTAACTCTGCTTTTAATAGGGAGTATCCCAGAAAAAAAAAAATCATGTTTGCACAGAACTTTTTGAAATTGGACATTGAAATGTCAAAAAAAAGAGATTGAAATGTCAAAAAAAAAATAGATTAAGTAATTTTTTTGCTATGTGGTGCTTGAGCACCTCCTAAAACCCAGATCCCAGCTGGTCCCTGAAGAACAGCCAGTTCATTCCTAACTTCTGCAGGTTGAGACTTCAGAATGTGAATAAATCATTAACAGGCACTGTCCATGGCCTCCATGTATCTCTGGGCCAAAACATTGCTAATCATTAGTCTAAGTCTTCTCTGAGAATATATGCTCTAATCCCTTCCAGAAAGGACTATTTTGGGAGCTATATAATTCACTTGCCTTCCAGGATTCTTTTCAAAGAAGTGCACTCCTATGCATAACTGGCATAACTCTATACCCCTGGTACCAAAAACCAATTAGATGCTTAAGCTATACTAAGAACATCTGAATAGACCCAGCATTGTAGTGCTTGATGTAAAGATCTATTTTCCTGGCATTCTATTCCTTTCATAAATGCTGACTCGCTAAACAACCATACAACCTTTTAGTTGGCTTTCTCTGAAAGGCAAAGGAGGAATTTATGTTAGAAAATCTGGCTTTCAATTCCCAGATGAATACTGCTTTGAAAAAAACCTGTGTAACTTGTCACATTATGCAAGACAAAAATAACAAAGGCTTCCATGGTCAGTTTAGTTTTATAAACTCCCCATGAGCCTGCCTCAGTGCTGGATCATAAAGGTACACAATGCACTTCCAAAGCTGAATAGAGAGGCTGCAGCCATGATTCTGTACTTGAAGAATCCACATTAGGCAGAGCACCTGGAACTAAACTCGTCTATAGAATGCTGCTGCCATGGCAACCAAAGTACAAGAAAAACCATCAACTCTTGCTGTCACTGACTCACACTGGTACACAGCCTTCTCCATCACCCAGCACTGCAGATAAAAGATAGAATTCCTTAATGCCAAGTATCAGTGATTAGGTAACACTTGGAGCAACCTAAATGCACTTAACTTAAATTCCCAACTGTCTAAGAATTAGTTAAGTACCTTCTTATTCCTCAGGCTTGCAGATGCCTTCCCTCCCTTGGGGGTGTCAACATCAGTGAAGGCACTTGTCAACTACAAGTGGTTATAACCCTTTGGACTGAAGGCACAAGGACATGAAATAACATTCTGCTCTCCAGAAATGAGAAAGCTTTGTTTTCCCAGCACACAGTGATTGGACTCATAGGTTCTGAGCAGCTTCTGACATTAAGCATTGCCAATACCAACAGCATTTGGGATTATAGTGATACTGCAAGCACACAAAGGAACTGTCTTGGTTCCCTTCCTAGGTTGCTGTGCTATGCCTTTGGCTGCTATCTTAGATCCATTTCAAGCCTGTCCTGGGCACTGGTACCTTGTAGCAATGTCATCATTTTCACCACCATCGCCCCAGTAGGTGTTGGGAAACCCATTCATCTTCATGTAATGTTCAGGAGTCAGAGCAGACACGCCCCCAAAAAAGGACTTGTATGGCAGACTAAAAGAGAAAACAGACAAGCAAACAAACACCACCCCCTAACAAAACCCCAGCCAACAAAACCCAAAGCATCACTATTGAAAGCTAATACCTGTCTTCCACAACTAACAATGTGATCCAAATCACACATACATTAATTGCATACTTGCAGACACTGTCATAACAATGCCAAACTCCAAAACAGTAAACCCATTGTAAGTCCCATCATGTTCCAGTCCCCTCATTGATTCCCACCACCTTCCCTCAAAGCAGACCAATTTCTTGGATAAGTATAAAGTACCTGTATCCTATCACATCATATTCCCTGTGATCCAATATTCCTACCCTATACTTTTTTTCCTGAAGGAATGTCAAACAGAAACCTGCCAGCCATTTGCCAAGCTGAGCTAACTGTGGAACAGGGAACTACAGGCAAGGAAACATTCAAGACTGCATGCTTGGGTCAAGAATATCCTTTCCTAGGGAAGTCACTGCTGCAAAACTAACACAGAAAACCTCATAAAGGTGGTGTCTGTCACTGTTCCCACCCATACTTTCTAACAGAAAGCAAACCAATTGCAGTATATCCACAGGAAGGAAATGGAGGCACTTACGTGTACTGAAACTTATCCATGGCACTGGCCATGTGCTTGGGATAGTATTCATCACAAATATAGAGGTTATAGTCATTCTCAGGGACTAGGTCAACATCATGAAGGACAAGGCAGTCCCACTCTTCATCCTTCATGGCTTCCCGGACACCAACATTAAGCAGCTTTGCTCGGTTAAATGAACTGGTCCCTACCTGGAAAAGAAATCCTGCATTTCTTCATCAAAATAACAAATATGATTAACTCAGTTAAAATCTGTTTCAGTCAAAAAGCCTTATCCAATTGAATGATTTCATAGTGGCTGAAAATTCCACGCTCTCAACTTTGAAAATGTCAGCCATCCTCTTCACCACACTCTCAACAATTGTCAGCTTTGTTGTGTCAGGGGCTGTGCACTGTTGGCACCTGAAGAAGGCTAACTTTCAAGACACCCATAAAACTAATCCTCAGGTATAATCTGCACAGCAACACTTTTGCCCTGACTACTGTTTATTAAAGCTTACAAATGAGAAAAACAGATCTTGGTCAAACAAAAAAACTTCTTTGCCCTCCCAATAAACTATTGGTTTTAACTGATGAATCCAAAACTTTCTCCCTTGCACACTGATCTTTTGCAACACCAGCTCATGTCAGGCAAAAAAGGCTGTTTGACCTGCACAGGCTGCCCCCACAGTAGGGTCAAACCACATGTTTGTATTTGATACAGACTAAAAACATCCAACTTCACTTCAGCATTTAGTGTCCAGGTTTTTCTCAGCAGCCACAGTAACAAGATACAGGCAAACCACACACATCTCTTAAAAAGAGGAAATTACAAGTTACCACCGTCCTGGGTTATAAAGTGCTAATGTGGGGTGTAACCAAACTTTGTATTCTACTTTCCTCTACATGATTTTCTGACAAACTGTTAATGATGGGTCGTTCGCAGTAGCTGCCCAGCGTGCACGCCTACCCCCAGGCGGGTGTTAAATGAGATAAGGAGAAAAGAAGCAACCCTGCGAGGCAAGTTAGCGTTTCTTTTTCTTCACACCAATGACTTAGCTGTGGTCACTCCCTTCCGTGAAGCGGCAGTCCCATTCATCCTGAAGGGGTTGTCTCTGCTAAGGGGCCATCAATGGCACCAGCAGAATAGATGGCAGCAATGACCATCAAGGACTCCACAAATATTCTGTCACACATAGGACTTCATCACTCCGTTGTGAAACTCCCCGCCCTGGGGGAGGTACCACCTGAACTTGACTGCATACAATCTCGATTTGGGGACTTGGGACACCACCATCACTCGAGTGACCCAGACAAGGAGCAGACCATCGACAGGATCACCATTTTCGACATTGAAACCATCACTTAATCAGACTGTGACCACCACCCTGGCAACAGGGGGACAGGTTGTACTCTGACTTTTTCAGTTAAGCCAGTGTTTCTGTATGATTGCATTTATTGTAATCTTTCTATTAAATTGTAATTCCAACCTGAAATCTTTCTCAAGGTGGTTGTGTGGGGGTTCGTTTCTCCCAGGTCGTGCTGGTTTGAACCAGCACAACCACTTTGTGGCAAGTTTATACCCCCAGAAAAAAAAAACCACAACAGAACCAATTAACAGCAGAGTGATGATCCTGACAAGTGGTATGGTATTTCAATCATTGGCAGCCATGGAGATGGGACAGCCCATATCTAACCTCCTCTCAGCCCATGCACGAAACAGTATTTCCACATGAGAAGAGTCACGTTTCTTGTTCAGAGCCTAACCCTTAAGTGGTGTACCTGAACTTCCCAGCGGGCACACTTGACTTAGATTTACCTGCTGAATCAGGTAGATAGTGTAACTGAGCTGCTGGCGCTGCAGGAAAGGATGGATATAGTAGAGAAGATGGCGAAGGTACTTCTCCTGGTTCCTGTAGGCCACAAGGATGGCGGATTTGTAGCGGGCAAAGCAGTGAGGTGGCCTGTAGTAGCCACCAGGCTGAACAAAAGGATTTCTTTTCATGATCGTCCTTTCACTAGGGAGCACCCTGAAGGTGATGGTTAATGGACCAACTGTAATGAGAGACAGAAAAAAGAACAAGTAATATGCTTCTCCACCTTTATTCAGACCTACCAGGTTAGCTACCCACGTTTAGTCCTTCCGACAGCAGCTGCACCAGGGCACAGTTAACAATGCCCACACAGATGTGCCTCTGTGACAAATGTCACCACTGCCTGCTGGCCACCTCCCCCGGCTCCACAGCCAGTGGTGCCAGGCTCAGCACCAGCAGGACACACTACCTGCCAGGCATCCCAAGCCCTGGCACAGCTAGCAAGTCTCACTGGGCTGTTGCACAGCTGCTTTTTCCCAGGACTGGCTGCCAGTCTCATGTTGCTTAGATGAGATCCTTGAATAAATGTATTCACTGAAAGAAATAGCGTTGAAAATTATTCAAGATGAACAGACACATCTGCTTTTTCTACCCATTTGGAAAATTTCTCTAAGCCTCTTTCAGAAGAGATTCAAGGACAAAGACGTGCAAGTGGATATTCAGCAGGTCAGGGGAGAAGCAGTTTAAAGCCTGGATGAATACAAATGCTTTAGGAAATGTCAGCTTTACCTTTAAAAGCATTTCAAGTTCAATTTGATGTTATAATCACATGCCACAATGGCTGTATTTGCTATATTATTTCATTTTATACACTGTGATAAGCAGGCAGTACTTCAAAATGTTGAGAAAAGCAGATGACAGAACTGAGAAAGAAGAAAGATGTTGAATTTTCAGGAACAGGCACAGGGTAGCAAAAGAAACTATATATGATTGTTCCTCTGCTCAGCACTTCAATTTTATGTACTAAATATACTGGATATATTCAAGAGTCTTCATCTAATTAACAAAAAAAAATCTGCATTTTTACATGAATTCTTCCATTCTTTAGATGGAAAAATACTGACAAGTCATAAGTGAAAAAAAGTGAGTATTAAGGGTCATTTTAAGACAAATTTCATTGTTACAATATGAATAAACAAATTCTACAATTATTTAAATGCTTGTCCTCCTGGGTAGTGAGAAAAGCTTCCAGAAGTAGCAGAAGACTTGTACTTATATACAAATCAGTGGGTCTTAATGGTTTCCTACAACTGTGAACTTCTAAGAAAATAAAGCACAAATGCAGAACAAGATTAACATCCAATGCTTAAATGAACTAGGGAAAAACTTTCACCTAAATCATAATTAGAAGCTGACAATTTCAAATGACAGTTCTATTCAAAAATTCTTTGCAGGCCATGCTACCAAAGGCAGAATGTTCTTTTGCACCAGAAGACTGTAGGCCAAGTTTGTTGTTGTTTTAAATAGCTATAAACAGGACTTTCTTTTCTTTCCAAGCTGATAATTAATGCTATGGCTGTCGTAAATCAGGTTTTCAGTATCTTGGAAGTCAGACTCCCTCTTAAACCGCTGAAATAAATTACTCTCTCAAAATCCATCTGACAATGAAGGCTGAGAGAGAGCAAATATTTAGGCCTGGTGTTTAGAAGCTTTTATTTGAGCAGGAAAATGTACAGGTGTGTTCTAAGACTAACTGAGCAGGCGAGTCTAGAATATGCTTCTTCCAGCCCACCCTATGTTCAAGCCTCTGCTACAATTCTAACAAAAACAAACAAACAAAAAAAATTGAGCCTGCCTGCACCCACATCCTCTTTAACTGACACAGAAGGAAGCAACATCCCTCCCCTGGTTTTGAGGGTTTGTTTTTCTGGGGGTTTGGTTGGCTGGTTTTGCATTGGTTGGAGTTCTTTTAGAGCAGTAACTGGGCTTAAGGACTAAATTTGCCATAAAATTCAAAGTGTGCATTCAGAACTGTGGAACGTTATGCTACTCTGAGGAAGTTGGTACTCACATTTCTGATGGGCAAACCTATACTTGATAAGTACTTTTCTTCCTCAAGGAACACACAAATGGCATTTCCTGAAGGTCAGTCTATAGAGCCACTGATCCCATTTCTCATGCTGTCAAACACGTCTGGTCTGAATCTCACCGCATGGGTTTTGTTAGTTGATTTCTGTTTGCTTCTTTTTAAAAAGAAAGCCTGACTTTTGCTTGTCAGCAAGATTTTGCAATAGCTGACTCTTAAACATCACTTTTTAGTCCTTCTCCAGTTATTTTAAATACAGGAGAATTTGATTTTCACTGCATTACCTACAGCAGGAAAGCAGAGTACATTGCCATGTATTTGTACCTGAAACGGAAGGGTGGATCTTCAGAGAATCATTCTGTGGGCTATGAATCTAGGTCACATTTACAGTGAAGATTTCATTATGCTATTTCCTGCTTCTGTGCATACTGTTTCCTTTTCCACCTTTTAGACCCCCACGTTTCAGTCCAACAATGTTATCACCTTGAGTTTATGTTGCTGTTTGTATTTATGGACTCACTGATTATGAGATCTTTCAACTAAAGCACCATTAACCACTGACTTGACAACAAGTGGAGCTTGCTAAAGAAGTATTACATTCAGGGATTTCAACTATAGATCACTGCTCTAAGGAAAATATAAGAAAGGGAATTAATCCCTTTTTTTCTCCTACAAAGGCAAGGTATTGTTTTCTATAAAACAATTGGGGCTCTGTATGGCAGAGTAAGATTCTGCAGCAACAATCCTTAAACTGCAGAAAAAATAAGATCTTCATTTGAGTATCAGAGTATGAGTAACATAATGTGAATAGCTTCACTCCTGTTCTCTCCTTCCATACCCAAGCATACCATTCAGGAGTGTAACATTTACATTTTCCAGGTTTTTCAAGATATCATGTTCTCCCATGCTGCCTGGCTCCATACCTCAAACAAATCAGCTCAAAAACTCAATCTAGACTATGCCAAGTGAAGGAAAAAAAAATCAGTGTGACTTATATCCCCAAAACCTCTGGCTGCCCTACACTCCTTGGCTACAATCTACATTCTGGCTTTCATGTCTCCCTGCTGTCCAGCTAACAAAAGGCTAATGCAATCTAATCCAATTAAATCCCAAATGTGAACAGAGCAGTTGAAGGCCGGACCAAAGAGGGATAAATAAAACTGCCAAAGTGCAGCTTTGGGAAAGGAAGAAAAACCCATCTTGGACATACCAGGAAGCACAGGATCCCCAAAGAGGCAGGGTACAGAATAAACACTCTGAAGTGTCCAAGCAATTTTTCCATGGCCTGGCTCCTAAGATGTTTCTGTGCTGTACCATCACGTGGAGGGTGTTTAATGAATATGAAACCCCAGTGTGTAGAGTTAGGTCTCACAATTCCCTGTCTGTGTTGTCAGCTGGTGCCAGTGACAGCACCCTCCCTGTTTGCTTTACTTTCTAGGCAATGTATTTGACTGTCAGGGGATCATATTGACTTTGACCATATCTATCCCACCTTATGAAAGTAACTCCAGGATTTCTGAACTCCTTGCTATGCATTTAGCGTTTGCAGTTAAAATTACCAAGTCCAATCAGAATAATCAGATCTTACTCAAGATGAACAAACAGGAACAGCAGCATGGGTAGCATAGTGCAGCACGACACACTACATTAACAGAGTCACAGTTGTATAATTCCACCACTGCTTGGGAAAAAATAATAAAAAACCAGACCAACAGCTTTCATTTAACCATCAGTTTCTAGTGATAGAATACAAGGCTGCCTGAATGGCACCTGAAAATAAATCTCAGCATTAGCACCTCCACCTTTTTATTTCTCCTTAAATCCAAGAGAAGAAACTCTGGCAGCATTAGAAAATGTACCAGGAGCTACTTAATACAACAGATGGTCATGCTCATGAACAGGTTATGACAGATGGGAGAGAAAAGCAGTAACTGCTATAAGAAGGGCTTGGAAAAAAAATCTTCCATAGCACGAGTGAATTATAAACAGCAGAGTTACAGACAGAACTTTCAACTATTAAAGTCCTCAAGGGCCAAACCAACTTATTCAGCACATACCATGTATGGAGGAAGGTACACCTTTAAACCAAACCAGAAATAATTAAAAAAAAGTCTTCCAGCATCAAACTTCTTCCTCATGAGAGGAAAAGATGAACTGAAACAAGTCATCTTGGATGCAATATGAGAAAGCCAGATTTTGAATTTAAAAGCTACTTTGTTCTGTTTAAAGAAGTTCAACCCTGGCATATAAACACTTTGCTTTTTCTAAAAACAAGAAAGAAACAGGGAACTGGTTACTTGTGTAGAAACTTTAACCTTTTAGGGAACTCAAGTAATTTATTCACAATATTAGTGAAGACATTGAATATCTGCAATGCTTTTCAAGTTGGTCACAAAAGGTTCAGGGGGCACCACTAGGTGTTAAAAAAGTACTACTAGTCAGAAGGAGTCTAGCTCCTCTAAGGCAGAGATGACTAGCAATTATACTTTAACTCCTACTCCACAGCCCTGGAAGAGCCAAGTTGCTGCAGATTCAGGAGACAGGAAATAGACAGATGAGCTGGGAGCTGATTTACATTCAAACAGTTATCAAAATGATCTACTACACATATAAATGGAAAAAGTGCTGCACTTCATAAAAGCCCTGATGCAGAAACCATTTAAGCCATTTGGCATCCTTCCAGTTACTTTAACATGCTTTAGAGTGGGCACGGTGACTTATTATCAGCTCTGAACTGGAGGCTGAGTCCTCAAGAATTGATTTCAAATCTCATTTAATAGAGTTTAAGAAATTAATATTAAAAGACATTCCTCTCTCCAGTATAATGCTTCCAAAAAACATCAGTCTCATGAGAGATGATGGCAACAACTATTCAAGACATTTATAAAGTATTTATATCTCAATTCATATGTGCTCATCGCATACAAAATGAGGGACAACTCCCTCACAAAATAGCAGGTTCCTCAGCTAAAAAAAAAAATCAAAACACCCAGAAGAGGCTGGCATACAATGATAGAAGAAGTAGTAATTTACTTCCTATATTTAAAGGGAATATCACTGAGTAAACAGCAGAGACCTCATTTTTCTTAAGCTGAATCTGTATCAGTGCTCCAAATTACTTGCATTTCACCTCAACAGTGGCTCATATGCTCAACTCGGTGTTTTCATACAGCAAAGCTTCTACAAATAGTTTGCCTCATGGTTGTTTTTTTTTCTCCCAGCAAACTTACTGTTTGCTTCTGTCTATGACTAACACTATGTTTGCATTTTAGCTCCGAAGTACAGCCTGCAGGACAATCCTCTGTTCTCAGCACTCTCGGTGATGGGCAGAAGAAGAGTTCTTAAAAAGATTTCACAGCTCTAAGAGCACAGATTAGTGTAATTTTACTCTGCCTCTGCCTCCTCCATATATGTCACTACTTTTGCTTAACTGATGGCTGGCAGGCAAGCTGCAGAATTGTCTGGTTCCTTTTTTTTGACACTGAAGTTCTCTCATTTTACTCTTCAGGACAGAAGATTTTCATCAATAGTGGAGACAAATAAGGTGCAGTCAGGTTTCTGGCTGTGCTTTCTCAAATAAAACAATTCAGCCTGAAACAAGTAATTGTTGCTTCCCAGAACTGATGTGCAGTGCACTGAGGCCGTGACACCTGGCACCTGTGCAAAGGGGCTCTGAGCTATCAAGATTTCAGGATTTAATACAGCAATTTCTGAGGGAAATGCTGAAACATACACTCAAAGTTATCCTGGAATTCCATCATACAGACTGTGTGTATTTAATTTAATTGCAAGCAACAGGGGAAGGAAGAAAACATCTCAGAAGAACAAGCATCGTTACAAAGATTGCAGTCCAGGCAGGCTCATCCAAAAGGTCCCAGCAGAGTTCTCTAACCTAAGTAAGCAACTTGACACAAGAGCACTGGCTTCCCACAGAACTTCCACGTGAACCAAGGTCAACCATTTGCTCTGAACGGGCTCCATGTGCACTGATCAGCTTTCCTAGAACACTGGGGCCACTGCTGAACAGTGGTCCAAGGTTAGGTGTATACAACATTTAGACATGCAGAAATCTGTGCAGTATGGAAAAACTTGAGACCAGTAACTTATCACAGAGTACTCTAAGAAGGTGATGGCCTCAAACCAGCTGTAAGTGCACGCTGATGGAACTTAATCCATTCATGGCTGGCTGAGTCAAAGGGATTCACTACGGCCTGAGCTGCACCACCACTTTACAAGCAACACACTTGCTTTATAGGTTTGACTTTGTACTGACTTAAAATTTCTCAACTGTTTTAGCAGTGAAACAGCTGGATGAATGCTGCTTCTAAGATCAGCTCTGGTTTGGTCCTGCTGCAAATATAAATTAACTTGTGACCGGATTTTAATGGAGAAGTTTCTAAGTCTAAAGGACGTGTAACAATCATAGGCCAAAAGATAACAATGAAGAGCAAGGTGCCAAGCTATATCTTCATAATAATGATACTTCAAGTCAACTTAATCAATTTATATTGAACTACAGGCTTGATATAAGGCTGAGAAAAACCAGGAGTTATGGTCAAAGTCAGAGGTCAATGTTATGCAGTTACTGAATTGTTGGGACATTTTAAACAGGGCTGCCAAGGAAAAAAAAAAAAAAGTATTACTAACTTGATATTATCACCATGCACTGTTTTCACTCTTGCTCTACAATCTTGACATCTACGTAACCAAACTCTTAATACTGAAAATCTTTAGGGCAGTAAAATACTTTTCCTCACATAACCAATAAAAACAAGTTAGTTAACACGAGAAAATTTTGTCAGCGTAAGTACATCAGCACACCTGTTTCAAAGTGGAAAAGTTTGAAGAAGGTACAACTTACATTTACGACACGTTCAGGGTTATGACACACCAAAGAGGTTCTTTCAAACCACCTTTCCATGGCGTTTGAACGGTTCATACCTACCCAGGACTGGGGACTGCACTGAGCAGTACGGCATCGTGTCCTCATTGGGAGCCCGGGTAAACAAGCTGAGGTTTGTGTACACATCATGGGGCTTCGAGTAATCCACCACCTGAGGCCACTCTAAAAACCCGCGAAACACATTCGAAGGTCCGCCTCGGTAGAGGATCAGGATAAATATTGCTTGGAAGACAAACACAAACAGCAGGAAACAATGATTTTCCACACGGGAGAGGAACATAGTTTTTTAGCCCATGCTCCGGGATCAGGGCGGTGAGGAGATGAACTGCCTTCCACGGGCTGCCGTTCCACGTTCTGGGCTACATCGCTGTGCAGACCTTCTCCTTCTTCTTCTCCTCCTCCTCCCCCTCCTTCTCCTCCAACTTTCTGAGGCGGCAGCGTGCTCCCCTACCTGGGCTTCATTAGGACGCCGAGAGCCAGACCTCCCCTTCCCGGTGTGAGTTGTGCCAGGCGGGCGGGAAGAGGGAACGAGCTGTCCGGGGCCACCCCGCTCAGAGCGCCCGGGCAGAGGCACGGGCTCGCTGTGGCACAGGCGCAGCAACCGCCCACCCCCGCCCGCCTTCCGCCGAGACTACAGCTCCCAGAATGCAGAGCGCAGCAGGGCGGGCCCCGGCCTGGTTGTGCTGCCGCGCTGCATGCTGGGAGATATAGTCCTCGCTTCTTCCTTCAGCAGCCGTCGCTGTGGGTGAGGAGGGAGAGGGATAGGGGCGGCTGCTGGGCTGTACTCTGTGTCGGCTCTTCGGTCAACACCTGACTGCTGTCCCCACTTTGATTGGTTGTTAAACTGGTCAGGGAGAGATGAACGGAAATTCAGACACTGGAATGGGCTGCTCAGGGAGGTGATGGAGTCCCTGGAGGTGTGTAAGGAAAGACTGGATGTGGCCCTCGGTGCCATGGTCTAGTTGCCATTGTGGTGTTTAGCCAGAGGTTGGACTCGATAATCTCACAGGTCTCTTCCTGAGAGACCTGATTGCTTCTGTGATTCTGTGGAATGGATACACCTCAGCCATGCTAAAGGGGCCCCAGCAGCATGGCCATTGTGAGAGGCCTCCTGCCATGGCCATGCTGCCCCTAAAAATTTCAGCTTTTATGCCCCTCTCTTCTCTGGCTGATATTGTAAAGAGATGGGGCCTAGATTGTGCTGTCAGTCATCTGGCTGTTCTCGTGCCTGCTTTTGCTTAAAAGCAGCAGAGGAAAAAACATTTTACAGATATTAAATTGCCACATGGCTTCAAAGAAGAGTTGTCATTGGGTGCGTTGGCACTGGGGAGTTAAAAGGAAATCTGTACGTGTGAGAGGGAGCAAGGTCTCTGAGCCCAGCATCCCACTCCAAGGCATAGCTGATGGCCAGGCAGCCAGCCTGAGCACCGGGACAGCACTGCCCAGACAGACTGCAAGTATCTTTCGCTGGAGATATTCAAAAGCTGTCTGGACATAGTCCTGAGTATTGTGCTCTAGGGGACCCTGTTTGAGCAAGAGGATTGGACCAGATGATCATCAGGGATCCCTTCCAGTCTTACCTATTCTGTGATTAGTGAAGCTTGTGCTGCTCTTTGCCTTCCAAATGGCATGGCATGGGAAGAAGATGGGGGGACAGGGTGATGTCACTTTTATGAGGAGTTGGGAGAGATGAGAGACTCTTGCTTCAGAGTTGGACTGAGATGTACGGGACACATCTATGGGAAACTTGATCTCAGTTATTCTCCTGCACAGAACAACCCATTGTTCAATTTAAGTGGATTGCTTAAGGCCTGGATGCAAATTGTCATAATTCCACATTTAATTTTAACTTAATTGGGCTTTTAAATAAAAAATGTAGAGAACATTACTTTTCCCTGGGCAAAGTCTTGCTTTCCTGAAACCCACCCAATGCTGCTGCTGCTGCAAAGGATGCTTTTTTCGTACACCACAATGAGTCTCTACTGTTTACATTCTCCTTGTGCCATTCCCTCTACAATCACAGCAAACCCACCCTGCTTGCCTCCCCTCCATAAAACAAAGCAACACTCACTGCTCTGCTGATAGCTCAAGCAAATACAATGCCAAGGACAGGAAGGAATTAATCTGCATCAGCTATGAAACAAAGAAAGGAACTGATTTTCATGGTATGGTCTGGGGCTGCAGGCAGCAATTGTTTTAGGGTCAGTAGTGCTTTATGTTTCATGTGCAATCCTTCCTTGGGTTACAGTAGAAAATCTCAATGTAGGAACAATTTGGACAAAGCATGTCTGCCTCCATCTGTCTTGGAGAAAGGAGAAGTTGGACCCACTAGAGCTGTCCCACATCAGTGGTTCTGCTAACTTCCTTGCAGTCAGGGCTCAATTGTAAAAATTGCCACCCTGTGCCAGTTCTTGGGCAGAAAAAAGCAGGTCAGATGGAAAGGCAACAGCCTACCCCAATGTGTGTTTTCACCTGTATGTATATTTGTTCTCCTGACTGGAAAACTAAATACAGCTAGGCAGATCAGCTGTCTGCAGAGGAGCCAGCCAGCACGTGTTTCTGTGCGGGCTCAGAGAGCTGAATCTCCAGAAATGTTTCCCTCAGGAGCCTTCCAAACCAACTGCAGCTCCTCTCCTTCCCCTTCAACCATCAGCACTGAAATGAGTGGATCATAAACCCACCTCGAGCTTTTTCCTCACCAGAAAGCAAGCAAGTCAGGACTGGAGAGCAAAGTACAGGTCAGAACTTCATGGTGCCAGCAGGTCTGAGCCTTTTCAAGGTCACAGTGCTGTTTTAAACGGAGCTGTGGAAACTAGGGTGTGTTTTGAATTAAAAATGAATTGGATTGCTTAAATGCAAAAAAAATAATGTAACTGTCTCCACTGAAGCGTGGAAGGGAGGTGGCAGGCATTTTAGCAACCTCTGCACAGGGATTTATTGAGGGCAGTGATGGAGGAAAACAATGTGAGACTGGATCTGTAAGAAACAGGCAGTGGGCTGGCTTCACAGTCAAAGGTCTGCCTTTCTCATTTTCACACAACTCCCTGGGAAATTAAATTGCATGCATACAAAAAACCCCAAACCAAACCAAACACCATCTTCAACAGAGCTTGAAATTAAGTTTGTGCGAGAGCCTCTGGATTGTCCCGAGGGAGGGGGCTTTCCCTCCCTCCAAGTGCAGTTTCACCTCCAAGCAGACCTGAGCTTGAGAGACTGAGAGAACTGCCTCATCCTGTTTAATAAGATTCATTCTTGCTTGCTCTTTTTCTCTCCCTTTCTCCTCCATGCCCTGTCTCCTGGGGGTTGCACTAGATCCCTGTTGAAAGTGCAGCAGAACGACTTTGGGAAGCTTTGCCTTGAAAATGCAGGGCCCAAGGAGGGGAGGAAGAGCTGGTGGAACAGCCTGATACCAGGCTGGGTGCTCATACAGTGCTGGTCAATGTGCCTTATCCAGTGCCCTCCTGGTCCCCAGGGTTTCCATTAAGGGAAGAGGAAGGTGGCATTAGTCCTTCTAATGCCAGGTGGAAGGTGGAATCTCTCAGCCAAGCAGAGCTGTCCCTCATTTTTGGGTAGTGAGGTGGTTTTAAACCACGACACTGTTTTCCACTGAGGTGGATGTTTCAGGTACTTTGGCCACAGCAGTTCCTTCTCAGCTTTTTGCAGGATCTTGGCTTGTAAACTGCACATTGTTCTTCTAGCAACACTTTTGTGAATGGGATTTTTTTATTACACAGGTATGAATTTGGCTTGTGTTCTAGTATGCTAAATTTTTAGCAAAGCTTCCTCAGAAGATTCTTAAAACTGCTTCCATGTTTCTGGGAGGTGGGTGCACTCTTGTTAAAAAGCCCAGATAGGTGATGTCATGTACCTTGGACCAGTGATAGAGTAAATTAGTGAAAGCATGAAACAGGACCTGGATATCCAGTCTTCTCCCAGGCCTGTGGAATAGCCAGCAGTGGGCTTCAGTCAAATAGACATTTCACTAAGACAGTTTGTGGCACCCTACCCCTTGGGATGGAGAACTGACCTCCTGCCCTGTGTTTTCACCACCACTCACTCACTTCTGAGGCAGAGCATTCTCAGTAGGGATGGGCACCATGCCCAAAATGACTGCTAGAGATGCCATGAGACTATGGAGTTTCAGCTATCTTCTCATGTCTCCTGTTGCTTTTATCTCCTTAATGCAGGCACCAGTCCCAGGGACCTGAAATGTTTTTGCTTGACTTTCTCTTGTAACATTTAGGTCAGATGAAGAGTGAAATGAATAGCCTTGAAACAAAAACAACTAAAATAGATACTTTTGCCATTATAGATTCTGCTGTGTTTTCCTGGAAAAGGAAGTAAGCACTTAGGCTGCAGACAAGACAATGCAACATCATACTATTCACATCATATTTAATAACGCTCTAGTACCATTCAATATAAATAAATACCCATTAAAAAGTACTTTCTCGACATTCTCTTTTGTTCATCAATAGTATTTTCTGCAACAGGAAAGGTTAGTAATATTCATTGGTTGGTGAGTTGGATGAATCTCAGAGAACATGACTATCAGGTACTAATATGCTAGTAACAACCATGCCTTCTCTGGTTTAAATACTTCAGGCTTGATCTGCGGCTTCCCTCTGTACTGCACTCACTTCCCCTGAAGCCTGTAACCCTGACACTGCTGTCGTCCTGGGCTCTCCCACCCAGCTCTGCTGGTGAACAACCATCTTAACTTGTGCTGCCTGTTACTCACCCACCCTTAGCTGATACACCTTGGCCAGCAGCAGTCCTTGCTGTCCTCAGGCTGCCCTACAGGGAAAAGAGCATTTGTGCTGGACAGGCCCATATGTGTGCTAGCCTGGAATATCAGCTGCATACATTCATGCTGTCCATACAACATCTCTCAAGTTCAGTAGTGACTGACAGAACTTCTTGATTCACAGGAGGTCTACTCCACAGGGCCAGGCTGGGGCAAGAATGGAGATGGTGCAATAGGGCTGGTCTTGAGAGCTGACTCTGACCAAGACTGAACTGACAGTATGGTACCCACAGAAAGAGTAATTTTGCTTTCTTGTAAGGATATAGAGAGAACAGCTCTCCAAAAACGTATGCGGTGGGATCTGTTGCAATGGGAATAGGTCCCTGCTACAAACACTCACTGTCAGTGCCTAGACCCTGTGTAGGACCTGTGTGAGATTAAAGGCCAGAGAATTAATCACCACATCTCCTCCTGTTCATACGGGCAGAAACCTTGCCCATCTCAGAGGAGAAAATGGAGGATCATAAATCAACTTTATTCCCTCGCTCTTGCTCATTCATTGAAACCTCAAAGAAAGAGACTTAATATTGTGTTTATGCTGGGAAGAAGCACTTAGCCCACCTGCCTGGTGGCAGGATGGGTTGGCAAAGCCCACAGGAGTGCAAGCCCTGCCACCTTCTGCAGAGGGCAGGACAGAAAGTTCTGACAAATGCAGAGTGAAAAGCATTCTGTGGATGCTGGGCTTCCTTCATGCTATACAGTGCCAGTATGCCAGACCCTTGCTCTGTAGGACCTTTCTAGAGTCCAGAGAAGACACTGTTTTCTCAGCCCATTCAGTATTTTCTTCATGTTGAGACAGCTAGCAGGGTGACCTTTCACTGCTGGTGTGTGAATCCAGAGAGACCCTGGCCTTAGCCTCACTAAATACAGTCTCCATTTCTCTATTTGACGCTTATTCTTTGATTTCTCCTGTCTCTCTCTCTGAAAGGAGGCATCTCACCCCTTTTCCCTCCCATACTTTGGCCCTTTTCTACAGCAGGATGCCTGGCTGCTCCTTCTCCCTTGAGGGAATATGGACCAGCTCCCTCTTTCAGATACCCTTTAAAGAGCTGGCTTCGTGGAGGCTTTCTGAGATCCCATGGGGACTGTCTGCTGAGTGAGGCAGTCCTTTGCTCATGTTTTTACCTCACTTTGATTGCTTGGGAGCAAGAAACTTAGTGCCACCCACGTCTGTTGCATAAAGGAACTGTAATTTCCTTTGCTGTACTGCCCCCCTTGCTGTGTTTCTGATTATTTTGCCAGTTTAAGATACCATTGTAAAGAAACCCCAGGGAGCCCAGAACATATGACATTCATTGGTGAACACCAAGCTCTACTGTTCTGAGGCAAGGGGGAAAATATTCTTTCTTCATGAGTATGTCACGTGACCTAAGCTAAAAACCAAAACTAAACAAGGAATAGGCAGAGAAGAATTCTAGTATAAATAAATCAACAAATAAATACGTTTCCTGCTAGCCCAAAATTTCTTGGGCAAGGGATGACTCAGTTGCTTATAACTTTCTCCCAGCTGTGAAATCCTTGATATGTTTTGAATGCCTAAAGCCTTGTTTCTCACGGCCTAAATGAAGAAGGTTTTAAAGATATGCTTAGAGGAGTTTCTGGGTCGTTCAAGGAATCTTCCTGGAAAAGTCACAGTGACACCACTCCCCACACACACATATGGTACCAACACTTGTGCTTTTAATCCAGTGCATCCTTCCTTCGGTCCTCATTTGCACCTCCTGTTTTGTAGGCTGCCTCCCACCAGGCTGTCTTCCTGTTTTGTTGAGGGAAAGGGAAACCCTTCCACATGACACTGACTCCTCTCTCTTCACAGCACCACACACTCCTTTCAAAGTTCAGCTGGAAAACCTTGCCACATTTGTTATTTTAGTTGGCATGTATGTGCTCAAGATAGGCTTCCCGATGATGTCTCCACATTCTTTTATGTTCTCACAGCAGATGAGTGCACGCTGAGGCTTCCAATTCTCTGAGCACTTCTCACCCACCTCCCTCTCAGAGAGTTTGTCTTCCTCTCTGAAGGTCTGGGAAGCAAGTCCATGCACATGATTTGAGGCTACTGAAGGACTCAATGGTGCTGTAGTAGGCTTCCAGGCCTTGAACACGTTCAAGTCCACCCATCTTTGCCCCTGCTTTCTGGTCTCTGCAGCAAGACATGGAGGCATGGCCTTTGAGGTACAGTACCTGCTGTGTCTCTCTGCACAGGAGAGAAACTTTATCCAGAGGGATCTGTGCCTGGGGATCTCAGATGGTGTTTTTCAAAACAACCTTAAGTGGGGACAGTTCAAGATCTGAGCTGAGGGATAGGCACCAGATTCCTTCTGAACTCCCAAACCTCAAATGAGGTTCTTCAACACAGCTTCCTCTCCAGCACTGAAGGCTGATCCATGTACATATCGGAGCACATCCCTCAGAGGGAGGGACTGTCATGCTAGCTTTGCTTTAAGGCCCTTTGGAGAGCACACCAGCCTCAGGCCAACAAGTCCAAGTTTGTGCTTTAGTGACAACTCCTGTCCTTGAACTACTGCAGCTTGCAGCTGCTGTATTGAAGCTCAGGTTTCCCAAAATGTCAGGAGAGACCTTTGGTGGCACCTGCATCCATCCTGGATTTCAACCTCTGTGCTTGCACAGCTGAGAATGAAGATCACATCTAGTAAGTTTTAATGAATGGTTTAAAGTACAGGGCCCAGTGGGGAAGGGAAGCACTCCTCTCCCAGATGGGGAGGATCTCAGGGCACCACATCAGCTCTGTCCCTCCTTATCACCACCTCTGTGGGCAGTGGGAGCTGTTTGGAGTGGTGACATTTGGGGGTGTTTATCATCCTCCAGCAGTGGAGCAGAGCGCTGGGCAGGACAGGCAGGGTGCACAGCGGCTACAGTTGCTGATGAACTTCAGGAACAATCACAGCCCTCTGCCTCTGTCAAAACAAACACAAGGTGAGGTAAGAAGGTGTAAATACAACATCCAGTGTAAGAGGGTTATCCTCTGGTTCAAGCAAACACCTTGCAGGTATCAGTAAACAGGTTCCTTAACCACGCTGTGCATGGCTTTGGGCTGGGATATGGCTGAAGAGCTGCTTGTTCTGTCTGCACTAGAGTCTTAGCCAGGTTTTTTTTTTTTTACTAATTAGGTAAAGTTTCTGACAGATTTTTTTTGTCTGCACTTAAAGTCATTATTTTAACTTCTTTGATAATTTTTTTAAATAAAGAGTAGGAGGATGAGATCTGAGGATCTCTATTCAGTCTGTCGGGAAGCTCTGAAATGCAGATGAACCTTCTCTGTTTCCAAATTTCACACGGCAACAGGAGTCCTATGCTAACCTAAGCACATTCTTCTCCTTCACATGCCTGTAAATAAAATTTACAATAAGAAGAGGTAGTTTTTATAACACCGGTCTTCCGTGATAATTTTCAGGACTTTAACAAAGGAAAATATGAGGTGAAATTAATTTCCATCTCCTGTTCTCAGAAGCCAAAGCCTGTGTTTCAAGGGTGTTTCAATACAATTGGCAGGGATGTATGCTGTGACAGCTTTTGACTGCTCTGTAGCAAGCAGCCATGCAAGTGGTCCAACTAGAGATTAGGAGAGTACCAAATCCCACACCAAGCAATGTCTGCCTGACTCACATCTGCAGGATGAAAAGAGAGGGAGGGCTCTGGGAGGTCTTGGACTTAACTGGCTTGATCTGATCCTCAAGGAGGACTAATTGGCAGGAGGGAAAGATGGAAACATTCTTCCTATTGTGTCTCAGAACAGAAGATCCTCAGGGGAGCAATTTTGCCTCTTTTTTTCCTCAGCACTGGCTTATCTAGATCATGTCTATCAAGGTTCTGAAGCTCAGCAGCCTTGATAGTAAGGACCTGCAAAACACTGTAGCCTTCAGCAAAGATCTCAATTTAAAATTTTAAGAGGCAGTCTAATGATTTTGCTTGATTACCCTTGATTGTCAAGTAATTTACCTTGCATGTGTCTCCTGGAGTAGATGCCACCTGCCAACTCTGTAAGTCAGAGCAGCTGCCCCATATGACATTCAGTGGTGCAGAAGGGATTGTGGCCAAATTCACTGCTAAAGCAAGTGCAAAGATGCTTCAAAATCTGCAGGGCTGACCCAGCCAACAATCTGCTTGAAACCATTGGAGAGGATGGCTTGGATAAAGGTGCAAGTCTTGCTGGTGAATCAGCAGCAATGTCTTAATCTTTTAGACTGGTTGCTTTCTTTTCCCACAACAGATGACCCACGGGGAGCCACGCTCATGAGAATCCATAGCTGGTGCATTGCATTTCTTGTGGAGGGTGGCTGAGTGTTTGGCCAGGGAGAGAGGTGAGAACTAAAGTGCTAATCCATAAATGACACATTTGTGAAAACATCATGTCTGCACTCTGCATCTCCAATGGAGCAGTCAGCCCCTCCTCTGGCAAGCAGGCAAGGAGGGTCTAATATATCTGAGTTTTTATAGGCCTGCTCATCCTTCACAAAGTAAGTGATTCCTCCAGACCAGTTAACTGGACTCGGAGTCCTTATGAGCTGAGCTTGGGCAATTGTAGCTTTAGGCTACTGCAGACTCAGCATGGGTGAGGGTGCAAAATGAGCCTGTTGCTGCTAGTGGATCTCACAAGAGACCTGGTGAAAAAAGGAGCTGCCACCTAAGCGCACGTATCTTGCATCATTTATGGCTTTCTAGAATATCTGAAATATTAATAAAAAGCTGCCAGAAATGGTACAGAGTTTGTGTCCTGTAGGGCCAGGTAGGCTACCCCAGGGTCCCTATGGTGGCACTGAGTGTCTGTGCTGAGGTAACTGACTCCTGTCCCTTCCATCTGCTGCTGGGTGTGCAGGCACCGGGATTGCTTTGCACTGTTTGTGTGGCTGTCACTCAGAGATGATGAGGTGCTGTGGAAATGTGTGCAGCTACTAGTGATGCACACAGGAGATCAGTGCAGGAGTTGAAATACTCCTGACTGCCTGTATAAAAGCTGTCAGTTTTATTTCTACTGGTAGAGCTGAGCTGAGGTGTATATTGGGGTCAAAACTAAAATAAGTCCTGGAATATCTTCCAAAGTAGGACTAAATCATTCAGTATCCTGTGTCCTGACACAGATATGAGTAATTTCAGAAGCAGCTGCGTACTCCCAAATTGGGATACGTTTATTCTTTTGGGACTTTTGGGATAGGAGTCTGCCACTGAGATCAGAGGGCATGGCAACTGGCAGAGGAGGTCATAGCTCCTCTGAAGCCTGTTCATCATCAATCTCTTTCTAAGAACATACCAGTGATCTCTGATACATTCCTGCCATCAGCTGTGGTGGTTGCCATAATGCCCCATTCTGCTGCTGAACCTGGCTCTGTGAACTGCAAAGGCACTTCCTAGTGCCTTCACTATTTTTCCTCAGCAGCAGCTGTATTCCTACCTCTGGTAACATTAGTACCAAGCACCTCAAACTGAGAGAGTCCGTGTAGGTTGTGCTTTGCCAGTTCCTGTTCTGAGGTGCTCTAAGCATTCCATCAGCCTTTCCCTGCTGCACCCACACCACAGCTGTTCATGCAGGATAAAAGGTGGATGCATGAAGCGCTGTACAGGTGGCAGGGCTGCTGGGACGAAAGGTTGCCTGCAGGAGTGTGATCTTGTTCCATGCTGTAGGACAGCTCCCACACCAAAGGGAGTTTGGAGCTGGATGAAAGAGTCCAGGAACAAGGAATCTGGCTTGTCGTTAATACTGAATGAAACTGGGGGATTCTATCACTTTTCTCTCTGTCAGGCAAAACTCCCATATAGTCTGCAAGGAGATTTGAATGAGTAAGAAATAAAGACCATACATGAATAAAGATAAGAATCTACTTCTTGTCCAAAGGGTGGCATGGTGAATTACTGGAGCAGTCACATATGCCGTTTTTGAGGAAATAATAGCAGAAATAAGGAATCAGGTACAGATTATTTGCCTTGCTAAAAACAATAAAGACAAAGATACTCACACCCTGGAGCTGGCTCTCTGCTTACACCTCTACTCTGGGGTCTGTAAACCCACGCTTGCCTTCATTAACCAGAGTGGGCCTCTCAGTTCTTGTGTGCCAGACCAACACCTAGAGGGAATCACAGAGAGGCATTCTGACTGCCATGGAAACAACAACAGTATTGCTCCCATTGGGTGGGATTCTCAGAAACCTGAGGCTCACAGCTGTTTGAAGCATGTGATTCAAAGTGGTTGATCCTGGGAGATGCACCATGGGCACATGAAACAGTGACAAGGAGGAGGGATCATTCTTGACCAAAATTCCAGGCTCAACCCTCTGCCAATCTTCCTGGATTTTGGAGAAGCAATCTGGGCACAAATTGTACATCTGAGATTCTTTCTTAACACAGAATGCATAGCATTGCTCCTCAGCTCTCTCTGAGCTTCACATCTGTGAAAAATTTAGCAGGCTTCGTCCATCTGTCCCTCCCAGCATTATTTGGCACTGACATGTGCCAGCACAGGACAGGGACACTGGAAGATGGAGGAGTGTGGCAGGAAGATGTAAAAGCAGCCAGGAGACTGGCTTTTTACCAGTCTCCCAGCAAGGAGACTGTATCTTCAAGGCTTCTTGTCCTACTCACCTTTGTGCAGTTGGCTGCTTTGGGCTCCAGCCCATCCATAGTCACTAGATCCTTCAGCAGACTGGTTTCCTGGTAGCCTCCTTTAACTCCCTCCAGCTTGAAACTGGCATGAGGCTTCTCCAAAATCAACTTGATGCTGATAGCAAATCCAGCCATGTCAATAGCAAAGGGACGATTAGGGTCAAAGACGGTTTTCCAGCCCACCACCTTCCCTGCTGGGCTCACTTTTGGGGATTCATATCGCAGCCCCCCGACAAAAGCCACTGGCCAGACGGAGACCCTCCTTGTGTAGCGCATCTGTGTGCCAGACAGAGACAGGGCTGTGAGCATTCAACCCCTCCACATTTGTCCCAACCCATTAGTGCACCATCCTCTGCTTTCACTGGTACCTGTCCTCCCCCACCGACTTCCTACGCGATCACGCTGCTCTAGGCAGCACAAGCTCTACTTCACCTGTGCTGCTGCTGGAAGAGCTTCCACAGCCACGAGGCAATTTTTTAGCACATTATTATCTGAATACCAAACTCACTGCTTTTCTGTGCCCACATTCAGTCCCTCCGAAGAATGAAAACCTCTGGTTTTCTCATCCCATTTGAACTTTCACCTTTTTGTTATGGTAGAATTTTATCATTTTTGTAAATGCTGAATACTACTTCTACCAGGCCTCTAGCTCTCTATTATCAACCCCACTCACTCCGGCTTCACACTCATGCAAGTAATCTCTCTCCCTGATTCATCTTTGTCCTCACCTATTGCAATTTCTCCCCGCACCTCCTGCCTTGTTTTCCCAAAAATGGCTACTGCCTATAAGTGTGGGGGTTTATTGAAATTGTCAGAAGGGACCTAGAAAGAAGTAAGAATGGATGAGCTTAACAGAGACCTAACAACTCTGAAAACTGGAAATATGATCTGATGCATAATTCTGCGCTTCAAGTGGCTCACTACAGTTTGTCTTAGATGAGCGACAAGGGAGTTTACTGGATTTTTGCAAGTTTACAGTAGGCTTGGCATCTCACAAAAGCCAGGTTTCCAGCAGAAGTCTGGGCAATCTTCTGTGATCCCAGAGGCACAGCCCTGTTGTGGCTGGGACTTGGAGAACTGAAGGGCAGCCTTCAATCAGACAACTTTTCTATCATCCCCTGCTCATCACACCCCTGCAACAGTGCAGATTTACACCTTGCCAGAAGTTTGTCTTTGGTTCTTATTTAAATTCGGTCGGCCCTTCCTGAGGAGATGTATAAATTCTGAGGTACATATCCTGTGATCCCTGGCAAGAGGAACTCTAGCTGGTGCAATGGTGTGTGAGTGGCTGTTCACATCTGCAGCCTATAGCATGGCAAATGTGTTTCTTGACCTTTCAGCCCTTTAGAGCACTGGCTACCAGGTTTACATACCTACAGGCTTGCATCTGCCCTATACCCAGCTGCCACTGCACGCAGAGTGGGTGAGGTCTTTGCAAGTACAACTGGGCTTAAGAGGCTCTGCAGCTCTATCCTGCTTTTCTGTCCCATGTAATTTTATGTCTCTTACCTCCTCAAAGAGCTCCAGGCTGTAGGTGTTATCATCGTCGGCAAAATAGACTACGCCTTCTGGTGGTGCAGTGTTGCTGAAGCTGTCCCTCAGCCAGTGCAGCCCCAGGTTCCTCTGTAGTGTCCCCCTTGGGGTGTGGGATGGGATCCAGGACAGACCCAGCTTCAGGCTCTTGGGTGTCTCCACGTTGAGGTGGGTGAAGTTGAGCCCAGCCTTCTCCAGCACGTTGGATACAAGGTTGGTCCTCCGCGGAGAGTCCTCCACCACCACCCAGTGCAGGTTCTGTACGTGGAGGAAGGTGTTGGCCAGGCGGGTCAGCTCAGCTTTTTGCACTGGCCGGGTGTAGGTAGGGGTGATAACAAAGATGGTGGGCAGGGTGTCTGACCATGGGGGAGGCCTGGAGTACACATAATTCTGGATGATTTTAGGTGTTGCCCCTATGCTTTGCTGCTGCCGAGTGCATGATGGGAAGCCTTCTTCTCTCAGTGCAGATGTACCATTAAGCAGAGCTTTAGATGTCACGTTCTCGTCTGTCTCTTCTGGGGCAAAAAGAAGGAAGGAAGAAAGAGGAAGAAAAAGATGTCAGAGGGGTCTAATAATTAAGGGGCTGCCTCCTGTCCAGGGAGGCACACATCTATCTGGAGTTAGTGCTTAGCACAACTACATCCTCTCCCCAAAGCCAGCCTAAGGTGCATGTTTAATGTGCTCTTAAGAATACTTTATCTTCCTGCTGTTGGCAGACCCCCAAGGGGGCCTTCAGGCAAGTTTCTCTTTGTTTAAGCCATCCCGTGAGAGAGCATCTCCTGCTGAGGGTTTGCACCATAAATCATGACAGCCACCAGCACACCGACAGCAGACCTTTTGCACTTACTTCTCAGCAGGCTGAGGTAGTGGGTGGTTGGGTACTGGTGCCACAAGGTTAGGAGAAGAGCCCATGGCAAGGCAATCAGGAGCGTGGTAAGAAGGTTACGTCTCCTCAGCATGCTGCAGGGAGCTTCCAATGCCCAGGCATCTCTCTACCTTTCGGAAAATAAAAAAGAGTCAGGCCTCTGAAATATCAGTCACCAAAAATGCAGGGTGGCATGACAAATGTTTGGCCCTGATCCAGCAAAGTGTTGTCTAAGTTTACAAGGAGCTCCATTAACGTTGCAGGTCCAAACCATTTTCCAACTTGGCCAGCTCTGGTTCTATTGAATAGAGGCTTTTAGCTGTTTCTGTTGCTATAAATAACCTCCCCCTGTCCCATGATGAAACCACTGTCCTTGACCTAGGGTTGTTCATATTTCTGATTATGAAGCCAGAGAGGACAGAGACAGAGATGTACTTGCCCCCTCTTCGGGACTTATGTTCATCCCTGAGCTTTGTAGTGACCATTTAATTTGCTTCTTTAGTACAATTTCTTAGAACTGTGTGCAAGATTTGTGTGCCTGAATATGCAACTGGACAAAACAGTAGATGTCAGGCATTCTCTAGATAGCCAACATCTCTTACCACTTCTGCAGTGTTAATCCATCCTCCTTATGCAGGTGCATCGAGGCGATTGGGCATGCATGCTATCACCTATTAAGCGTTCCACGAAATCCCTGCCTTGGTCGTTCCCCAGTGCTGGTGATGCCTGGTGAATGTTTAATTATCCCACGTCCCTTTCTACTTCTGGTTTGCACTGTTTGGCCATTGCAGCGTTTAGTTTAAATCACAGACTTTGGAGTACCCACCAGGCCCTACCTGGAGTACCACCAGGTCCTCTTGCCCTCTTAGGTTGAAGGCATTTTGAGGGAAGAGAGCGATGGCATCATGCTGATACAAAAGATTGAAAGGAGGTTCAAATTGGTTGGCTCTAAATTCCTGCTCTGCCAGGGATTTTTAAGTGTACTTAAGGCCAGTCAGGTAAAACCAAGGTCCTCAAAGGGACACAGGCACATTTTGTTCAAAGGCAACTCCTTGTCCAGGATTTGGGTCCAGCAGCTCCTCATCTGTTCAGGGGGGAAAAAAGAGTGCCTTGCTTCAGCCTTAGAGAGTTGTGTGAGAAGAAATATGACAACTGGTCTAAAAGGGGTCTCCAGTGACAACAGCCACAGGGTACTCCTGGAAGATATTAGGAGATGCTATTCTAAATTCATCCTCTGGGGCCTTCTTAGAATTTGTCGTTAATTGTTTCTCTGACATTTTACCCTGGTGTCCTGAAAAAACAAGGACTATGCAATTGCAGGGCTCGTCAGTGCCCTACCACCAATAACTGTCAATCCTATTTCAGCCAAATCTGACAGAAGACTAGCAAGTCTCAGCAAGTCCTCTGGTGGGCAGGTGGACATTCATAAGCCCTGCTAAGGAAATTACTGCAACACAAGCTCATTCCTAGTTAGACACCAATGGTACCATGCTGGAGCAGTCCCTTAAGGAAATGTATTCCCACTGACTGCTCCCCAAGCCAACCATTAGTGGTGATATCTAACGTTTCTTACCTCCTCCCTCGGGAAACACCATGGTGCCCATTTCACTACTTTCAAGCTATAAAAAACTGAGGAAGAAGTGGACCAAGGATTCCTTGTGGCCAGGGGTACGCAGGAGTGTTTTGGTGATGTGAGCAGGGGCCTTGTGCAGCAAACATGCTGGTTCTGCTTAACTTCACTGCTTTTTGATGACTGGGTCTGGGGCAGGTACAAGAGTGTCCTTCAAGCTTTAGTGCCAAAGGCAAAGGTGTTTGGTAAGCTACAGATCCAGGCTGGACACAGGGCAGGATAGTGTTACTCACACCAAGGACTGCTTTCCCTACAGAAAATACTTTCTCTTACCAGCTTAGCAGCACAGAGTAAATCTTCCCATCACTCCTGGCTGTGAGAACAGAGACACAAAAGAAGTCCAAGGATTGCTATTAACACCTGCAGATACCTAGGTCCACCCAGGCCCTGGCTCAGGGTCATCACAGCTCCTTGCTTCCTCTAGTATGCTTGCAGTTACTAACCTCCCTGCACCAGAGTCAGGCAGCCAGTGCTTCTTCCCTTTAATAAAAGGCCTTAATTAGACACAGTTTCTATGCAGCAGACCTGCTACTGCTGCAAAATCAGGTTGCTTCTGGAGGGAAGGAGAGGCAGCTGTACGAAGAGAGCACAGAGGAGAGTGGATCAGAGTCAGAAGAATTTTTAACAAATTCCTTTCTAGTTGTTTCTCCTCCTTCCTCTTCCATGCTTCCCAAACACTGCAAACAAGTAGAGATGCTGTCTGTGTGTGCAACTCCTCTGGTGCTCCATGCTCATTTATTTCTACATGCACTTTTTCTCTATTGCTTTTCCAAAGCAAGCAAGGCTGAAGAAGTTAAACCCTGCATAAAGCCCCAGGTAACTTGTGAATCTCACAGAGGAGCTGACTTTAACCCCATTTCAAAAAATCTCTCTTGGAATACTTTATTTTCTCTTTAAAATGTTACCTTGTCTCCCCCAGTTTCCCCCTGCAACCGTCATGCATGCTCTTCTCTGTTGCTTTATATCTTTCACCTGCCTTTTCTCAGTCCTTCAGAGCCTCTTTTCTTCCCTGTTTCCAGGACTACAGGAATCCCCTGGCTTACTAATAATTTTAGCCTTTGTCTTCTGTCCTTACCCACACAAAGGCCCTTTGCATTCTCTTAATGTCCACCCTGAATGGAATATTTCCCACAAAGTGGTCCATTAAAGCATCAGCCTATCCTTTTGAAAACACAGCATCAAAATCCAGTCACATATCGATGCCTCTGGGTAGCCTGCTGATGGCCCCAGTGGGGCTTGCAGAGGTTTACTGCACATATTTTTACCTACTTTTTATAATTAAAACCAAAGTCTCCTAAGTGGCTCGGATTAATTGCATGCCTGCTGGCAAACATTACTGTGTGTATTCTTGGCACAACCAGCTACCTTCCTTCTGCCTTTAACCCCTCTCAGAGTAGATCCTATTAAATGAGATTCAAGATCAGAAGAAAATTTTGTGATCATCTAAACCCATCTCCTGTGATCATCTGGTAATTCCTGGGTTTAAGCTGTAGAGGGCAGGGACTATCTCTTAATGTGCTTTTACAGTCCGGCACTGATCCCAACGGGAGCCTTTCGATGTGATTGCAATACAAATATTACTGATTGTACTCTGTTGCTGGCTCTTCTCCTCCCTTGCTATTTCCCCTGTCCTGCCTATTCCCTGTTCTCTTTCCTTTTCTTTTTTTCCCTAGTGTCTCCTGCAGCCCTTGTTTGTGTTACACCCTTAACAACATTAGCTGAATGTTTGATGGATGCCTTCAATATGCTGCCTGTAGCCTTCTTGAGCTGTTTTCCAATTACACATCCCTCTTCTTAATTTCATCCATCAATCTTCTGTTCTCCATTAAAAAATAAACAAACACACACAGAGAGCACAAAGCTGAGTATGATAGGGACAAAATGTTTCTTGTACTACTCTCACTTCACGCTGCTTTGTCAGACTTCTCAGCTCCTGGGATGCAACACCATTCAGGCTCCATTTAAGCTCATGTGCTGATGCAGGGGACATTATTCTGAAAGAATTCGGGAGAATATGATGAGAGAAGCACACGGGGAGAAGAGCTGGACTCCCCAGAATGAAGCTGAAGAGAAGAAAGATCTCGCTGAGGCTCAGGCCATCGCACGTGACCAATCCCTTCATCTGTTGTTGACTAATTACCAACAGGGAACAATTTGTTACAGGCAGGACAACCCAGATGTTGAGAGAGGGATAAGGATTCTAGGCTGGAAAACGACCCAGGCAGTGACTTTCTCCCTGAGTTCCAGAGTGTTTGAAAGGACATGCTGGGTGAATGGGAAAAAGGTGAAAGTTAGGGAGAGATGCAGCTGACGGGATTATAAGGCTGACATGTTCCAGTGCCTCCTATTTTCCTACAGCCCTGTTGAGAAGCTGCTCAGTTTACATCCTCTTTGATAACTCAGAAGTGGTTAGGATCACATGGGCTTTGGTAGTTCTCTTCTGAGGTTTTGATTCAGCTCTCTGCCTGCCTGATCCAGAATGAGAACCAAACCTTTTGAAAAGTTTGCTCTGCAAGAAAGGTGATTTTCCAGCCTCTGGTTCAGGGCAGCAGGCCTGTCTGAGCCAGGTTGACAAAACTCTGAATGCTGGACCAAACTCAGCCCCAGGACCGTATGACTCTAGTCAGAGACACAGGCTGTAAAGATCATTCCTTTCCTAGAAGGACAAATTTCATAGTTCATCAAACTGTCCCTTGGGAAGATCCCACCATCCAGTGTAATGATTTTCTAGGCAAGCATCCAAAGCAAACTATTCTCAGGTAATGGAGCCAAAAGTTTCAAGAAAGACTCCTTAATCTTGTTTTGAGCCATGTTTGCAAGCCTACCGTTCTGTGTGTACTCTGGGAGGAGACAGGTGTGAAGAGGGGAGGAGAGAGAGGTGTGAGGGGCAGAGCTGGAGCAGACCTGCAGGTAGCTGCAGATGACTCTTAATTTCACACACCAAAGCTGTCAGCAGGGTTTTTGGTTTGTTTTGCCTGCATTTTGCTGCCTCCCTCCACCAGCCCCTAGCCACCTTGAGGAAGTCCATGCAGATTTCATGAGTTCCCTAACTCCCGGTGTGGGAGATGCGATGCTGAAGGCAGAGCAGGGAGCTTTCAATTATTGATGAGAGCGACCTCTCTTTAAACAAGGAATGCATAATTCATGGCAGCGCCGGTATTTGTGGTGAGCAGCACCAGCTCAGTCTCTGCCTTGCTGAAATGCACAGGAAGCCGCTGTCCCCTCTCCCCCCATTCCCTCGGGCCCATCAGAGCCTTCAGCTGAAACTACAATAGTGCTAAAAATTGAGACAGGCCAAGACGCTGCAGCGCTTCCCCTCACCAGGCAGCTGCCTGCCTGTTTGAGATGTGCACGATAAAGTGGGAGGATGGATTCAAGGAGCCACAGAAATGGGTGGAATGGGTTATTGCTCTGGGATAAGTGGGGTAATTACTGTGCAAACACAGCCAAAACAGGGCATTTCTCAGTAACGAGACTCCTCCGACCCCTGAACAGGTCTTCAGGAATGGCATCGTTGTAGGACAGAAAGGATAGGCTGGATCTAAAGGACAATGCCTGAGGGCTCACATCCAGCTGTATTTCTTGTGCGGGTGGGAAAGAGAAGGGGAAAAGGGAGACTTGGTTTTCTGTTCAGTAAGTAGCAATTTCTCCCTTAAACTCTGCTGGAACTGGGTGACTGAAAAGCAAGGGGAAAAAAAAAAGAGGCAGTTTTTCTAGGAAGGGAAATGTTAATCATAGAATAATGGACTGTTCTGGATTGGAAGGGACTTTAAAGATCATCTTGTTCCAAACCCTCTGCCGTGGCCGGGGACACCTTCCACTAGACCAGGTTTCTCAAAGCCCCATCTAACCTTGCCTTGAACACTTCCAGGGATGGGCTATCCCCAGTATCTCTAGGCAATCTGGGCCGGTGTCTCTCCACCCTCAAAGTGAAGAACGTCTTCCTAATATTTAACCTAAACCTATCCTCTTTCAGTTTGAATCCGTTCTCCCTTATCCTTTCACTACATGCCTTTGTAAAAAGTCCCTCTCCAGCTCTCTTGTAGCCTTTTGGTATTTGAAGGTGCTCTAAGGTCTCCCCAGAGCCTTCTCTTCTCCAGGCTGAACAGCCCCAACTCTTTCAGCCTGTCTTCATAGGAGAGGTGGATGAAACAGGAAAGAGAAAGGCTGTAAAGGCACAACTGGGATCTTGACCTCCCAGTAGCCCAGGCATTAGCAGGAGACTGCTGTTCTGTCCTAAGGTGTAAGAGTTCTCTTCTGCTGGGGGTTTTAATCATTTCTCTGCTGCAGACCTGGTGAATGGCTGCAGGTGAGTGACACCTGCAATCTGAATGAGGTGAGCACTTCCCTACTGTTCACGGGCATGGAGGGCAAAGGAAAATTAACCGAGTCCCCTGGAGAGACAAAGCCCAGGGAACTACAAATAATAAAACAATACAGGGAAGGATGGCCAGGTCCTTCCCCAGGGCAGGAAGAGCAGAACTACCAGCAGCTGTGTAGTTTCAAGGCTCAGCTCCATCAATACTCTGCCCCTTGGTGCTCAGGCTCCTGTGGGGACAACTTCCCCAGGAAGTGAGTCACTCCCAATGAAATGGCCGCCCTTCCCAAGCCCCCGTGCCTTTTCCTCAGATGCAAGGAAAGGCTTAATCCTATCCTGCCAGCTCTGATCCCTCCACCATATGGGAGCACAGTTACTTCAGCCCAGAAACCAGGCTTATCCCTTGGGAATACACCATGCACAACCCCCATCCTTCCACTGCCCACATGAAGCCAAGTTGAGCATTCCTCAGAGCTTGGGCCATAAACAGCTTGGCAGAGCACCTTCCTGAGAGCATCCTTGTCCTAGACAAGTGGCTTGTGTGGGGGACCATGGACTGGAGGAGGCTGATGCTTTATACAGGGCTTTCTTCCAAGTAAAAAAAAAAAAAAAAGGAAAAAAACCAACAGAAAACAGAAAAGAAACTTTGAAGGAGCTAATTAAATCTGCTGGCTAGGTCCCACAGGAGCCAATACTTTAGAGACAGCACATGGCTCAGCCTGCTATCCCCAGGTAGATCAAGGGTATCTAGGCACTATCTGGGCTATCAGCAGGAATGGAGATAACCCAGTTTGAATACAGACTAGACCTTGAACTTGGCTGCAAAGCCCGTCCTTGCAGGGAGCCTTCCAAAACCTGTAAAAGGAGGTCTAAGCCAGGCTATTTTTAATCAGCCCAGACCCAAATGTCCTTCACAACTGATCCATACAAACTGTCACCGCATTCCTGCCCCCTGAGCACTGGTGAGGGTGGGCTGTGACTCAAAGGGACACAGCCCTCTGCCCTGTCACAGTTTCCTTGCTCTGCAGAGCCATAATCCAGGGGTGCCAGAAATACCCAGAGAAAGATTAGCAGCTCAGGCCTGAAGAGAAGCAGGGGGTACCAGATGTCTCCTGAGAAAGCTAGCTCTCTCCTGAGAGATCTCTAAGCTTGGAGTTATCCTCTCTTGAAAGGGAAGTCAGGGGCTTATTCAAACGTCAGCTTCTCTTCCCTGCTGCTGAGCTGTAGCAGAACTGAGGTCCTTTTTAGATGCTGATGACTATTACAGAATAATAATTCTAAACGTATCAGCATGAATCAGCCCAATATCTGCACTAGCCAAAAAAAAAAAGCTTTCTTTTTTCCCAAGGAGGCAAAATAATTCTAAGGAAGCAAAAACAATAGAGGGTTGTTCCAAAGTTTCTATATATTTCATTCAGAGCTTTCCCTACTGAGTTAACAGCTGATGCCTGTTCAGCAGGAGTGGGAGCTGTCATTTTACAGCTTTCTTACAAAAGCAGAAAGGAAAAACCCATAGTATTTCCTTCCAGAACATTTTCAAAGATGGAGAGGAATTACTTTTTCAGAGAAAAAGGCATTAGGCATTATTTGATGGATAATTACATTTCACAGGTGCTTGTTATGGGAGAAAAAAAATCACATTGATCATGAGCTCCTTGTGAAGATATGGGGCCCAAAGGCCAATGCTTTTCCTCTGGTAGTAGCCAGGATACAGAGACAGGCTTTGATCTTAGCTATGTGTCAATATGACATCAAATGCAGACCTCCAGAGGAACATGCTATCACTAATGCACACTCTCGATTGATTTACACAGCTTGTTTTCCTCCTGCTTTGAAAGGCGATGTTGAAATGCTCTTCTCTGCTGGACTTCCCTGTTACTCCTAGGGAGGGCAAAAGAAGGCAAAGGAGAAACTGCTCTGGCTGAAATCACACTGCAAATGAGTGGGGAAGCAGTTCAGTTATGACACACCAGTGTAGCTAAATATGTCAATTGTCTTCCAAAAACCTGTGGAAATGCTGGCTTTTTAATGGTTACATGTGTATGCTGGCCCCCTTAAGAATCAGAGCCCTGATCTGCTATTGCATGGAAAGAACTGTGGGCAGAGAATGAGTGCAGTGTAAAGGCAAGAATCCCCCCGAGTTTTTATTTGGGAATGCTGGCTGAATTATGTGATCAATAAAAGCATCGTTGCAAACAGCAACTTTGTGTGGAATGTTCTTGTGGGTGGCTGCTCCACAGAGATTAAGACAGAGAGAACACGGGGCAGCACTGATGCCACATCATGCAGGTGTAAGTTGTGTGAGATTAGAGAGAGGAGAAACACTACTTTCGTCTCTTTGATGGACATTTTTGCTGTTGCGACTCTCTGAGCTGTGTGAAATATGCTCGCTTTGTAACTAGATGAGATGGTCCAAAATGCTAATTCTGATTTCTTCCTCCAAATAAATCATCAGCACTCATTATATTTGCCACTTGCTGTGCAGCATCCAAGTGTCATGCAGACACTTTTAGAAACAAACGTAGAATGGATAAATTGGCACCTAGAGAATTGTCTTTTGCAATAGATATATGTTATGGTCCACTGCTTGATTTGTACCTTAAATGCCACAGCTGATCTGTATAACTTGGGCTCGATGAAAAGAAACACTAGAATGAAAATTAGAGTCGGCAGGCAGTGTTTATTTTCCTGCCTTCTGCATGTGAAGAAGAAGAGAGCAAGAGAAGAAGAGAGCAAAAGAAAGAAGGGGCAGAAAGCTGATGGTCAGTGTCCTGCTAGGACTGTCCTGCTGTCCTTCCCTGTCCTAACAGGGAAGGTGTTGACTCTGGACTACAGGCAAGCCACATTCAAATATGTGCTGAAGTGTTTGAGATCAAGAGACCCATATGCAATTCCCACCTTCTGGGAATGCCAGGGGAGCAATATCTAACTTGGGCTCTGGGAGCAGCTGCCAGAATATATCCCTGCATCATGATCAGGGTAAGATTTATTTTGTAGAAAAAGTAAGCAGTGGATGCATTTGGGGGAACAGATGGAGCTAAGGAGTAGCAAAAGTCAAATGCCCCTTTCTAAACAACAATCTAAGCCTACCAGAAAAAAAAAGATGTGGGTTTTGGTTTCTGTTCTCCCGTGTCCTGCACAGTTAAAATGGAAGAGTCTGTTGGGAAGGCAGAGAAGACTGTGAGGGAACTGAGGGAAGACAAGCATGAGAAACAAACTGCTCTCTCTTTTAGAGTGGATGGGGCTTGCCATAGGGCTTGCTTGTATAGGGATTGCTCTCTGCCATGCTCCTTAATTGCACATGAAAGCAGCCTGGTCTGAAAGTCATCTTTGCATGTAGTGTTTATAAACCTTCCCTTGGGAGGGAGGTCAGCCTGTGCTGTATTGTACTCGTGGGCTTATCTGTGAAATTGTGTGCTTCACCCTGCCCTCGGCCTGGATGCTAAAGGTGGTTGATCCTAGCCCCAGGCTGGTGAGTTGCCTGCTCTAGCTGCTTCTTGTGATTGGAGTATCATCATCTTTGCACAAGTACAACCACGATAACCCTGGGAGATGCGTCACCCCAGCCTTACACCTCTGCGCTTGGGGTGCTGGGCAGTGCTGTCCTTCCTACCTTACTTCCACATTCGTGGGCTGCCAGTTGGCCTTGGACAGAATAACTGATGAATAGGTACTTTTGGCTGGAGAGGAAAGATGAACTAGGCTTTTTTTGAACCCTTCTCTGCAGTTTGAAGGGTTGGAGTTGGAGTTTCAAAGGCAGACCAAGTTGTCCTGGAAGATCAGGGCAGACAAAGAGTGGTTTCTTGTTAAAACTAGAAATAGGCTGCTGATGTAAATCTGAAAGGTAGATAGGAATTTCTCCTGATTCTGGGGATAAATCTGGCTCCTTCCTTGTGCTTGGGGAAGGAAAGTTCTCCCTGGTTATGAGGATATTTGTGGAGGTCAACAAGCCAGGTTAGGTATTCCTAGCTTCACACATAGTGCACATGTGAACTATATCTGTCTGTTACCAGCTCTGCAGAAAATACTCCTAAAGGGCCAGCAATAGTTCCTAGGCTGAGGAAACATCCAAAAACTGCTTGGGAAGGAAGAAGGAAGAAAATGGATTTTTGCTTCTGCTGCTGTAAGTAATTTCTAGGCCATTTGTGTTTTTTCTGGTGCTCAGGTTAGGTCCTGTGTTTGGGTTAGGAAAGAAATACTTGGTATCAGATTTTATCAGTCTGGTAAGTGCAGTGCAGAAGGGAGTATATGAAAGCAGAAATCTTGTCTAGTGACTATTTTACACCAGTGTTTAACAGTTCCAGGACTTGGTTTGACTTCAAGAGAGCTACAATCCAAGTGTGGCTTGGCATGTCATGATGGACTATGAATAAAATTTGCTGAGATGGCAGCTTATCTACCACTGAACAGGAGCTGATGTTGACAGAAGAGCCTCAAGCATCCTCTGCAGCATCCCCAGAAGAGGCTGCTGGGTGGGACAAAGTGTGCAAGAGTTTGTTTAGCAGGCTAACATGACTAGGAGCACAAGGGGTGAAACTTGTCATGATACAGGAACAGTCTTGGATTTATTCTCAAAAGGGGGACAAGAGAAGACAACTCTGTGCATAAAGGCTCTTTGAGGTGCTAAGAGCAATTTTAAATTATCCTTTCCCAAAGAATCCTTTGGGGTAAACTATATTCACCCCTAAAAGTCTTAGCACAGAGATCAGCAGTGATGATCTTAGCAAAATGCTTATCAGTGTCCCGTGACTTTCCTTGTAATGGAGCTGCTGATGCATATCGAGTAATCAGAGATTTGTTGTGTTTTCCTTAATGCTCCATGAGTCCTGTTCTAACATGGAAGTTAGAAACCTCACTTTGCCATTAAAAAAATCTCCTGTGATAATTGGGTAACATGCTGCCAAGCACTGTAGGTTTGAAGAAAATAGGAAACAGTATGAGAGTTGCTAACCAGAATGGCTACTGGGATTACTGGAGGAGCTATGGAGACACCTGTGGGCTGCTACAGTTCAAGAGCTGGTATCCCATGCTGGAAGGCAGACGTATGAGTTAATGCAGAGCAGATTGAAGAGGATACCTGAAATATCTGATTGTTCACAGAACAAAGGCTGTAAGAGGTTGGTCAGAGTAGGATGCAGGAGGTGGTTCCAAGGGCAAAAAGAAAACAGAGCCAGGCTGAGATCTGCTACTTAATAACACTTGACAAAATGCAAATAATTTCTCCTTCCTAAAGGTCTGCCAGGGGATGCCTCAGCTATCTGGGGTCAGTGATTAACACTCCTACCTCCTTTCCTATTGCTTCACAGAGATGAGGAGCTGGCATGCATGTCTGAGGGAGGAAGGAAACTTGGTGGGGACTGTGGAGCAGCAGGATTTGCCAGCTTGCCTCTGACTGCCCAGCCCAGCCCTGAGATACAGCTCAGCCGGGCTCATATTTGACTTCAGCAGACACTGCTTGTGGGCTTTGTAGAGGTGCACAGGGATAATCAGGATTTGGTTTCTGTTTGCTTGCTAATTTCAGCCCCTGCTGTGAGATTTGGATGTTTCCGAGAATTCTGTATTAGCTTTAATGATTAAAAAATTATTTCAATGCTTACTGAAGAAGATGCACGATCTATCATTGAAGCCGCTTAGCAACAGGACTCATTAAGACACGTATTAGTACAGAAAGATACCCTTGCCCCAGCGCTCTCTTGGAATGACTATCCACTCATCTAAACAAGATAAAGGTCTTTGCTGGCCTCCTCTGAGGCCAGAGGATAAGGCAGTCAACTGTGAAACAAGATTTCTTGGTTCTTTTTCTGGCTTCAACTATGCGTCAATATGTGGATCTGGGCAAATCATTTCACCTGCTTCAGTGCCTCAGTTCCCCCACAGGTAAGATAAGCACAACAATGTATGAGCACTCTGGGGAAATGACTTTCAAGTGCCTAAGCTCATTAGAGAAAAAACAACCAGTGCAGTGAATAAAACTGTCTCAGCCCCTTGCTGGTAGTTTGTACTAACCACACGGTTCACTTTGTCCTCCTGAAGCCCCACGTACAGTTAGCTAATTACAGGGGAGAAAAAAGATCTCCTAGCTCCTTACCACCTGGCGGTAGCCAAGCACAGATGTTAAAACTTATCATTTGGCTCAAAAGAATTAATTGTAAGCAAAGCATTTCTGGTTATCCTTGAAGGAAGGAAAGGGTCTGCCAGTTCTGGGGCAGGATCTAATTTTGCTCACAGGAACACTGCTAAATACCACGTCTGAGAGGAGAACAGTAATACTTTGTATTTTAATCCCAGAGTCATTCACTGAATCTCTCAGGCAGCAAGATTCTTAGGAGGAAAAACTGAAGTGGGGTGGAGGAAGCAGGTGTAAGAGCAGACATTTTGGTCCATGGTGAAAAAACAGGCATTCCTGATTCTTTGGCTTACATGCAGGGCATTGAACTTCACACCTGCATGCACAAGCCTTGGCCACATCTTAGTGTGGGGTTAGGGAAGCATAAATTGAAGGAAGACAAGGGAAGAAAAATGGGTGTAGGTGGGAAACTAAGGTGTGACTGAAAGTGGTTCCTGAGGAAAGGAGAGGGAACAGAAGAAATGAGGTTAATGAGAATGCAAAAGTGGGAGAAAGGAGGAAAAGGAATGAACAAGGGTGAGGGAGCAGGAGACCAAGTGGGACAGCAAGCAGGAGGCATGGTCAAATCATCTGAGCTCTCTCTGAAGAGATTGCCTGTTTTGTTTCTGCGCTTTTTTTGTGTGTGATCTTGCCTTAAAATTGCAGGAATGTGGCGGCACAGCACTGGCGCTCTGATTTATTAATTCCATCCCGTCCCACAAGCCCATAAAACAAAAGCATCTGTGTTTGCTCAAGAGAAAACCATGAAGGGCCTCATTCACGTCAGAGGTGGAGAGAGAAGCTGGCAGATACAGGAAAGTCATCGTCTCCTCCTTCCTTTTCACCTTTGTGTGGATCTGGGTTGGGGGAAGGGCCTCGGGAGTGAAGGAACCACGGGGATGAGGTATGAGCAGGGAGAAAGTTAAGATCACCCTGGCAATTTGTGCTGGAGAAAGTGGAGGGGAGACACAATGAACACAACAGGCTGGACCAGTGAGGAAGGCACCCCAGCACAGCAGAGTGGACAAGATCCCTTCCTGCCACCCAGGCTCACCCAGCACTGGTCTCTGAAGTGGCACTTTGTGCAGTATTACCTCACTGAACATCAGTCCTACTGCTGTGGTCACAGTCGGGGCTTTCATGAAGCCCAGCACCATTGCCTGACCTATAGCTATGGACATAACCATAATAATAAATTAATTCTGCCAGTCGTAGGAGAAATACCCCTTTACAGCTGTTTTTAGCTTTGAGAATGAGGGAGGGTCAGGGCAAGATGAATGTTAACTATCCTACTTTAATAACTGGGGCATGAAGGGAGAGAGGTGCCAGCAACTTCTACTCCTGCCAGACAAGGATCAACTGTGCTGTTTCTATCAAAAGGCACTGGGAGATTTTTGTTGGGAACAGAGGACCTGGCTAAAATCCTGCCCTTAAGGATAGTGTCTTTAGAAGTCAGGCTGCCCTGCAATGCCCCATGGGGAGCGTCACCTCAGGGGAGGCAGGGTCTGCAAGTTACTGCTGCCTGCCTGGACCTTGGCTTTTCCTCCAAGTTCTCCCACACAAGGATTGCTGAGGAGCAATCCTGCTTTGCTTAGCAAATCACAGTTCCCATGTGCCCTGTACTCCCACACACAGACCCACCGTGAACTTACAGAACGAGACAACACCGCTACTCTAAAATCTTTTATCCAGAGCTGAGATTGCCCGACTGCTAACCCTGTTCAGCTCCAAGTAATCCCAGTACTTTGCTTGGCTACAGGTTGGCTGTACTGGGAATAAATGTCCTTGCTCTCATTGACAAGGGGTAACATCCAAAGAAAACCATTTCCTTTCGTAATGCAGCATTGTTCATAGATCTACATCACACAGAGTTGCCAGGATGCTGGCAGTCTGCTAAAATCCACAACGCAGGCGGGGGAAGTGGCAGCGTAAGCACCACTGGACCAGCTCAAATCTCTGCAGAAGTTAACCTGAACCCACTCCAGCTGACAAAACCCAAACCTACAAGAGCTAAGTGTTAGCACACAGGCTGGAAAACACATATTTTTTTGCTTCTGCCTGGAAATTACAATATGCCCCAGTAATCTTGCAATCTTCACTTAAACATTGTCTGTATCCTTTTGTCCTTTGTCTCTTACATTGATCAGTGTCGTGGGTTTTGGAAGGTATAAGAAATCCAGTGTTAGAGGACGTGAGAGGTTCAACCCTGAAGATTTAGATCTATTTCAACTGGACTGCCCTGTCCATTGATGAACAACTTACTATCCATCAAAATCTCTCCTCTTCTTGGATCCTACACTCAGCACCAGCAGCATCCTGTAGCACAGAGTTCCTCATGTCACAATGCACAGCATGGGAAAATACTTTTTATCATCAAATTGCTACTGTTCATGTTCCTGAATGCAGTCCAGCTACTCTGCTGAGAAAAGCCCTGTAGAGAAGCATTCATTCTCCCTCTTCTGTGTTGTTGATTCCTTTGTTTTTCACCCCAATGTCCCTCCTCATGTGTCTTCCTGAGCTAACTAACCCCATCTTAAGGAATCTTTCTATGAGCACGAGGCATTAGCCAGATTACCTGATCAGAGTAGGGATGAACAGCAAACCAAATCTGAAGGTCCTTGTGCTGGAGCTGGGGATCCCAGTTCTGTGTCTCAGACCTGGGAAGCTGTGTCTCATGAGGAAACTTAGTTGCCGTTTTATAAATCTCAGGAATTTGCAGAGTGCAATGTTTTCATCTCAGGCAGCAAGATGTCAGCCAGCCCCCCACACTGCGTGGTAGAGGAAGCCAAGGCAGTTGATTGAACACTTGGGAACATTGGCAAAGTAGATAAATTTGAGCCTTTAAGGAAAGGCCTTCGGGAGCACTAGTGTCACATGAGACCAAGCTAGAAAAGACTTCGAGCTCTTAATTATGAGCCTGCACAACCTAAAACAGCATGAAAGATTAAAGGACCAAGTTTTTATAAGTGTGTTGACCAGGGGTTAAGGTGTGGTTTGGAGGAATCGGTGGGGTCTGACCAGTGCCCCTTTTGAAGAACTGGCCTTAGGTAGTCATGCCTGCCCCCGAGACGAGGGTGCTGACAGCCACAGCTCTTGTCCATGCCCTGTATTTATTAGTCTTTTGTGGTACTGGTTGGTTTTAAATCGTAGTCCTGTTAGGCTGAGCTGCTTCCAGCAAGTGCTTCCCAGAGACGCAGGGGCCTCTCGCCTGTGAGACAGATGATCTGGGGCTGTCTCAGCTCTGACGCGATGAGCTGCAGTGTCTCCCTTGTAAAGAGGGGGTAGTCATCCTGACAAACAGCTCTGTATGTGGGCAGGGAGTGCTCTTAATCACATATGTGGAGTACTTGGAGATCTCGGGATGAGAAGCGGTGCAGAAAAGCATAATGCTTATTATTAGGCAGAAAGGCCAGGAGCAAAAAGGGCAGAGTGATTTTAGACTTTTCCAGGGCCCTGGAGGTGTGTGGGACCTGGATTACAGTCTGGCTTATTACCTCCCTTTTAGTCTTCTTCTTTTATTAGGAACAATTATATACGAGGAGGAAGGGGATAGATATCGTCTTTCCTGTGTACATCCTGCAGAATGATTGTGGCGCTTTCCCAGAGCAATTTTGCGTGCTCAGTAAAGGGCATCTTTGAAGCCTATCAAATATCTCATCCCTTGTAGGCATACATATAAAGGCTTGCAGCACACATCTTTATTGCTCCCAAATACTGTGAACAGGGAAGACCACCAAAAGTGCTCAAGGAGAGGAAGAAGATGCCTCGGAAGTAGTTCCAGGAGGTGGATGGAGTTGTGGGGTGGCTTCTTATGGTTGGGACAGGAATGTTGCCTCCCGAGGCATTGGAGGAAAGCAGGAGCTGACTGTGCCTGCAGCACCAACACCCTGGAAGAGAGGGGCAGCCGAGGCCGGAGTTATGAAAGCAATGAGAAACACAGGGATGTGTAGAGCACTGCCACTGGAAGGTGATTACCGTGGTGAAGAGGGGAGGAAAGCCATGCAGGGGTAGAGCTGGCATGAATCCAATCCAGGCTCCTGCCAGAAAGCTGCCTGCTAGGTATGACTTTGATCTCGGACACTAAGGACCTCTCCTGGCCTGCTGCTGAAGCAGAGGAAAGTTCTCTGCCAAAAAGCACCTTTACCAATGCTTCATAGGCAAGAAGAAAGGATGCTGGGTACACAGGAGACACAGCCTTCAGCTATCCGGTACAACCTCGGACACTCTGCAGGGAAGATGTCATTAGAGAACACAGGCACTAGGCACAAAAACATTCCCAAACCATGGAAAGAATATGAATTTAAGGGCTGTATATTGTGGAAATGTTTTCTCTCTTGCATACGTTTAGCTGCTGTATAGCTCTGTACAGCTCCCTAGGCAACAGTCTTCCCAAATGACACTGTAACAAAGCCCAAAGGTGCGGGAGCTTCCCTCATTAAAACCCTTGTCGTGGGAGCAAGTGTCCTCAGCCCAACTGCTTTGCTTTCTATCCCGTGGCTGTTAAAGTGTCTTGCAAGCCAGACTGAGGCTCTTTGTTGTAAAGGTGGCTGCATCTCAGCTGTGCTCTGTGTCAGCTGGTTGAATTGCTTTGGGCTTGCAAGGTTGCCTAGATGATTTCTCTATTATTGTTATTATTATTATTATTATTACTAAAATTATTACAAATTTTTACTACTATTATTTTTATTTTTACACTGAAAGTGTCAAAGGAAAGTGTTAACTTGATCTCATCAGATTCCTGAAACACCTGATATGATATGTTAGCTGCTCATCTACCTTTGTACATTAACTGCTCTGCAAAGCCTTAATTCAATGCAGATTGGAGTACCCTGAAAGCAATACCAAAGTCAGTCCTGGGAGAGGGGCAGGGAGGAAGGCAGGGCAGCAACCACAGTCATGGAGCTCCTGGCCTCACACCAGGCAGGCACAGCGTGCGCTCAGCCACTGACGCTCCCGCTCACTCTGTATTCCAGGTGTGCCTGCCAACGGACAGCTTCCAGGAAACCACGGAGCAGGCACCAAACAAAAGTGATCGAGGCCCCCACATCCTGCTTCAGGGCACGGAGAAAAGGGGATTGGCAGCAGGCACAGTTGCAAACAGATGTGACACAGGCTGTCACACACAGGTCTGCCAGTGGCTTCCTCCTGTCCTGTAACCCTATCTGTTGCCTGAGACTGGGGTCCCCATAATCTCCTTCCGAGGAATCTTGTTTTAGAGTAATGGTGGCCTCCCTCCTCTAAGGTTCCTATCCTGCTGTCTCTGTGCACCTGTCTCCCAGCTTGTGGAAGTCCTATATGGTCCCTGTTCCTCGTCCTGTCTGAGGCTCGTGAGGTGAATACCTTGCACTTCTGCTGGCTGTCCAGAGGTGCAAGGCATGAACCTCCCCATCCATTTTTCTCTTTTTGCACCTTATGAGATTTAAGCCCAAGCAGAAGCAGCTGATCAGACTCGTGCGAAGCTGCTGTACCCTGCTACAATCTCTGCATATGTGCTTTGCACAAGGAAGCCTCCTCTGGGTCCAGAAAACAAGCTGAAAGCACCTGCAGAGGCTGAATCGTTCAGTCTCCCCCACTCACTTGCTGAGCTGTGTGGACTTCAAGTTGTCAGACGTGTATTTATAGATTGTCATTACTGCCCTGCTACAGTGATGCTTGGTGCTGTCCTGCTGATTCCAACACCCCTTCTCTCCAGCTGCACAGAAATTGCCCCTTGGCAGGTTCTCCTGAGGAGTTACTGAGGAATTGGCTGCTTCTCTCCAGATTTGCAGCACCTTGAGGGGTTTCTCTGTCACGCAGTAGCTTCTGAGACTCCCCCTCCTCTCCCCCAGCCCGAGGCTGGATGGGCGAGTGGCTGGAGCGGGAGGCCGAAAAAAAGTACTTTCCAACTCACCTAGCAACATACACCCCAAACCGCTCCAGAAAGCCAGCAAGTGCATCCCTCGGCAGACACCCGTGTGCCAGGCAGGGGTAGAAACGGGCAGAACCCTTCCCCTGACCTCCTGCTCTTGCCTTCTCCCAATCCACCTCTCCAGAGCCCCTCACAAGGACGCCCACTTGGGGTCGGCTCCCAGCGAGGCTACCTGTGCCTGCACACAAACCCCATCGCCTTTCTGTAGTTTGGTTTCTCCAGTATTTGTCACCAAGAGGAGCAATAAAACCTATCCGGGAGCAGCGGCGTGCCCGGGACCCGCGTTTGAGTACCCTTGATCGGAAATCCCGGCGGCGACATTCCCGGGTGGACACGCACCAGGAATGGGGGCATCTCCCCACACCTGGAAAATTCCAGCCTGGGAGTGGGATGTCGCTCCTCTGGAAGGTGTCCGGACCAAGGTGTGGGGGGATGCAAGGACAGGGGCTCCCCGAGAAGCGCGGAGCCGGTTCGGGCGCTGAGCAGGGATGAAGTTCGGGAATACAGCTGCCAGTCGCGGGGCAGGGTACCCCTCTAGCACCAAGCGCCGGGGGACCGCAAGGTCACCGCTGTATCCCCGGCGCTACTCCCACCCCCAAAGCCCCGGTGCCCGAGCGCGGAGTCTCCCGCTTACCTGGCGAGATGGGCCGGTCACGGCGGAGACGCCGGGGCGCCGGTAGCGGGGCGGCACCGCGCCGGGGGCTGCCGGGGGAGNAGCGCGGAGCCAGCGAGGGGGGAAGAAGCGGCGAGGAGGCGACCCGAGCCGGGAAAACGGGGAAAGGCGAAGGGGGCCGGGCGCGGCCTCAGCGCTGCCCCGGCCGCCCGCAGCGGGGCCAGGCATCCTCGAAGGGGGAGGGTTCCCTGCCCCGGGCCGGCCGCTGCTCTTTTGCCAGTCCCGGAGGTCTCGCTTTGCTGCTGACCGGGTGCTGGAGTGATTTCCCGCTGCGGCTGCTTCAAGAAAGAGCCACCTGCCATGGCTACAGCCCGTGCCGGCTGGCTATCGATAAGGTAACCTCGGGGTCACAGCCCGAAGCCAGCGGCCACAGTGCTTCTGGGATTTGGTCCCCCTGCTTGCTGCTTGATGCGTACATCGCCCTTGCGTGCCTCAGTTTCTCTGAGGTGGGATTATGGTGATGTTGGTGCAACCGCTTCCCACTGCAGCGGCCGCCGGGCCATTCCATGCTCTGGCCACATGAACAGCCACAGCCAATGCTTTGTCTGGCGGCCTCTGCCTCGGAACAGGTTAAGAGGGAGCAGAAGACCGGGCCGCTTCAATTTTCCCCTGCCTGCCTCCCTTAGGAGCTGTCTCTCGGCCATTATAAAGTCACCATGCTGCTTGAAGGGGGGTGTGAGAAGCAGCTCTTCCTTCAGCCTCCCAGCTGGGCCTGGATGCACAGAGGGCAGAAGTGAGGTCTGTCACACCTCAGCCCTGCTGAAGGAGACATATCCTTGCACTGGGCTGTCCAGCACACATCTATTCCTCCCTTACCCTTCTGAGGGTTGTGACTGCTACATTCCAGTTTCTCGTGAAGAGGTTTCAGTAAAACAGGTCTCAGGAAACTGTGAGGCACAGAAGGTAGCACAGTCCCAGGCTTAGGTGGGGACTTGTTGATCTGAAGTTTGGCTTCAGGTACCAAAGCTCCTGCCATGGGATTCAGTAAGAAGGGCAAAATATTTTGAGATCCTTGGATGGCAAGTGCTCTTGGAGAAGAGCAAGACAAGTCTGTCTTCTCAGGTTAGCTCTCAGGTCTTGGCCATGTTTCTTTCTGGAGCAGGCATTGCTGAAAACACCTTGGAAAGAAAGACATCAAGTGACATTTTACAACCCAAATGACATTTACAATGTGGAACACAGAGGTGAACCCAACACAGGCAAAGCAACAGGCCAGTGCCAGTGCCTTTGCTCACCTGCTTCTCTCTTTGCCAAGGGGACATTCTGAGCAATATGTTCAGTGCCCAGCAAGACTATGGCCATGCTCACCACTTCTGTGCTTATGGCTGTGCAGACCCACTGGCTGTGTCCTTCTGCACCTCTCCCCCAGCTAGAGCAGGGCACAAAATGCTGCTCTTCACTGACTGTACTGAGGGTTGGCACAACTCTTCGCTGGCATCCCAGACTGCCCTTAATTGGAGGAAGCCAGCCATCCATCCATCCATCCATCCATCCATCCATCCATCCATCCATCCATCCATCCATCCTCAGTGTTGGAGGCATGAAGGCCCCAGGTTGTACGGTCAGCCCAGAAGGGTTCTGTGTGCTCGTGGATGAAAGCCAGCGTGTGGGTGTCGGGAAGTGGTGAGATGCTTCCCCACAGATGGCTCAGCAGAAGCCTGAATTCCTCTTGCACTACCGGCAGAAGCATTACCCTGCTCCAAGCATGAGTTAGCTGGGTTGTTCCAGCTCTGAAGCACCTTGATTTTAGGAAAATCCACACCAAAGGAATTGATTGCCTGTGCCTGCAAGGCATTGAGACTTTCAGCATTCCCTTGGATAAGGCAGAGGCTTTATCCTCCTGTGGCTGGGGAAAGAACTTGGGGAGGAGATAATTGACTGATTATTAACCACAGACATCTTGGGTGGTTAGTGAGCTGCAGGCAATCCTAGGGTGAACACCCTAACCCAGGGACCTCTCTAGGAGAGGTTGGTTAAGGACTTTGACTTCTGGGGTTCTCTCTGGAGTGGAAAAGCATGAGGAAGAGATCAGATCCAAGGCTGCTCAGGCTTTGCTTACTCATGCTCCAGGCTCTCCCTTTTTATGTCCACAACCTTTGACATAGCTATTTTGCTGCTACACACAGAGCCACAGTTTAGGCAATATGTCCTATGGTTGACTGGGGAGACTGAGGGTTGGCATTGCAGGAAAATGCTTCTCCTCATCCCCCAGTCAGAGCTGGCTTCTGACAAAAGCTGCACACTTCTGAAATGAGACTCAGTTCTGGGTCAGGTGGGTCTGTGCAGAGATATTTTTCTTGGATAGAGTATCCACAGTAGATTTATTGGAGGGGACAGTGGAGTATCCAGTGTGCTAGTCTTCTTTATCCCTCCTGAAGGTAGTGGCTGGGGCAGTCTGTGTTCCTAGCCACATGGCAGTGGGGTTGCTGCCCTGGTAAGACCTTCCTCCTTCCACTGCCACCCCAGCTCTGCCCAGCACAGACATATGCAGCAATCCACACTGCAGTGTTGTGGTTGGCAGCTCTTCCCTGGCATGCTATAGCTTCCCAGTCCATCTGCCCCTCTCTCCCCACACTTCCTCCACTGAAAGTACAACGTGACGTGAAACTCTATGAAACCTCCATCCTGAGGTTGCCACTAAGCTAAGTTCCTTCCCAAGTGATAAGTGCTTCAAGATCCTGGGAGAGATGATGCTGGAGAGAATAGTGTACAGTTGCAATCTGTGCGCAATTTATTCCTGCAATTCGCTTTTCTTGCTTTATCACTGCCATGCCCTAAAGAGCCTGATGCTGTGTCAGCCTTGAGGCAGACCCACAGACCACATCCCTGAATCTTGCAGCAGTAAGTCACAGGAGAGGAAACACTGTGGAAAATGTTCACTGACTCGTGCTGCAAAGGAAGAAGCTGTGCCGCAGCGTTGTGAGCCTCCCGAGGTCTTACTCCATCTGGGCTGAGTGGCTACAGCTGCTCCCCACTCTCCTGACTCACCCCTCCTGTTGCAGCTCTTAGAAGCAATGCATGGTACAGTGTGTGTCTGAGGCACTTTATAGGAGTGGGGGAGTGAGTTGTTCACACTTCCCACCCTCCCTTTTGATAAGGGATTTGGCTGCAGGGCATCAGGGTGTCCTCTGCCGTGGGAATGCATGTGATGTTGTGCTCTTGGGACCGGCTGTTAGCAGCTGTGCTGAGAGCTTGACTCTTCAGTGCCCTCAAGGCAGGGGAGAAGCAAAGAGAGCCATTGCTGATTCCCAGCTGGGATGGTGTATTTCACAAACAAAAGGTGAGGAAGAGCTGCCAGCAGCCCTGGAGAAGGCATTTAGAGGATTTGGAGATCGGAGGGAAACCTACTGAAAAGGTCAGTCAAGAGCCATGCCCGCACCTGACATGGCCTGTGAAGCATTGCTAGGTAGTGGCATCACACAGTCTCTTTAAATACAAATCTCAAAACACTGCACGGTAAAGTGAGTAAAACCTTTCCCTTTCTGCTGAGAGGGAGGATAAGCCCTGGAGAAAAAAAATCATTCCCTCAAAGTCACCCCTGAAATCCATATCTGAGGGATGCACAGAGGTCTTGCCTGCCAAGCTGCTCCCTGGTCAGGCTACATAAAGCCCGATGGTATTTTCAGAGAGCTTGCTGAGTCTTCTGCCTAGTCCACAGCTCTGCCCCAGGACAGATCCCCTTCCCAACTTCCTTTCTTCCCAACCTTCTGGATACGGTTAAAGAGTAATGGCAGGAGATGGAGATGGGTGTCAGGTGCATCTCTTATAAGGTCCAAAGCTGTATCAGAGCCTTTCACTCTTCTCATTGTAAATCTGCCTGAGAATATGTTTGGGAGAACAAGCAGTCCTTGGTCTGAAATCTGCCATCCTTTGAAGAACCTGTGCTTCAGCAAAGCAGCCAGCAGTTGCTGCCTGAAGAAGGCTGAGAAGCCACTCAGCAAAGCTCTGCAGCTTCATTTCTCTCCCCCTTGAAGCACCAGAACTGTACACTAATCAAACTATTTCTGCTACAAGCTTGAGAGGAAAGAAAGAGAGATTGTTAGTGCTAATGCTATTTTTAAATACTTTGCAGACACTTGAATAGGATGATGATGGGGGCCGGGTAAGGACCCAGACAGCGACAGATTGATGTGTGGTAAACACATCTGCTATTCTTCAATTGGGAGGCAGCTCTTTCGGCAGCACCACTCCGAAGGTGCAGCAAGGAGCTGCTGTGAGGGCTCTGCTCACAGTCTCTGACAGGGCTTTGGCTTCCAGTGCTCTCTGCTCCTTCCTTGGCCATCTGCAAGGCAGTGTTACTGCAGAGGGTCTTAGAGCTTGCAATCCCCCTGGGAATCAGCTTCCAGTGGCACAGCATATGTAAGGGTTGCTGCATCCAGGCCAGAGCCCTCACACACCTTCTCTGTGGGGAAAGCAACTGCCTGCTTCTGCATGCACCTTGCACCCTAGGGATGGGGTCTGTCCCTGAAAGGCTGGAGAGACCCTGAGTGACTGCCTATCCTCAGATCCTCCTGTCCCCCAGCTAAAGAAATGCAGAACTAAAGCAAGTCTCAGACTTTGGTCTCATCCCAGCATGATAGAATGTTACCATGTGATAGGGAGAGAACAGGATGGGAGCAGGAAGGTGAGAAGGAGTGTTGTACTGATGGAGAAGTTTGAAGAAACCCAAGCTCAGGTGACAAATTCAGGTTTGAGTTTTCCCTAATGCCAGTAGCAGGTGAGAAACTGGAAGATATATAACCATCACCTGAAGACAGCCAGCCCTTCTGGTCTCCCTGAACTATTGAGCTGTTTGGACAGGGGCTCCATGTGTGCCCCAAAGATGGCACTTCAGCATCCTGCCCCTCTGGAAAAGATTTGCAAAGGGAAAATATGATTTACCTTTTGATCGATTTATGACCTGTTCTTTAATGTCAAGCAGAGAGCTGTATCCTGAGGGTAGATCTCTATAGAATGGCTTAAAAAAGGAAGATGCTCTCTGTTAAACTGTCAGCTTTAAGAATAATTTCTATGCCATTCTGTCAGTCTCATCTCCATTAAATTCTGTAAGGCTTTTCCATAAAGGTAAGTAACTGCTTTTTAAGAAACTAAATCTTAAGTGATCTATCAGTTGAAAGCACAGCAGGATCTTTCCTCCTATTACAGTGAATCAATGCACAAGTACTTTTGAAAGCACTGTCATAGAGATCCCAACCTCGACAAGGAGATGTTGTCACTCAACACACCCCGACCACAGCAGATCTCTCTGCACTGCCATTCCTACAGCCAACATTAATCTTGCATCCAGAAGCATGCAAACGGCCCTGCCTTCCACAACTGCCCTACTGACAGTGATGTCAGATCCTTTTTCCAAAAGCTGATCATGACATGTCCTTTGTTTTTTCCTTCTGGGAGGTGGAGGGAGGCTGGGGGTGGAGAACAGAGGGCAGTTGTCACCCAGCTCCTCGGCTATATGAGAAAGTGGCTTCTGTTTCCGAGCTTCTCTCTGCTCCACATCTTTCATCGGCATCAAGTTGAACAAGACTTTCTTTTGTACGAGGGGAATGAATGGTCCGGGCGAGGGTCAAATAGCACTGCCTGCCCAGGCTGGGACCTGCCTCACACAGTATGGGCTTGTCCTGGCTTCACACAATTGCCATCAGTTGTATGTGCCTCCAAGGCTGGCCTTCCCTCCTGGCACTGGACACAGGGGGGCAGAGTCCATGCATCTATCCAGCCACGGAAGGAGGCAAATGTCAGGGCCCTCTTCAACATCCAGTGCTGCATCCATTCAACATCTAGTGGCTGGCAAGTGCTTTTCTGCACAAGTGTCCCCCCACTTGCTGGGTTGGTGCTTGAATATGGGTCTGAGCATGCCAGCAGTTCCATGTAGTCACAGATGTGAAGTGTTGTATGAAAGCCCTACATGTGGAAGTCAGATAGCAAATTTCTCTTGATGTGATGATGTTCTGATCTGGATGACAGCTCTAGTTGCGATTTTTGGTCTTTAAATGAGAGGCACCACAAATCCCTATGGATTCTCCGAGTCAGGTGGATGCCTCCTCCAACACAAGCGTGCAAAGTCATCTCATAAATATGACAGAAACTTTTGATCATCATCTGCTAGAACAGAATCTGCCTCCTGCTGTAGGTTATGCATCACAGAGAGATGTATGCTGGTCTTTGCTGGTGAACACTTAGATGTTTGTTCATCCGGCCTTCTAGGGTGCGTGGGGCTCTCTGACTATGTCAGCTACTGATGCCAGACTTCCAAGGCTGGGTAGCTAAGTCTGGGCAGAGACTTCCCTCTAAGGAGACCTGAATCTGTTGATGATAAAGCAGGATTTGTCAAGGCAGAGAATTACATGATGTCCAGTTTCCTTTGGAATGTCTTTTCCTCTAAGCCTGCTAGCTCTCCCTCAACTAGAACAGCCTCCACTACTCCAGTGTAATCCTGCTTAGGTTTCTGCTTGGGAGATAGCTTGGTCATTACAGATTCAGTACATTTAACATTCTTTGCTTTCTAGAAATCTCTTGGGCACTGTTCAGGCCAAGGTGATTACAGCTGTGCTGAGTGGAACAGCAAAAAACCCCCAAGCCTGAGCTGAATGCCAGGACAGGTTGTTTCTGTGTCAATCAGCAATGAAGAAGTCTGTGTCCATGGGCAAAACCAGGACATGAACAGGACAGCAGGCTGCAAATGTGTCTGCAGAAGAAGTACGGACTCTTGATGATTGCTGTACTGTGCTACACCAGCAAATAGAAAGACCACTCTGCTGGGCTGTTTGTTAAAGGCATCCCAACTTCTAAGCTGTCAGTTCTGAGTGCTTGTAATGCTTGGCCAGTTAATTATTTTTGCAACATGAAATTCTATTTCACTCTTGAAGGAGAGTATTGCAAGATGTGCTCGACCAGTGGGACATGACAATGACATAAGGGGGATCAGAAAGTTTTCAGACCTCTGGACAATGAGTTATATTCTTGCTGATGGGCTGTCTTTAACGACAAGAGGCAGTGCCAGCCAACCTGAAACAAGTGGAAAGACTGTGTGCAAAGAAATGGGATGAGCTTATGAGCACTGATATGGAAGTCCCTTCCTCTCCATCCTCCTCCATCTGTTGACCTCATCTCAGTACTGCAGAGGACACTTTGTGTGGGAGATTCAAACGTTAATGCAGACTTTGGGCTTGCTTGGCTCTCAGCACCTCGCCCACACAAATCCTGCCAATAGTCATTATTGTGATGCCTTCAGAGCTTCTTCCAGTGAGAAATATTGGGAGAAAAATGATGGGTGGATGTAATGTAATGTTCTGACACCACATGGACCTTGCACCCCACTCTTTATTTCAGTTTCATTTGTGATGAAAGGCTTCCTTGCTATTTCTGTGCTTTCCATCTCAGAAGCAGCAAAAGGTCAGGCCAGGGATGTGAAATGAACATGAATGTGTAAAAGCTCCATGTATGTGTGCATGGGTGTGTGTTTGTACCTGTTCTGGTACAGGTACAAACACAAGGAATTCCTCGTATTCTGACAAGTAATAAAGTCAAAGTCATCTCCTCAAGTAAGTCACCAGTCACCTGTCACCTGTCTTTGCAAGTCTGATTTTGTCAGACAAGGCCAATTTTGTCAGTAGGGCATCTATATGCAACATTGTCCTAAGATGAGCTAATACTCTCAATGAGAAAAAGACTACATATGTACTTTTGTATCCTCTAAGACTTGAATATTCTGGGAAGTTGAGTTGTGTGGCAATAGAACAGCAGTTATTTCTCTAGCTAAGTTATTTTAACTCCCTCATGTGCATAATCTGTTCTGGAATAAGAGTAATCACTCCAAAGTAAGAAAATGCTTTTATTCTAGAACAGCATCTCCCCGAGGGTGAATTATACTGAGAACAGAGTGTGAACTAGTTTCTCCTGCCTTACCAGACTTCAGGATGCAAAAATTATTTTCTGATCTGAACCAGAATAAAAATCAGATTATTTTGAGATTTTTATCAGTGAAAATAAATCAGAGGGATCAGGAAGAGCTTCTTAGCAGCCTACTGATCAGTATCTGCTGTGGGTAGACCATGCACAGATCCCTTGACTCTCTTATTCATGGATGGACATTTACGTAGAAATCCTGCTTAGAGACAAATGTCCTGAAAACACTTCACTGTAATAAGTGTATGTTCTGACTCCTATTGTCTTTTTTTTTTTTTTTTTAATTCCAAGTGTCCTTGTCCTTGAGAAAAGTTTCATCTTTGATAAAATCGGTTGGCATTTTCCAATGAAACACTGGTTTGTTAAAAAATTCATGACCAGCCTTAGTAGTATTAGCATAGATTTAATGGTATAATTATCTAACTATAGTTATGCTGGTCAGTTCCCTGAGGTACTGAAGCTCTCAGCTCATCTTTTCGTGTGCGTGCGAGCTCAAATGATAATGCAAGTCAAGTAATCCTCTCCCCTGAACACTGGCATCTCATCTCTTCCCTGAAGCTACCCTTGCCAGTGGTGCCCAGTAGCACTCACCTGATCCTGCCATCCAGCCCCCTGGCCTGCCCTTCCCGGGCTCCCCACACATATGCTAACAGCTGGAATTCTCCTGAGGCTCCCTCAGACCCTCACCTTCCTAGCAAGCAAAATCCCCAGCCACGGCATCCCTTACCCCTGTGCTCTGTGTTTGCAGCATTGCCAGCACCCAGGACTGCTCTCGGGCTGGTGACCTTGAAGCAGCAAGCTCTGTTCTCTCCTCACCAGCCTCCCCGCCCGCCAGCTTGCCTTTGCCTTCCCAGCCCATCCTCCCCCTCCACGGGCGCACTTGGAGCTTGTTGTAGCATCTGCTGCCCTCTCGTTTGGAGTCTCAGTGAACGCTGCTGCCCTCAGCTAACTGTCAGTATTTATCATGACATCCCATTAGCACAATCCACACTAATGACTGTGAAAGACGCATCCATTTCCATTTTCTAAAGGACTTCCACTGGCTGGACTCCAGCTGCAGGGTGAGGCTGGGGAGGGTAGCAGGGGGACACATCTTTGTGTTGACAGAGCAAAGCACACATATCATTACCAAGTGCTCTTCCCTCCAGCGGTTCAGCAGCTGTCAGGGGCGATTGAGGGATTCCTCTCTTGGCAGCTCAGCACTTAGTCGGGGCACTGCAAGGTGTAAGCCGGCCAGGGGAGAGGGGGGAATCACCTGCCTTTTACCATTTGCATGGACAGAACAGCTTTCCAGTTAAACAGACTGCAATTGTCCAAAGCTGCCATTGCTCTCTGAAGTGTGTATTGAGAGTTAAATCTGCAGTCGCATGCTCGGTGTGGAAGAGCTGGCAGACAGGATACAAAAAGTTAGTGGGCAGCGTCTATGTGGTGGGGAGAGGGGGCAGGATTGGGGAATCATGATGCATCCTCTTCCTACCCTACACAGCACTCAGTTCACCTGGTGTGCCGGTCTCAGCTTCTGGGGTCTATGTCTGTAAGGTCTCTGATTTGTCCTTCCCAAATTGCCCCAGTGAGGAAGAATTAACTTCTTCCATATATCCAGCACTCTTACCCACTCCTTTTCAACACCTTCTTAATCCAAATCCTGCTTGTGTCCCTTTGTCTGACTGAATTGGACTTTACTGCAAAGGAACTGAGCAACTTCACTATCAATCTTGTGTAGAGGGAGGAAATGGGTCCATGGGAGATGCTCGTAGCTCTTCCTATGTCATTCTAGGTGGAGATAAGTCAGTTCTGTTGCAGTGAGACCAAAAAATAAGGGTTACAAGAAATCAGGTTTGTATTCTGAGCCCAGCCCTGATTTCTTGCAGAAGTCCCTGGTGAGTGTTTCGGTTCAGGTGAAGGCAGAAGAGCATATGGCAGGCAGAAACCCAGGGCAATCAAACATAGCGGTGCCATTCCCTTCTTAGGACATGACACCATTTTCTTCTTGTCTCTCTCACATCCTGACTCCAAAACCTCCCACCTACAGCTGGCATAGATCACTCTGTGCTACCCAGCATGGAGGCCTCTATACAAGTGAAATGAAATAGAGAGACCTTCCATCTCTGCCACCAGGAAACTTTTTCACAACTCAGTGCAACTTTGGCCATAAAACTTACCTGATACTGAATTGGAAATATCGTTTTTTGCTCCTCCTTATTCCAGCTTGTCTCCTGCCTCCCTAGCAACCTTGCCCTTTAGCTATTGATGAATAGCTGTGCTTGCTTTTGGTCATCTATTATCCCACAAATATAGATTTAACTTCTGTAATACTTGCTGTAAATTTGACCTTCTAGCCCTCTGACTGATCTCATCATTTTTCTCTGATCTCCAGTTCCAGAAATGGCCAAAGTGCTACAAGTAAACATCAGATGTAAACTCTTGCCAGTCAGATTTCCCCCCATCTTTCTTAGGTGCCCAAAGCAACAAGGACCATTTTCACCACATTTTTATGTTAAAACCTTCTGTTTAGTTGATGCTACTTCTCCTTAGGACCTTTGCTGTTACCAGAAACATTTCACATACCTTCCATTTGCTGAGTATGTGCTAGCAATATTTTAGCCTTGACTTTTTAAAATTAATCCCATCTGGATGTTTCTTGCTGAGGTTTCCAATCTCTCTTGCTCTGTTCCTTGTTTGCTTTGGTCTTCATTATTTCATCCCCAAGGATCCATGAAAAGTTTCTTTAGTCCTCCTTTGATGTCTATCCTTGTCTCACCGCCTGTATACTGTCCTTTCGCATTTTAATTCATTGAGAAGTTCCCTGCTTATCCAAATGGGCCCTATGCTGAAATACCCAGTCTTCCTTCTGAACAACACTCTTTGTTCCTAGGCTCTCAATAATTTTGTTTTAAGAATCAGCTTCCTTCTCATATGATTCTGCCTAGAAAGTCCCTAAAAAAAAATCAAAATTTGCTCTGGGAAAATCCAGAGTATTAACTGCTGTTTACCTTCCCAAACATTCTCTAGATCTTAAATTCAATGATTGTACAGTTACTGTGGTCCAAACTACTTTCTGTGACGTCATTCACCACTGTTACGTGAGCACGAAGAGCACTGCTTTATCCCTGCAGTATTTAGAGGTTCCTAGGACATACCTGGATTTCCTGTTGCCCTCCCAGCAGATGTCTGGATGGTTGATATTCCCTGTGAGGATCAAGGCTTGCACTAAGGAGATTTCTGTTAGCTGGTTTTAAAAAGCCCCATTTACTTCCTCCCCTCTGTCAAGGGGTTTGTGGTGGAACCCCTGTGCAACCTCCTCATGTTTCTTTCTTTGCCCCTGCCTGTCCTTCCTAAAGAACATCCTTGACCTTCAGCTAATGTCTCTGTGATCCCACATGATCCTGCCTCGCTCATTGCAGTCTGGAAGATGGAGAGGAAGCTGGATGCAGGTACACACAGTCCCTTCATGGAACTTCCCTTTGAGTAAGAAACCTCTTGCACCATGTTGGTTCCCAGCCATGTTCCCTTACCTTGTGGTCATCAGTACTTGTGGCTGAATGCACTCATTCCTCCCCTGCTGCAGTCTGGAAAACTCTATTGCCTCGTGTTACTGAGCAGAAGGAAGTGTTTTCTGAGGCATGACAGCAAAAGAAAGCTAAATCAGACACAGAAAGATAGATATTGAGATGTTCAGATTCAGAATGAGGATAAAAATAATAAACAGCCTTAACAATGAAACATTTTACAGCGATAACCTGTTTTTCACTGCTGCCCTCTAAGAAGCTGGGTACTGTATCACATCATATGCTGTGACAGGGTGGTCTCGCTAAAAGCAAAATGGTGTGTGATGTGAGTGAGAGATTCATGGCACATTGGAGACTGTCTTGTCTTGCTTGTCTGGCTGAGCTTTGTGTGAAACTGATACGCTCTGATTATCTCTGATAATATGACCTGATGGCCAGAGGGAGCTCCACTACACAGCACTACAGCAGGAAGAGCTGTGCAAGTCTTGGTTAAACATTTCTGAGCTGGCTGAGAAACTCTGATGGAGTAGAGGAGTACTTCCAGTCTTTTCTCCCCCCAAGAAAAGCCATTCAAAGGTCTTTTGATCATCACTGGATGGAAAAATTAGTCAAGAGGATGAATCAGGCCCTAAGAAGAAATGTATGCAGGTGAATGGAGCTCAGGTGATTTTTGTCCTACATTTTGTGTGCCCAGTGGGAAGTTGCACATGATTCGGCAGGACCTTCTCCATTTGATGTATTGAATGGCAGACAGCCTAAAGACTTCTGGACTTCAATCCAAAGCTAAACTCCAAACACTTCCATCACAGTTTAGAGATAAGAGAGAGAAGCATAAGGAAAAATCCCAGACAAAAAAAAAAAAAAAGCAAGGCAGGCTCACTGATAAAACTAATCAGGCTGGCAATGAGGAAGAGCTTTATTGTTACTACCTGCAACTGAAGATAAACTACAGGCAAAATGGCAAGAGCTGTTTGGGCTGAGCAGGCAAGGAGGAAGGTGAAGATTACAGGATGGAGCAGTCTGAGAAGAATCTTTGAAGTTGATTTACTATGTCTCTGGCCTGAATGAAATCCCATGAAGCTCTGAACTGCACTTCAGATGCGGAGAAAAAAAAGACCCTTCTTTTTTTTTTTTTTTTTAGGTAGAAGCACACAGTTGTGGAGGGAACAGGAGATATATAGCCAAGGGGACAGCTAGCAGGAAGAGCTCACAGCTTTAGCAAGTTTGTCAACACATTTGTACATAGGCAAAGGCAGCAGTGCAGGGCAATGCACGATATCAAAAGGACATGCTTCTTCCCACAAACAGTCCTCCAAGCCCTGGGTGAAGGAAGGAAGCATCACAGCTCTTGGTGTCTGCAGGAAACAGAATCACTGCCTTTGCTGTCTCTTCATAGCGCTCGATGCTTCCCTAGAGCTTCTGTTGTGAGGCACCAGCTACCCTCTGCCTCCCTGGGGTGGTCTGCTAATGTGCAAAACAGAAGCAGGTACGTGGCCATACTAGACCCTGCCACCGTGTATGGCTGACAGTCCTGGAGTCAGGATGCACACACAAATCTGCTTTGCCACCTCTGCAAGATTACACTGATGTCTGGACTCTCAGGGCCACAGGTGGCCTTCCAGCATCTCACAGATTTATTTCTACAGCTCCAAGTGGAGGATATGGCAGCCTAAAGGACATGATCTCTTATGGAAGTGACTGCAGCAACGTTCAACTTCTATGAAATTAGTCCAAAATTAAATAGTCAAAGTGGGGATAACTATCAGCAGCTTTCTTCTTTACCTTCCCTGCTAAACATACACTGACTGGTTCAGAGAGTCGATATTAAAAGTATTTTAAGGACACTGGGAAATTCAAAACCAAGTAGTTTCTAAAGTTGGAGTTGTAGGGGAAGTGCTGAATTACTAGCTTCAAAATGCAAGACAATTTTAGGGGTAGAAGATTATTATCAAATATCTATTTTTGAATTTTTGCTTATTACCATGTTCCCTGACCAATTTGCTGAAAAAAAAAGAGAAGCCAAAAATAAGGGAAGTAAATTAGATGGAAGAATGTCAATGTACCTTTGATGCAATAAAAGAAGCCCTGAGACTAGAGCCAATGTTGATAAGCTCTGACTTTAGGAGACCATTTATAGCACAAATGTATATGACCAAAATAGGACTGGTCGCAGTAGCCGAAAGAAGGACATGAAGAACTGTGTATTTTATATAAGGAAGAAAATTTGCCCTTGGGAGCCACGGTGCAGTACTGTAGAGAGGCTGCCTGGCACTAACACAGTTCTGCAGAGCTTCCAGGTCTGTGCTTGTTGCAGTGAGAGGCCAGCATCCTCGGGCTTGCTTAAATACACAGAGGGACAAGGATACACACAGAGCATGGTGCCACTCGGTTTCACAGTCCTGAGGTGAAAAAAACCCTACAAATCCATAGAAAATATGGTTAATTATGGGGAGGATGCAATCCATGCAAAAGGGGAGCAACTGTGTGTGTGCACTGTGCAGAGCAGGGGAGGCAGGACCCTCTGTCCGTAGTGGTAGTGGGCTTTTGCTTTCCCAAAAGTGTAATGGTTCTGCTGGGAAGCTGATGGGTTAATCGTGCTGGCAGGCAGCCTGATAAAAGAAATCTAATTGCTCACGGCCTCCTGTGTAGCCAGCAGTGAGTGAGAGCGAGGATGAAGTGCTAGCTCTGGGGTGGGAAAATGTTTGTCTTGCTTTCATGAGGAAATTGAAAAAAATGGAAGGCTACTCTGATTTATTTTTGAGATAAAGCTGATCACCATTCCTAAGGAAAAAAATAATCCTCTGATTGCATGATCTAACACCAGAATCTGCCAAACACTGCACACAAACACACACCTCTTTGCTCGATACCAACAATGATTTTTTGCTCACAGCAGTAAGTTTAGACCCCCCCACCCCATCTTGCCCCGGGCTATGTCCCTACCATCAGCCCTAAGTCACACAGGAAAACGAGCTCAGCAAAGGGAGTGGTTTGCCTGTGGGTCAGGCAGTGAGTCAGCCTCAGAGTTTAACCAGAGAATGTGTGACTTTCCAGATGCCTGCCCAGACCTCTGGCTGTACTTCCTCCCCAAACTTGCCCCCAGGCCCTGGGTGGGATTTCTCTGCTCAGTGAGGCAATGCAATGTGCATTAGTGGAGAGGAGCTGCAGAGGGTCAGTCATTTTGCTGACAGGACACTGCTTCACCTGAAGGATGCCAGAATTTCCCTTTTCCTGCATTGATCCTCTCCTAAATAATTCGGGGAAGAAATGGCCATGGAGGAAATGTTGACTACCAGGCTGCCAGCCTTGATGCAAATGTCCAAAGCGGCCAGGTCTGGGTGACATTAATCCTTTCAGTGAAAGATTGTGGCAATAAATCTGTGTAAGGGGTGGTGAGGTCTAATGCATGAAGACAGTTTAAAACAGCTAGAGATGTGTACTGTAGCTTGTCTGAACGATTCACACCTGCCAAGTGACACCCACACATTTTATTGTGCCTGTCAGTCTGCCCAAGCCCAGAAGGGAGGAAAAAAGCTGGTTTTTTTTCTCCTCCCTACTCCTGTTAGTGCCCTTCTGGGCATTTGCGAGGTAGGTAACCTCCCTTCTCCCACTGACCCATTTTCTGAGGTGTCTCTCGTGCTGAGATACTGCATCCTGAAATAAAGGAAGCCAGTCAGGTGCAGCTCTTTGAAAAGGGCCTCTGTGAAGGGTAGGAGACGTGCAGTGAGGAGCCATTGTGCCAAGGCTTCCCCGGGGCAGAGTAGAAGGAAATGTTATCTTCAAGAAGAGGTACGCAAAGATCACAGCTTTTTATAGCTCTGACCTCTTCAGACCAAAACTCCAGGCCAGAGAAATAATTTTTTTCCAAGCCTCATGATTTGTGTCTGACTACAGGTCCTGCAGCATTGATGCCTGTCTGAACACAAGTTATGCCTATGACATGAAGGACTGATCTTCCCCAATCTCATCTTCCTCCTGGGCCAGAAAAGGCAGTGAGGACTTAAAAGAGGCATATTCTTCTTCTGCCCCTCTTTTCTTACTTCCTCGCATCCCATCATCTTCTCTCAGAGAGAAGCTGAGAGACAAATAGAGAATGCATCCACCTTTCCTCCCTCCCCCCTCCAAGCACAGAAAATGCAATGAGAGCAAAATGTGCCCTGAATTACGTTTACAAAGCCCTTTTAGGCTTGGAAGGGGAAATAAGCTATTCCTAATGCTATCTTGAGGTGCAGTTTCAGAGAGGACAGAGAAGAGCTCAGCCAGGAGCTGCAGGAGTGGGTCTGTGGAAGAATGAGGTTGCTCTGGAGATGAGGGTCCCAAAGCTCTCTGCAGAAAAGACAAGGGTGCATACACATGTTTTGGGGCTAACATGAAGGAAGCTACAAGCATTAATTGAATGAAACTTAAAGGGGAAAGCTGGGAAATCTTCATCTTCAACAGGGTCCAGATCACTTTGTCCTTATGCGTCTTGAGACAATAAGTGTAGGGAAAGGTCTTTTTAATTCCCTCTGCCACATATATGTGGATGCAGACATCCACAGTGGGGGAATGTCTCTGTGCATATATGTGTGTGTGTGTGTGAGAGAGAGAGAAATGGGGTAAAAAAAATGCACAGTCATCTTCTTTCTGTGGCCTAAGGTATGTGGGAAGGGATCTGACTCAGCATTTGGGGTTAGGCACTCCACCAGAGAGAGAAGTAACTCAAGAGAAAAGTTGGGAGATGACACAGTTGCAGGGAATCTTAACGTAAGCTGCATAGGGGTTTCATAAATACTGTTCCTCTGCTTCTCTGACTGACAGCAGGTTGTGCTCCATCTAAAACCAGGGCAGCTCACAGAGGTCTGGCAGGAAGACAAGAGAGGGAGGGTCCATCAGCCTAGCTTAGCACTATATCATTTAAACAGGACTCTGCCTTCAATTCTTCCTGGGAGAGTTCATGCATCTGATTTAACATCCTAAATAAGATATCAAATATTAATACAAAATATTACCTCTACCTCAGGGACTCAAAAGCTCTTCTTGCCATGAACTCAAGGCTTTCATTAAATAGGCTGGGGCTGGAGCTGTATTGTTCTTATTGAAACAGATCACTTTTCCTGTGTCAAAGCACTGCTGTGGTAGACCTATGAGAGAGGGAATATGAGAGAAAACAGTATGGAGTAAAAGAGATGATGGAAGAAAAGATACAAGGAACAGAAACTGGAATGCAGCAGCTGGAGAAAGAAGGATCAAAGAAAGGAATGAAGGTGTATTGATGATGGGAAGGAGAAAAGAGACAAAAGAATGGGGAAAAAAAAAAAAGCAGTAATTATGTGGCAAAGGAAAAAGAAAGAGAAAAGCTTGATTCTTATTCATAAGGCTATGGCATGTCCTGAGGGAATCAAGGAACTACTCGGGAAATTCTGGAAAACCGCATATGATTAATAATTAGCTCCAAGATAGAGTGGAATTTTTTTCCTTTTGGCTTTTTCCATTCTTTTCCCTTTGCTCACACTGCAAGGAGAAGTTCACCAGATCAACCTTCAGGAGCCAGCCCCTGGGCTGGCAGCAGAGAAACAATACCCAGCCATGTGCACCTCAAACGGGAGGTGAGGTGCAGTGGTGGCCTCTGGCAAGTAGGCACTAGCACATGCTTTATCAGTGGTGGAGGTACCTCATAAATCTAGGGAATTCCTCCCTCCATGGTCTGGGCTATGCAGCCAGTCTGATGCAATGACTAAAACAGCCCCCAAATGCTTTGGGAGTGTAATCAGTGCTGTTTTGTCCTGCAAATCAAAGCTCTTTCCTGGCTCTGCGGCTGCCTTCAGCTGGTCCTGCTTCGTACAAATTCTTTCCCTGCTACACTACAGCACAACCCAATACTAGCAAGTAATGCCAGAGGGTTTTAGCTAAGGACAGACTTCCAAATGAGAGAAATGAGTTCAACACTCTCCACAGTGCTGTGCCACAGGTGATCTTGTGTTTATGTTCTGCTGATTTTTAGGGATTGCTACCCAAACCTCTAAAGGCAACAATAAAGAAGACAGATGAAGGAGCAGCACAGTGTTAGGTTTTATTCTTCAAGGTCCCCATCTGCTTCCACAGTGGATGGTCAATAGAGGGAAATAACACATTTGCAGGTGGCAGAAAAAGACTCTTTTTAATTTTTTTTGAAGGTTAGATTTTTACAGTGTGGCTTATTTGACCAATTAAATGCGAATGCAATTCCTGGGTCTGCCACATTTTAGGCTAAAAGGAATCACAATTTGATCAAGCAGCCTGACCTTCTGTGCTCTGCAGCTCTTTCCTATTCTTATTCCATTGCCACTGTAATGGCAGGAAGAACTTGTGTTTCATGAAAGCATCTTTCTTTTATGTGAGCATTTAGTTTTGATTCAAGGAGGGCAGGGGATGTGACGTCTACATCTTATGTCAGTGCTGTTTCCTGGCTGACCATCCTCTCTGTTGAAGTTCATGCTTTGCCTCAAGCTCAAATTTGTCCAGCTTCCAGTCAGTGACTCCTGCACTCTTTCTTTTCTGCTAGGTTACAGAGGCCCCTTTAGCAGCTGGCATTTCTGCCCATGAAGGTACTTGTAAGGGGCAATCAAATCCCTTCTCTGTCCTGGTTTTGATAAACTAAACAAACTCAACACTGAGATTCTCGCAGAAAGGCACTTTTTCCAGCTCTCTAAAGATTTTAGTTGCTATTTGTTTTTCTCTTTGATTTTTAAGCATCCTTTAAAGGATGGACACCAGAGCTGAACATAAGTATTCTTGACTTAGTCTGATTAATGAGGGGAGACCTCATTGCAGTATACATCTTCCTTGTGAGGGAAAGTGGAGGGACAGGCGCTGATCTCTCTGACAACCAGGACCTGAGGCAATGGCCTGAAGTTGTGTTAAGGGAGGTTTAGTTTGGGTACTAGAAAAAGGTTCTTCACCCAGAGGGTGGTTGGGCACTGGAACAGGCTCTCCAGGGAAGTGGTTACAGCACCAAGTCTTACTGAGTTCAAGAAGCTTTTGGACAATGCTCTCAGGGACATGGTGTGACTCTTGGCGATGCTCCTGTGCAGGACCAGGAGTAGGACTCCATGATAGGTCTTTTCCAACTGAGCATATCCTGTGATTCCGTAATACTCTCACACAAACATAAAAATAACCTCTCTACAATAGAAAAGAGCCTTCTGCTCTTATTATCTCTCTTTGTCAAACAGTGGTACGAGATTGCTTGTCTGACTTTGCCACTAGATCCTCTTCAGAGTTGATATATTACAGGGCACTTGTGGTAGGAATAGCTTGTTCTCTTTCTTCTTAGTTTTTCATTGAACCATGTCAAAATGCGTATTTTCTGTAAGCATCCACTTGCTATTGAATGCAATTCAGGGTGCATGACTGCTTTTTTTCTTATATTTACTACTCTGCCAAACTTTATTTCTCTATAAACTTTACTGGCTGTGATTTTTTATTTACTTCCAGATCATTAGGCATCAGGCCCATTTCTGACTGTGGAGCTGTGTGAGACACCCATCCCCATTTGAAGAGTTGTTCTTCCTGACAACTCTTTTTAAAGGCCTTACAGCTGTTTATCCTTAACCCATTTATGTTGTGCTTTATGGATGTTATAAAATCATCACAGGTCTGTTTTTAATTAGAATATCATGCACTACTAAATGAAGAGAAATCTGTGTGGCTATCTTCTTCAGCTAAACTTGTGAGTCCAAGAAAATCACAACAGGTTTGACATGTTGATTTTCATTAATTATGTTTCTGCTCATTACTTTGTCAGCAGTGGACATCTGGCCATGTGACCTAACATTACTTGGAACAAGCTGCTTGCATTTTTTTGCTACATTAACACAGCATTAGAGTTCTCTTGGTCTTCTGAGATTTTGCCTCCATGCCAAGATTTGTTTACTGTAGATTAGTGACTCTAATCAATAGGTGACACAGTGAACTCCTTTGGACTCTTGGGTAAAAGTCATTCAGATCTGGAAACATTAAAATATCTAACCTTAGCTGGTGATGTTTAATAGCTTAAGACACCAATGGACTGGAAAGCACTTCTTCATCACCTTAAAATGTCACTGTGGTTTTTTTAATACAGACCAGAAGAAGTACTCAATTCAGTTTCCTTTTTTCCAGTATATGATGAAATATTATCTCCATTAGTCATGAACCTTGATAGAATTTATTTTGTTCCTTAGACACTTAAACTTTTTATTATCCTTAACTTTACCACTTGTTTTCAACTTATGTTTAGTTTTGTTTATGAATTTTCTATATTCATGACTTCTAATTTATATTGACTGTCATCTGTTTCCTGGTACAGTATAACTCATTTGTTGTACATGTCTTCCCAGCTTCTGATTGCTGCTTTGACTTTGCAGCTGAATAAGGATGATGAGTTCTCAAGACAAAGCATCCCTTTTGTTGATTGAAAAGATGTACTTTTTTCCTAGCACACTTCCCTGTAAGACCTGCCAATTTTCATTCATCTTTCATGCCTAATTTTTCTCCATCAATTTCACTTGTATTTTTCTTCTGCTGTTGAGAAATTAGCTCTTTGCAACTGCCCTCTGTTTGCCCACATTTAATGTAATCATCTCACAGTCATTACCATCTGTAATTTTAGAAACCTTTAAACTCTGTCAGCCCCAGCATATATCCTTATAATCAAAGCTCATTAAAACAGTGCTTTCATTTTTTTTCCCCTTCTGCATTAGGTATGAAGAAGAGACAGGTGCTTAAAGAATAACTCACCTTATTTTCAGCTTTGATTTAACACTCTGGATCATCCCTGTTACCTGCATGCCTCCTGAGTTTTATTAGGTAACACATTAATCCATATGCATTCAACATCCATTGGTTCTGGAGTATCAATAACTCTAACTCAACTAATGACATCCTTAATGCAGACTGCCACCTCCACTTCTCTTTTCTGCTCACTTATTCCTAAACCAATTAAGCCCATGGATTTTAACATTCTAGTCATGTGAATTGTCCCACGAGATTTCAGCAATGCCAACTATATCAATGAGAGTTTCTAATTCTTTTGCTTGCTACAGAGTCTCTTTGCACTGCTGCGTGAGCAGCTGAAACATTTCTTTCCCTATGTGCTGCCATCTCAGTGCAGTTTGTCTGCGGTGAGCCGAGTTCAATGTCAGTTTTTCACTCCTGCACTCGTGGCTTGTCTCACAGGGTGTGGAGTGTGTGATCTGGTGTCAGGGTTGTATCAACATCAGTGTTTTATAACAGTGCTAGAGGCTAGCTTTTGAGACGGCTTGCCCTTTTGCCTACAAGAACCGTAAAAATTACTGCATTGGAACTTGGCACCTGTCAAGTCTGTCTGTCTTCAGTAAGCTCATGATAAGATATTTAATGCCAAGACATACTAAATAGAGGAAGGAAGGAAAAGATGTCTGTTTCTCATATCTACAGCTTCAGAGTTTTGTGGGAGTTAGTGGAAAAGGTACCTCTTGTGCTTTGGTCCAAAGATGATGAGACAGAGTCCAGGACACAGCTGGATCTGTGCAGCTGCTCTGGAGGGACAGAGTCCCAGAGATAGTAGCCATAAGGCAAGACAGAATATTTCTCTCTGTGCTTTTCAGCTATGTCTTTCTTGTCTGTGTTGCTTTCCCTCTAGCTAATTATCACAGGGTTTGTTGAAATGGGGCCAGTGGTGCAGGCCATGTCACATGCTCAGCTGTTTGGCAATAGACTGGGAATCAGTGGCATCCCTCCATCTTCCCAAGGGTTTTCAGAGGGCAGTGTTTTAAGTCGTGCAGGCAGGAGCTTCTGAGGCAAATTAGCAACTGTCCATCATAACAGGATGCCTCGTCTGCAGCCTCTCTGGAGCCTGGGTTACAGGGACTGTTTGCTGAGCAGGGGACAGGTGGTGAGATAGGAGACAGATCTTTGCAGCAGAGGACATCAAATATCAATATTAATGAGAGAGATCTGGAAATACTGATAGTCATACACATATAGATAGAGTGATAATATAGATTAAAATTTCATTATAATCCCTCAAAAAAATTATTTTTTAAAATAAATGGCCAATTCCACAGGTGTTGTGATCTCAGTCATCAGTTTAAAATCCCAGGGATCACCAGGAAAGAGGGGTTGGCCCTGCTGACAAGTGATTTCCCAGCCCATAACAGGCTTTTTGGGATCTCCAGGAACAGGCCAAAGGGAGAGAGCCAGAGAGCCAGCACTGGTTCTTCCTGCAGCAAGACAAGCATCTACTCAGCCAGCATCCTCCCATCCTCTGTGAGGGAAAGGCTCTTTGGTTACACTCCAACAATGGCTAATAGGGAACAAACCCAAGCAAGGAAAAGCAACTCTCCCAGGCAAAACACATACCTTTGTCAGAAATTTGCTTGTGGTCCATGGAAAAGATGTCACTCTCAGCCACAATGTTTTGCCACTAAGTGCAACACCAGCCAGGGATGTTATTTGCTCATATGCCTCATCTTGCTTTTGTTCAGCACAAACAAACAAACAAACAGTCAACACCCAGGAGGGCAATGAGTGGTTTATCTGGGAGATGCAGTATGTAAAATGGCAATTACTCTAAAATCTGCTTCCAATGTATGTTCCCAACACGGCTTCCCTGCAAAAACAGGTGGGATATTGTCCAGCTTGCTGCAAGCCATAGTTTCCATTGCCATTGGACGTGGGTCAGGATGGGTACCTTATTCATTTACCCCAGACTGCAAACACTTTGCCTGCCCCTGATCCACCTCTTCCCCAACCACATTCGATATATTGCAAGTGTCAAGGCACCAAGTGTCAGCACTTGTGTCACTCTGGGCTAAGGAAAAGCCCAGGTGCCTGCTGCAATAGAAATCATTCTGGAGATGCTTGGTCACCTCTCGGCTGAGTGAAGCATTTAAAAGAGAATACATCACAGGAAGGGGGAAATCAGCTGTTTTCTCAGCCTTTCATCTGTGTCTGAATGATAAAATGGAAGAGGAGCTCAGCTCCATCCCAACAGTATTCATCGTGGCTGGATTGTCAGCAGTGCTACAGGCGAGAAGGTTTAGCAGTGGTGTGGGTGAAGAGAAGCATGTTTGTTACAACAGCTTAGGGCTCCCCAGTGCTGGCAGGGGGGTCAGGATTGAAACCCAGGGATGATGAGGATATGTTGTCTGGTGGCTGTTACCTTTCCTGGCACCCTAACATTCCAGTGAAGGCTACAGACAAAAAAATCATGGCTCTGCATTGCAACATGCCTTGGTGGTGTGTGAAGAGTGCTCTTGAAAGTAGCCAGCTTCAGACAAGGGCACCGAAATTCCTATTGCCTAAGCTCTGAGCAAAGCATGATTTACACCCCAAGCCTTCCTGTGCAAATGTGCTCCATGTCTTCAGGTCTGAAGTGCCAGGATTTTTTCCACCAGACTCTGAGATAATATGACAAATTTGCATCTTCAGCTAGACCTCACAAATTCCACCAATTCCCCCAGCATGTAGCTCTGCTTTTTTCCATCACTAGTGGCTCTCTTTCTTTCAGCAGGACAGCTGAGAGAATAACATATTCATGGTAAATAAAAGAAATAGCAGATAACACTTACGTGTGTAAATTGCCCTATGGGTCATATATTCAGCCTGCAGTGGGAGGAACCAGGACTAGTGCCAGAAGTTTAGCTTGCAATGGAGAAAAATCCTGTGGGCTTTCATAATGCACACACCACTATCCTGCTGCTAGAATGTGCAGTGATTTAGGAACATATGAATGCAAGAGTTCTCCAAGGTGATACAGTCCAGTCCCTGCTAACAAAAGCAACTGTACCACAATTCTTCTTATAAACCAATCAAGTCCCCAGTAGTCCCATGTGGCTTGACACTTCCCACCCTTGGACCCCACATAAGACCAAGGGCTATGAAAGACTTTGATAAACAAAGAGAAGCAATACTTCCCACAGTGCCAGAGAAAGTTCAGCTGCTGAACATTGATACATTCAAGGGAATAATCTCACTGAGCCCTAAATGTTACAGAACCCAAATTAGCTGTCCCTAACAATCAGGTTATTGAAAACTTGTGCTTCATTCCAATGTTAGTCCAAACCAAATGGACAGAGGAAAAGGAAGAAGAGTAGAGCCTTCCCATATGCGTTGGTAGAAATATTTATTGAAGCTTAAGTTTGTAAATGCAGAATTTTCATTCTGTGGTGGCTTGTGCTGACCTAGAGTGGTTACAGCTGCTCCACAGGATGGTGAGGCTGAATGCTGAGTGGGTGCTTTGTGTCTTCAAGTCTGAATCCTGTGGGCAGAGTTTTAAAAGATGCTGTATTAAACACTAGTTATTATAATAATATACACAGGCAAAAATGATCCAGGCCTGGAATTTTCATAGTGTTGGTCTTAATGGGAAGAGTCCCAAGAAATGCTAACCCTACTTTTGGTCTTCCATTTGCTGTTATATATTTCCCTAACCTTACTCTTCTTATGAGTATCGTCTTTAAACTAAGAGATCACATCCTTCTCAATCTTTCTTTAAGAGGAGCCTCCCAAGCAGATAATCATTCATGTCAACCATCTCTGAGCTCCTTCCATTTCTACTGCTGCCACTTGATGGCTGGTGACTAGGAAGGAACACAATATTCCACGTGAAAGCACACTATTGATTTATTGAATGGCTTTATAGCTTCAGTAATCTCTTTCATGCACACTTTCTTGCTACTGATGCTAGAGGAGTAAATGGATAAAAAATGTCTCTCAAATGCACTAAAATGGAAAATCTCAAGTATAATTTCTTCCTCCCTCTGGAAATGTAACACATCTGACACCCTCTGAGCTGCAGAAAGTGCGTATCTATCTTGGCTTTTCAGAGAGGTGAACTTTTGACTTCCAGTGTGACTTACTAGAAAGTTGGTATTTATTGTGTTACTGCCCATTTGCAAAGTACCTGAGAACTGGGATTCAGTTAGCTGAAAATGTGAATAGCTTTTGTTTGGCTGAGATATGTTAAATAAGGGAATACTAAAGGACTTTTCTTTGCCAGTAACCATTTCTCTAAGTGGATTTTAGCAGTTGGCATCTGTAGCTGTTTTAACAAAGTTTTTTTTCATATAAAATATATGGGTCATCCACAACAGTTATAAATATGACAGCATAAAAATATATAGCTAAACTGAATCCTTGAAATCCAGAATAAGTACTCATGCTCTCAGATTAGGTAATAAAACCCTCTTTTTCTTTAGGGCCTTTGGTCTGAAATTTCCCCTATGAATATACCATCCCCTGGAATGCAACACAATAGCAAAGTTTGTCATGCCTAAAAAAATAATTTTAAGAGGAGACCCTCTTTTACATCGTATCATGTGGAAAATAAAAGTCAAGAACTTTTAGAAAGTCAATAGTCACTGATTCATTCTGGCCACTTCTGGTGTGCTCTTGATGCCTTAGGTTTTAACTTTTATATTTTTCAAATCCTGTACTGCTAATGTAACTCTGGAGTTTCCTGTAGCTTGTTAAGTGCTGTTCTCTTATGCTGAGATAGACCAAACAAAGCCTCTCTAGCTTGCTCTCCAAGAACAGGCAAACAATCCTAGGCCCAAGAACTGTAAACCTTCATCTTGGGGAGAGGGGGGCAAGCTTGGGGAAATTCCATCATTGTCTGGGTTCTGGTTGNTAGCCATTTAAGGCATCACTCTTCTCTGCCATCTTATGGATCCCTAATAGGTGCAGTTGGACTTTAAGGGTAGAAGGAGCATTCTCCTTGTGTCCCTAAAGCAGTAGTGTGGACACACTCACAGGCATCTGTGGACTGAATGCTGGCAGCCTTCCTGCTGACTCTGAGGTTTTTCTGCTCCTGTAAGGACTTAAGGATGAAGATTGTAGACATACAGGCACTTCGACTCTATCTATCTTGGCATATGCCAGTGTGGATAAAAGAGTGTATGGCTACGTGCTGAGGCTGTCTGCTAGAGCCAATTGACAAGGAATAAATGAAAAGCACAACAGTTGCCATTATCATCGAGTGTCTTCTAGACACCCTCCCTGACCAGGAGCCGTGTCTCACAGAATACATAATGAAATGGGCAGGAAGATGACTTTGCATCCACCTTTCTGTCTATTGTCCTCTCCAGAGTCCAGCACTGAAGTTTCTCAGAGCACAGCCACACTGCATGGTCCATTAAATAGTTCAGGGGTTAGTCCTTATTAAAACAGGCAGCTGTGTAAGTAATGACAAGGAATTTACTATATTTCTGGCCTTGAAAGTCAGCTGAAGTTATCATTATTGGTGTAGAACCAATCCAGTCCTGGAGAGCAACCTCAGTTTCCATTATAGCCATGACCCCAGAAATGAACAGGAGAAATTTGCAGAACTTTGTTATTTACTCATGTCACCACTTTCGTTAGCAGGTCTCCTATACATAAAGATCTTTCCTGGCCTCTTATAACAGGCACTGAGCCATTAGTACTTGCAAGTACCAAGTAGGAATCTTTAACTCTGAGTGTATCTCAGGGATTAAGAACAGTTGTGCCTTTGAATTTTAGCCAACATGTGCTTGAAGTCAGCCTACCTATCAGCAGCCAGCACAGGTGCTTAACAGGGATGTAAAAACTAATGTCCCAGGAAGTTAGGGCACCATATAAATACCTTTGGATTAAGAGTTTGCTAGACATGATGCATTTTAAAGTGACACGGAGAGCTTCTCAGTCTGTTATTTGATCTTGCTCATGTTTATCACCAGAGAATCTGAATATTTAATCACAAATATACAAGAATCCTAGAGTGAGGCAGCAGGGAAGTGGTGGTCAGCCAGCAGGGGTAGAGACAGCTCCTCTGTAAAAAACTCTTTTAGCATCACACTCTACTATTATGACCAGAGATACTGCTGTGGTGGGAATAAGAGGAGATAAACAGATGCATAAAATAGATTAAATGGTTCAGGATGGAAAGGTTCAGGTCACTAACCATTAGTTTAATGGGTCAAGTGCAGTCCCCATCCTTGTTTGTTTCAAAGATCAGAATAGACAAAGCCCTGAGCAACTCAGTTTTATCTCATAGCTGGCCCTGCTTAGAGCAGGAGATTGGACCAGATGATATCCTGAAGTCCCCCCTTCAATCTGAATTAAATTACTCTGTGATCCTGTTGCCAGGGTCCCAAATCAGTGCACTGATGCCAGAGCTTCTTCAGTCTGTCATGCTTTCTTATCTGACTCCAATCTTGCTATTAGTTTCACTCCTTGCAATGAACACTTTGAAAACGTTCTGCATTCAATGAAGCCAAAGGTCTAGTAAAAGAATATCATCAGGGAATCTGTGGCTGTGAAATTCACAGTCAGAGCTCTGACCAAAATTGATGAACAGTAACTATAAACTCCCATAAACTTTCTCCAAACACATTTACATTTCATTAGGAATAGAACAATATGGTGCCTGTTTTCCACTCATGACATCTCCTCACAAATATATAGATTTCAATTTTTTTTCAAAGCTTCCCCCACCTCCAACTTTGTTTTGTTTAGATATGATCACTGTATCATAATTTCTGTTTCATTTCATCTGGACCATCTTTCATCAGTCATATTAAGCAATTTCATCTAATTTAATTTCTGATACAAAAATGTTTGTTTGTTTTAATACCCCTTCCTCAGCCTAAACAAATAAAAAAATTGGAGAAGAATCAAGTGCTTCTTTTATTCTGAAGAATTAAAATCTCTATGGGAACATGCATTTCTCATGAGCATTTGTTCCTTTGAAAATTCAGTTTTTGTTCAGAAAAAAAAACAACCAAGAAAAGCAAGCCTTTGATGAACATATTAGCAGTTCATTCTATCCAGGATAATAAATGAAATGCTCTCAAAGCAGAAAGAACCAAATAGCCTCTTAAAACAGATAACTGCCTGTGATAGCTTTTCATGGACTGATGAACTTGGCACAGCATGCTCCTACCTTGCTTCCTCAAGACACTTGCCCACCTCCAGCTTAAGGCTCCTGTGCTGTAGAAATCCCTACACCATGGCAGGAATCTCTCTGTGAATGTCTGCAATGCATATAGAGGCTATATATAGTCTGAAATCAGGTTAATTGTCTATAATAGTGCCCTTCGCTCTCTTTGGCAAGTTTATTGTTGCTGAAAGATGTCACCCTGACAACTGCTGAGACTGAAATCCCCCATCTTCCACAGGAGAGTGGAATATACTCCAAATGTATGACAGACTCCAGCAACTTTTCATCCCTTTTGATGAGACTGGGTAGAGGGGGGACAACTGTGGTGACAGCTTTAACCCTCGACTGTTCCTCGAGAGCAGCAGGACAGGATTCTCCACAAGAGGAAGCCATTGGTAGTCAATGGTAGCCACTTATGGCTACTTTTGAGTGGAAGAGATTCGAGGTAGTCATATTATTTTAAAGTCAGAAGCTTCACACATTTTTATGCGTGTGCATTTTGATGTATTACACATCTTTGAGACTCTGTGAACTCCGGGTGCAACACTGTGAATAAACGACAACTCCTTGGAGTCTGATGTTCGTGGCATGAAGCAACCAGGAGGAATTATTGTCACAGAGGTGATCACAGCCCAGGTGGTGCCCTCATTGACCAGGCCCAGTCCCACAGCACCAGGTGATTGAGGCAGAGTCCACTGACAGCCCCAAGCAAGGCAAGGTGGTGAGTAAAGTCCAGGTTCCCACCGGGGAACAAGACAAGACCTTCTACAAGGTGGACCCAGTATACCTCCAGAAAAATAATTAATTAAGCCAGGACAGCACTGGATTCTCATGGGCAACATCACCCAGGAGATTTATTGAAGCTCAGGTCTGGGCTAATGGGCAGAGGTAAACCAGCTAGGGCTGTTCAGGTCTGTTAGAGCCTTCAAGGCACAGCAGATAAAAAGTTGTAAATAAAGGGGAGCACCATTAAACAGAAAACGTGAACACTGAACCACAGGGAGCTGGCTCACAGCATCTTGTGAACAACTGCCTTAGGACTAAGTGTGAACTGATTATTCCAAGTTTTTTGTGGGTTTTTTTTTGTAAAGGGTAGAAAGTATTTTCTTTCTGCATTGGGATACAGGCAGCAATACACAGGCACAAAGGATACACATCACTCAGCGAACAGCTGTGGATTCAACACAGTACAGCAAGGGATATGAGAGAAATCAAGGGAGGGGAAAGGAATAGTTCAGCCTGTGCAAAACAACAGAATTTGCTCAACAACCCAGTAGGTGAAAACAACCACCCCTGCCAATTGTCATGTGTCAAGGTCCAAGAGGATCACAGTCAAGAAAGAATTTCTTTCAAAATATACATGAAAACATGAAGTGTGCCATCAGCTATTTTACTACATCTTATAACACATCTGTCTGATCATTTTTTAGGAGAGTGTACTGTGATAGATGATGAACAGAGCTGCTCTAGCCTGAAAACGTCTGCTATTCCTCTCACTCCTTTCGATATGCCAAGCTGCATGCTCCCAGGAGATGGGCTGTGGGAGCCTGAAGCACAAGGTGTGAAGATAAGGCAGCATAGGGCTTATAATAATCAGAAGGATCTTTATTTCTGTCTGGAGGCATGGTTAGGACTTGTTAACTTCTTTGGGCCAGTCCCTAGAAAAATGTGGCATTACCACTGTCTCTGAGCTCTCCCTGCACACACTTCATGTCCTATTTGCACATGAGGAGGAGACTTAGACAGCAGATGCTGCAGAAAAGAGAATCAGTGAATACTTATTCAGATTCTGCACAGCTGCTCATCTCCACTCCTCCCCCACTGTCTTTTGTTTCTTATTCATGAGGATGGGGCTGAGTGGGGTTCTGTCTGACATGTACGTTTGGGACACAGCTGTGGCAGGGGGGTTTCTGCATTAGGAAGGAGAAATCTTGTAATTAAAAGCATTCTGACATGTAGTTCAAGAGCTGTAAAGCACAGCACATCAGCGAGGGAGCCACTTACATGGCCTGAATGGGAGAAGGGAGCAAATTGCAGACACCCCCCACAGAATGAAGTTTATTTGCATGAACCACTCATGAAATAATTACCAAGAGCAACAAAAAGCAAAGTCTGTTTGCTAATGATTCATGAGCTGGATAAAGGCTTGAATTAGCTGGATAATTTATTTGTAAAAATAATCTAGCCAGCTGTAATTAGAAGGCTGGATAGAGTGATCTAGAAAGAGATGGAAATCATTCCCAACGGCACATGACCTTCCAGAGGGTATTGCTGTTTTTGAACAGAAGCATTCCTAAGAGCCTGTGAGCTTGTCTGGGTGCAGGGTGGATCTGGTGGAGGCCTAAGAACCAGGATGCTCTTTTTTTTGTTTTTTTTTTTTAAGTGTAGGGATCCTTTCCTTTCTTGGCTTTGGCCTACTTGAGCAGTTGGTACTATTCCCAGTGGCTTTTGGGTGTAGATCAAAGCATTGCTGAAATCACTTTCAAGTCAAGCAGAGAGCATTTGGAATTAGATCAGCAACTAGCTTCATTTAAAAAGAGTTAGAGATTTTTTTGTCAAGAAAAAAAGTTGGGTTTTTTTTAAATATAGTAGGGCATTAACTTTCCTACAAGTTTCTCCTCATAGTCCAGGTCTTCTCCCCAGTTCCAGCTCTTGCAGAGGCTCAGATAGGGGTGCCACTTGTGTGAAGCACTGTCCTCTGGGGACAGCACCTGTAATCCATGATGAATATCCACAGGCCTGTATGTGATCAATCCCACACTGCTTGTTTTGCTTGCCAAAGCCTTGAGCTCCAATGGCTCCTTGTCTGTCAGCTGGCCTGACCCTGACAGCAGTGGCAGAGGCTGACAATTCTGCCTTGTCCTTGGCTTTGCTGCAGGGCTGTTCCCATCTCTGCTGGGCAGGGAACATGGAGGTCAAAGAACTTGGCTTGGCAGCAGGAGGGGGGGGAAGCAGGCCACAGGCAGGTAGGAAGCTCTTGGTGGTGTCATGATACTGTGAGGAATAACCCATCTATTGCTTTTTGCAGAGCATTGTGCCATCATCCCCACAGAGGAACAAGCCAGATTTGCTATGGATCTTCCCCTCAGCACTCATGTCCAGCCACATATGCATGCTAACAGCATGAAAATGGTGGAGCAGCTTCCTTGGATGTTGTCTGCCTCCCCTGGGCCAGTGAGGAGCTCCTCTCTGAGCTCTGTCTCCATGTTTCAGCCTACCAAGCTGTGTGACTGGACCCTCCTCTGTTCAAAAGGAAAATCCTCTGGACAGAAAACAGGCACTGGATGACCCAAACATCAGCCATTGTATCAAACTCACCTCTGCCAGTCTGTAGGTTAATCATCCCTGTCTTTGTTGAACCTGCTCTGAAGCCCTTGGAACAACACTTAAAGGGACTTTCCTTGAAATTTCCTTGCAGTGAAATGTCAAAGGGACTGTTGCAGCTCTCCATTGCATGAGGAAGCAACAAAAGATAATGTGCTAACCATGCCCTAGGTTTTCTAACAAAGGGCTCTCCTAAGTGTCCTCCCTCTAAACTGTAAGAGAATCTCTGTACAGCAGGAGAGGCGACAAAACCCTCTTTCCTACTCATGGGGTGCTGCAGTTCAAGCCAAGTCCTTCCTGGCCTTCCCATTGCTGGAGTGAGCTCTATCCTCCTGCCAGGGAGGGCCAAGACTCAGCTGGTGCCAACCAAAATAGGCTGAAAGCTTCATGTAGGGACCTCACATGGGGAGAAGCCTAATTTTAATTAGCTTTGCAAATTGGTGTAATCATTTTAAGCATTTGGAAATTGGTCCTCTAAGGTATATCTGGGAGCTACAGCAGATTTTTCATCCTTCCCAGGGGAAAATCAGCAACATTCAAAGAGAAGCAAGTCCCTTAGATACTGAAAAGCAACTGTTTGTTGCTATCTATGTAACAGTCCTATACAGAGGGGTTTGAGAAAAGGGTGGGTGGGAAGGGTTTCCACCAAATCAAAATAAGACTGTGAATCATCAATGTCACACTGTTGTGAAAATGTGTAAGACCATACTCAGATGTATGGCTAGACTCCTGTGAAGAGCCCGGGTAGGAATCCTTCAGCACTAGTGATCGGTATGATCTCATTTTGACAACTGGCATCACACTTCAAAATGTTTGTGGATCAACTGGGCAGAGTCTGGGAGGAGGGTGCCAACAAAGGTCAGTGGTCGAGAAAACAAGATGTGTGAGAAAAGACAGAGAGTATTGCCTAAGCTAGAGAAGATGACAGTGGTTGAGGAGGAGGATGTGATGCACAGTCTTCAACACATAAAAGTCCACTGCAAAAAAGTATGGGATTTTTTTTTTTTTTCATATCTGTGCTGGAAAAAAGAAATGTAATGGACTGCAGCAAGAAGAATTTAAGGCTACAGATGCACTGAAGTAGATTGTCTTGGATGAGTGAGTTTCCATCATGGTAACATTAGATAAATATCTGCCAGGAATGGCCCAGATATAGGTAATTCTCTTTTGGGCAGAAGATGGGTAAAACGAATGTTTGAGGTCCCTGTTAACCAATATTTTTTTACTAGTCTACATTCAATATGATGAAGACTCCCACTACTCACACACAGGGGGATAGAGTTCTGGCACTGGAATGCAGGGTAAGGAATGGACATTTGTTCCAAAGGTTGCTGAGCCTTGAGAAGGGATTCAGAGAGTTTCCAAGTCAGAATACGGCATGAAAAAGGATTAATTTCATGCATTGGAATGCCAAGCAGGATGTTGTCCACACATCATTAGGAGTCAAGGCTTTTAAGATCTGCTCTCCACTGGCACAGAAAACAAAATTTGCCCCAGTAGCCTGTGCAAAAGCCATAACAATAAAATTCTCCCTCATGCCGAATTTCAATGCACTGGCTACTGAACAAGATTTGTTTGAGAAAGGTGCACAGAATACTTTGGGATGGAAGTTTCTCCCCACAGAGCCATATGGCCAAAAGCAGATAACGCTGTGAGCAGCATTCATTAACAATTTCCAAATCTGCAGCAGCTGGAGCGTGGGATCATTTAAAACATGACTGATTTACTTCCTGCAGCCTTGAAAAGGAGGGATCGGTTGGAACCCAAATGCACAACACATTTCTCTGAACTTATCAAATGAAGCCACATGCATCTCATTAGCATCACACACACACTCACAGAAGTTACCTCTTGGGGAGGGACTGGAGAGGCTCACAGGACAGCTGCTCGGTGGAGCATTGGCAGGAGACCAGGTATCCCAATTGCTGGGGTGGCTCCAGAAACTGAGCAGAATGGAGAAAGAGGGAAGAATATTTATAATAATCCTGATGAAAACAAAGTGTTGGGCTACTACTTTATTTGAGCTGCAGGAAGAACAACATTCAAAGCTGTAAGGGCCATTCTTTAAGCAAAAGTTCTGTGAAGGCTTGTAATGAGCTGCACTCACCTAAAAATAGAGTTCAAGGTAACACGGTGTACCTTAATTTGTGGGACAGTGATCCATCTCTTTGCCCACCAGATGTTACTTCATTAATTATTGACAAACAACTTGGCATTTCTATAGCACTTCATAGTGTTAAGAGAGTTTTATAAATAGACAGATAAAAAATTAATCAATCAATTTTGTTAGACAATTAACTAGCATCCACCATTTTAGCCTGAGATGATGCCAAGATTTTTCTTTTTTATAAAGCGTGCAAGAAAGGAAAGACTAAGCTTGCCAGAAAAAAGAGAGAAATGCTTTTAGCCTAAAAAATGCAGAATAATTTCTGAATGTTAAGCAGTGGGGTTAAATGTTTAAAGCTTCCAAAAATTTTGGGCACTGGGATGGAATTCATCTCCCTCCCTTGATTGAATGCAGACGTTTGCATCTAGGCTCATCATTGTGGACCTCCTTTACAGTCAGCAAAAATAAATGAACCATGCCCTTCAAGTGCCTGTTCGTTGTGGCTGATCATAAAAAGAGATATTGTAGATGTCAAGGTCTGACGTAGGCATTGCACAGCTGGGGGAGAAGAATCCTCCCCTGACATCTCCTTTGAAAATCTGTCAGGAAAAATATTTTGAGCTCCAGCCCTGGAGCTGCTGCAGTTTAGCTCTTTAAAGAGGATGCAGGGTGGTACCCCAGGGGAAGGATGGCCAGGCACGTGGTGGGCACAGGTCCCAGCTGGCGCAACGACGGCGCTCGCTCTGCAAAGGCATTGCGTAAGGAGGGCACCTGCCAGAGGGCAGGGAAAGCTCTGCTCCCCCAGTACCTCTGCGTGGGCTCTGCCTCTGAGCTGCACTGCTGCAAAGAGTCAGTGCCTGAGAGCCAGGTTGTGAAGGAAACTGTTGCCTGGGAGTACACTGGCAGGTCTATGCTGGCTGTTTGTGTTTAAGTCGTGGCAATGCTGGGGCTCCTGCTGGTTGCTGTAAGCACGGTGGGTAGTGGTCACTGGCTGCTGTGTACCCTGCCACCCTGGTTCTGTGCCTTGCATGGCCTCGGTGGGCTCAGAGGGACTGAGGCAGCAACAGGAAGCTTTAAGATGAAGAGTCATTCCTGATAAACAGGGACAGTACTCAGAAACAAGTTGCAGTAGTCCCTGCTCTGTTGTACCTGCAAAAGGGCATCAGCCGATACACTGAGGTATGTGTCTTCTTTCAGCCACTCCTCCATGGCAAATGAACTGGTGTGTGTATTAATGTGCAGGGACAGGAGCACAGAGAGCAAGGTGCTGAGGAACAAGAGAGCAGAGAGCTGACATTGTGCAGGGAATACAGCATGCCCTTAAGGCAGAGAGGTTTGTGGTGTAAAACACCAGGACCAGGATCCCCTCTCTGTACAGAAGGAGCCAGCACCCACTTGAGTATTTAGGATTTCACCTTCCCAGATGAAAGGACTGCAGAACCATTAGAGGGGACATGATGGGAGGAGAAAGGGGGAGGAAGAACTCCCATAAAGAGGGACAAAAATCCTACTTCTTCATCCTCTCATTTTGAAGACCAAGACCAGAACAGTTCTTACCTCGGGGACAGCAGCATCCATCCCCACTGGTATTTTATAAGTTTCACTAAAGACTTTCACTGTAATTTTGTTTCAACACTATGTACAGTCACAGCAAAATGCAGCCGATGTTTAAGGGAACAATACTATACAAAGCAAGAACAGCACTCGTTATCATTATCAAAATCATACTAACAAGATAAGAAGATTTAATTGTTATGTGTTGGGAGACCAAAGACATGGCCATTATCTTTTCAGCTTTCTCCTACACACGCTTCTCTGTGTCCATCTGAGTTGCTCCTCTCCAAAATATTCATGTGTTATTTAAAAAAAATATATATATTCATAGAAACTTGTTAAGAGTACTCATAATGAGCTAACATAGATTTATATGCTTCCTAAATAATGCTTAAAAATTTCAGTGTTTTTCTGTGTTTATATTCCTGTGCAATAGTCCTTAATGGGGATTTCACTGGCTGTTCCCAGGCTTGGAGGTGGACATGCAGCTACATAGGCTGATGGCAAAGATGGGATATGAAGGAGGAGGCTACAAAGCTACTTTTATGAAGTAATGGCCTTTTTCCCCTTGTTTATCACCCCTCCCTTCAAAAGAATGCTATATACCTTCATGTTGTGAGTAATGTCTTAATTATGAATAATCTTTCACTGTTCTAGTTTGATAGTCTTCCTTTAAACACATTACACATACATAAGCATATCAGCCACGAACTTTTCTTTCAAGATCACCACCTCTAGAAAACACCAGAGATGCCATTGGCCAAGCTCCTGTTACTGCTAGATTTTCTCCTCTTTCTGTAGTTGTACTTGGTTTCTAGAAGAAACACTGCCCTGTTTGTCAACAGATAGAGATAATTCCTGCCCCGAGGAGCACTTGACTGCAGCTACGAGGAGAGACAAGAAGAGAAAGGAAAATGCTTCAGAACTCTTAATATATTTTCTAATTAACATTTATTCTTTTTGCTTCAGCAGCTGTACAGAGCGGGCCAAATTAATCCCTGGTAAATTGTTACTAATCCCTGTATACATATTAATCTAATGTTTCCAGGCAGACAGAGAAACTGCCTGGCCACTTTCTAGCTGCACAGGCTGCTTTCAGTGGGAAGAAGCAGACCTTGCAAGTTCAAAGGAGCTACTCAACCTTGCAGTTCAAGCTTCAAGGCCAAACTTTTGACAGCATGCAATTTTCCTGTAAGATTTTGAGTATAGGTTGGGCTAAAATCATGTTTCTGAAGGAATAATAATAATTTCCCATTCTGATTGTAGGAAATGGGGAGAAGTAAAAAATAAAGAACATTTCAGTGTTTTGTAACCCTCCAGAAGTGTTATTTTGGGCTGCTGCTCAAATCACCTGGAACATTTTGCTTTTCCCTATATTTTCTTCTAATAAGGATGGATCTATCAGTGCATTCATTTCAGTTCCTAGCAGAAGAGCAGCTTCACAAGACTCTCCTGGTTGCAATCATTAATGGCACCAATCAAACCTGAAGCTGAAAAAAAATACCCCAAATTTATTTAAACTCAGCCTCCTGCTAGACTTCAGAATTAACTATTTGCACATCCTCTGTTGCTTTACTTGTGTTAAGACCCTCCTGCTATTATGTCATAATGAACTAAGTAAGGGAACATAAGCAGAGATCAAAACATAAATCTTAAAAGATGTTTTTTTTCTGGATGAAATGTGACCTGGGTCTACCTCTTAGCTGTTTTTCTGCCTTATTCAAAAGCCAGTGCAGGATAAGAAGACACATAACACTGATGTGTGGCTGTACAGGCAGCACACAAGCATATACTGGGATGGAGGGGGGATGCTCCCTCATCCTGCCTGATGCAGGATTGCGACCCTTGCACTCCCTGTGTGAGCTCTGGGATTATACCACGCGTTACCACTAGATGTCAAACTGTGTCCCCAATCCCACAAATGCCTCCAGTGACAAGTGATGGAGGGCCCTACGTGCTGCTCCTGCTGCAGCAACCGTGTCAGAGCAGATTTTAATTTTGTTTCAGAGGAAAACCGTTGACAAATGATTGAATTAAAGGGCTTTAGTTACTTCAGACACAGAGATTTCTAAAGGGGTATTTTGTCCAGAGAGGCAGGATCAGGTGTTACTAACAGCTACTAACTGTGATTTTGTTCAAAAATTAAATCCACCTGCTTGCACCATTAATGAAAGAAAAAATTAATATAGCTCCATAGGGGAAAAAGTTAACTTACCAGAAAGTTAGGCTATATTATCCCTTTGTTCCCTCTTGGCAAGTTTTAGTTGCTTTAAAACCAAAATCAGTAAGAAAAACCAAGGAGTCCATAACTTAGGACTGCAGCTCTAGCAGCATTCATACATGAAGCACAAAAACCATGATCAGCATTTGGATCAAGAATTCCCCTGCATGCAACAAAACTCACAAGAGTGGCTTATTCCTTCAAGTAGCTTAATTTGGAAGTCATGGAGGTGCTCCCTTGCAGATGAACTGAAACCCCTAATGAAGGGTGTTAACTACAAGTCCTGTGTTTCCTTCCTCAGGAAAGGCCTACGGCACTGTTATTCTGGACAGGTTTAAACTCCTTCCTACCACAAGCCTCAGATGTGTGCTTCTTGTTGTTACTTTCAGGTTTAAATGACAGCTCTTTTACCACCCAGATAGGGTTGTTTCTCAGCAGGAGGTGAAGAAATTCCCATCTAACTGAATGCTTTCTCCTTGAAAGCTGTTACGTAAAGGATGAGATCTTGCCTTTACCATGTGTTGGAAAATACAGTTTGTTAGGTGTAGGCTTCTGAAAGGACGTGGCTTGGGCTCTTTTTAGCCTCACCAGCATCCTTCCTGTTTCTACCAAAAATAAACACAGTGAAGCTTTTCATCTTTAGCACTTTTAAACTTTCTTGGCTTTGTCACAAGTTGTGTCACAGGATGTCCCCCATCACCACAACATACCGCATCACCACAGCATGACATGGGCTGACATCAGCCACATGTGGGGAAGTGTCTGGGCCTCTCCTGTTTCCAGTTCCTCATCATCATCTCCCAATGGATTAAGACTGATCAAGTATACTGGGTTCAGAGCCTCCCTCCACAGCCTAATCAGGAGGATTTCATTATCTGGTTTTGACCTTCTCATTTAGCAGTGGTGTCTTACACCTCTCAAAGGTGTAAGGTACCCAAGTTCCCTCCCTGAGTGCAGCCACGGTTTTTTCTCTGGCCATTCTCCACATAGAGTGCAAAGTTGAGTTATGGCTCATGTCCCTAATTGGTTCTTCCTCAGTTCCCTCCTCCTGTGGTCCTTTTTTGTGGCTAGCAAGCTGGTAAGAGGCCCTGAGGCACAGCTCTGTAAGGACAGAGGGTCTGTCCAATATGGCATGGTGGCTGTCAGCCTCCCACACAGGGAATGGAGGCTCTGGTTGTAGGACAGCCAAAGAGCTGTGTGGGAAGGAAAGGCTGCCTTGGCCTGAAGTCCTCATCTGCAGACATTGTGTCAAGACCCACAGCAGGTCCCTTTTGACAGTCCTGCTTTAGTACATGGAGCAGCAGGTCTGAGAGGAGGGTCTCCTTAACAAAACAGGCTGCAAAACAAGCATGGTTAGGAAAGCTGCTGGGTCTGGTTACACGTCCCCAAAGCTGTCTCTCCAGCCAGAAAATTTCATCTTGAACACATGAGGAGGGCCCCCTCAGCAAGCGTGCTCTATCCAAACCAGTAAAGAAAGGGCCTTATGCCAACAAAACCAGGCCAAAACTATGCAATCAGACCTCCAGCATGTTTAAAAATATCTCTGGGTCCCTGTACATCCCACTTCTCCTGGCTCCCTTTCCGTTTCTCAATGTGAGGAAGGAATCTCTAGCTAGCCAAGGTTTGGGATGTGGTTGAGACGTTTCTGTGGTACAAGGGTGGAGTTCCCTTGTTTTCTTCTTTTTCCACAAAGTGCTCTGGACAGTGACTGTTCAAAGAAACCATGCTGCTACTCCTCTCCACCCCCTGCCTCTCCTTTCCTTGCTGGGAAGGTAAATGAAGGAGCTCAGGGATGATGGGAGCATGCAGCAAGCCTGCTCGTTGCACCAAAGCCCTCATTAGAGCAAGGTGCAGCCAGCACAGCACAGCACAGCAGAGGCCAGCCAAGACAAGCATTTCCCTTCAAAGGGCCCTCCTTCCCACTACACCAACACTGGGACACCCTTTCTTGGGATTTCCTTACTATGGCAACCCACACCCACACGGTATTTAAAAGAAACATCATTTTGGGTTTATCCCTGTGTCACTACCTGCTCCGCGTGCCTTAAAAGTTGCCTCCAGCAACCAAACAACAAATTATCAGGGGCAGGGATGGGGACATGGAAAACACCAGGGTGCACCAGGATAGCAATGAAATGAAGCAGCTTTTGGCAGCTTGACAATATAATTTCTCAGTCGTCATTTCTCTCTCTGAATTTTATATCTGAGGCTATATCCTGCTCTGAATATAATGAAAAAGTTATTCCCCTTCAATGGCATGCAGTCTTATACTTAAATTTTTGCCCTTCAGCATCCTCCATAAGTGAAAGATACAGGTGTAAAAGTTAACAGCACCTGAAAGTAATAATGATGATCTTTTTGCAATTAAACATTAGCATGTAACTGTGCTCTTGATTTTTCTCAGGCTGTGCAGTCTCACTCATCACAGCTGGCCCAAATCCCTGAAACCACAACTAGTCGAAGTTAAGTCACTTCATGGACAAGAGTAAGGAACTGCAGAAAACCTTCCAGATAGCACAAGATAGTAAAGAACCTGAGGAAATTTCAATCTTCTCTGGGATACACCAAAAGTAGAAAAAGAAGTGAGGTTTGCTGAATAAAGAATTCATTGCAAAATTATTCACTGAGATTAGGAGCCAAATAAAAGGAGGAAGAAGGATCCAGAATGGTTTACGGTAATAGAAGGTATGATGATATCGGCATAGGAGGAATGTACTTCCTAGGAGAGATCACAAAGAAGATCTGTCTCCTTATTGGCATTTTCCAGAAGCACAACAAGAGGTAAGACTCTAAAAAGAAAAATAGAAGCCGTTTTTATCCACAACCTATAGATCCTGGGGCCCCAGAGCTGAGCTGTCACATCTTATTTTTATATCCCACTCCCAGTGTGTGAATGTTTTACCAAGATGTTTTCTTTTCTCTCATTTCATATTTTCAGCAATTGCTATTGTTCTGCAGTCTCCAAATGAGCTCTGGGAACCCAAGGACGGCATGAAAAGCTGAAGTACGGGAAATATTGTACCCGGAAAGGGCAGAGCAGGAGGACTGATAGGGGTGACAGAGACTCCAAGGTCTCGTGGAAATGCGGCGCCTAACTATCCTTGATGCGAGAACTGTGCTCAGGTGCACTGGCATTTCACAAGGAGTTTAAAAAGCATTTATAACCCTCAGGTATTGAGTGGCTGTGATTTCACATGCCTGTAATAAGCAGGGAGCTAGTGTTAGCCTAGAGTGAGCAGAAAAAGGGATGTTTTGTAATGTTTTTTCTTTTGTTTGGAGGCTGCCAAGCACATACTGAGTGTTGGGGGTCTCCACTGCTATCTACTTCTCTGGCCATAAAGAATGAGCAAAACCAGCAAACATGTGAGAAATGGTGTTACTTATTGCAAAGGCTAACCTGAAAAGAGATGATCTAGCTCAAACTCATTTGTGGGGAGCCTAGATAGTTTAAAATGGAGACAACTGTGAGTTGGCACAAACTGGGGTATCTTAGAAAAGCATTTGTAATTTCCACATGACTGATATATGATTATGTCTGTTTGAGATGGTGTGCTTTAAAAATATCAGGTAGCAAAAAAAGGATCATTAGTGTAATCTATTCTAATTATGCTTCATATTTGCAGTTATTTCTAAAACTCCATAAAAATTACCAGAAAACAAAACTAAACTGAACTAAAAATGCTGCTTCCTGTTAGCTGGTAATAAAAACATCCTGATTTGAAACTAAATATAGCCCTTCCTCTAAATTTGGTAATTTTTTGCTAGACTGGGCTCTCTGCACATGTAAATAGAACAATCTAATCGCTCACATTTATTCAAATTCATAATTTGCATTTACTTATGTTAGAAAATAGTGAATGGCTTTGCTTATTTACATGATAATTATTTTCTTTTTCTTTGATTTATGTCAAGCTATTTTTGGATAAGAATTGGAATTGAGTTAAAATGCAGAAAGACAGCATTTTAATTCTACTTTTCATTTGATAATGGAGCTACCCAGTAGTTGTGCAGGACATAGAAAGTGACAAAACTGATTTAGCAAGGAAAGGACATAGTATCTGTAGCTATGAATTGAATTGTTTCTTTTTGGTTCATATGTCTTATGAGGTTTTAGAGCTAATACATCTCAGGCTTTCCAGCCTCACTTATAATAAGACCAAAGAAGAAAATCTAGTTTTCCTTGGTTTTCCAACTTGCTATCAACTTTGTAGTGCTGATAAGAGCAGTAGTTGTTGAACCAAAATAATAATAATAAATAATGACTAAATTTAAGAAAACCTCCCAGAACTTCCAGAAAAGGCTGCAAATTGTAGGGGAAGGAGACTTCAGCAAACTTTTTCTAGTCTTTTCACTGGTGATGTGCCTCACTTTCCTGGTGTGAGATTAGGCTTTTAATACAGTGTGTCAAAATTTCCTGTTGATTTCTCAGCTTCATTTTCCAAAAGGAAGGTGCATTTAATTTAAAAGCTAAAAAAACAATTAAAAAAACCCAAACCAGCTATGACTACACCCCTAGCAGTCCTCCAATTTCTCCTACTCATTTCACATTTAAACAGAAGTTTCAGCAAGAGGCTCTTCCCAGAACAGGACCCATTCTGCGATCACCAAATGCAGGTTTGGTGATCGCAAAACGTTCCCCAAACAATTAGCACCACCTCAGCAGACATTTCACTGCCATCCCTGAGCTTCTCAGGATGTCATTTATCCACCTTCTCCTGATTCTCCCTGCTGGCAACCTTTTCTGTTTCACGTTCAGCTGGAGCTCAGGACTTCCTCCACTTGACTGTGCTGCCACAACAGGTCAAAAAAGGACCCCAAGGGTAAAATCTCCTTGGCCATTCAAGCAGTGGCTTTCTTATAGGTAAGGGGCTGCAGAACTCTCTTGGAGTCTCGGAAAAGGAAGTGGCTGCAGACCAATCCCTCTCACGTCTCCTAAGCAACCACTGAAATAGATGAACAGTCTTTTCAAAATGGCATCACGATAAAGTGATTTGGCAAAATGAGAATATAATTTCCTGTTGACTGTTAAGGCTCCATAAATGATCTTTAGTCACTGAGCACAGTGGATCTGTGTTCTGCAATAAACAGCAAGTATGAAATAACCTCCTCTATTGCAACACAAACCAAGATTACAGATTTCTTGTCCAGCCTGTGTGCACCAATCAGGAGCTGCTATAGGGACAGGCCTTTGTTTCTCAGTTTGACATCCAAATTTTCTAAACTTTTTGGGTTTACATCTTTAAAATCTCTCTGTACACTAATGACGGCTGTAGCCTTTTGGTAGTGGTTTATACTGAAGTCTGAGAGCCTTACAAGAAACACCCTGGCACCAGGAGCTGGGACTTTAAGGCAGTTGCTGTATGACAATAATATTACAACCCAGAAAACCCAACACATATTGGGTTTTCTAATAACTCCCTTATCTCCTATGAAAAAGGCCATTCCCAATTGCCTCAATTTTATTAGGGACCTCTGAGTTACTCAAATTGTCTTCTGTGATATGTTGAAGTGCAGCAGTGTAGGGTCTTGCTTGCTGTATCCTATAGACCCTGTCTGCTAGGGATCAGTCTGAAATACAGCCTCTCCTTGCTGCATTAATTTCTCCCTTTTACTGATTTATGTGTAAAATTTGAATTGTTGAGTTGTTCCCTGTACCCTGCATTCATCTACAGTTTCTCCCTGAGATTGCTGTCCCACAGAGCCCATGAATCAGTGTTGTATGCCCACGGTGTCAAAATATTATCTACTTATTTTTGCCCCAGGTGGATTTTTCCTGACAGCATGCCTTCTCCTAAGCTGTTTTACAAAGTTGGTTCCATTTTCAAGTTGAAAATACTTAGTATTGTTACAAAAAGATGCTATATAACTATAACTCAAACCATAGCATTTGTCCAGCATCTCTTGAATTTGCCAGAGAACTGTGTATGCAGTGGTCAGTGGAGTGAGAGCATAACACTGGCACTGGGGTCACAAGCACTCCTGCCCTCCTCCTCACAAGAGGTTTATACCCCTCTTCTCAGGCAGGACTAGCAGATGTCTGTGTGGCTTAGGCAGATACTTTTCTATTGATCTTTCTCTTTCCCTAAATTTTGCTATCATTCTGGTACACAGCACCTTTCTTACCCAGCTGTAAGAAATGTCGGCATCGATTTTTTTTTTCGCCAAAAAAACCTAGTGCTTATGAGGTCTGAAGGAAAACCCAAACCTGATCCAACGGAAGGATGTTCCTGGAATCTCCCTCAGGGACACACATATCCTTTCCTGGCTGGAGATATTTTGGCTCAGAGGGCCAAAAGGAGCAGAAAAGTTGGAACTTAAGGTAATGGAACAAATCCATTTTGGATGCAAATCTGTGATTTCCAGGCTCTCATCATTTAGGCCACTGTGGATCAGGCAGACCTCTCAGTCTTAAAAGAAACCTCTTTTCATTCTCTCTTCTCCCTGTATGGCTTGTTGGTTTGTTTGTTTGTTTTCTCCCCCTCTTTGTTTTTTAATTTGTCTCCATTTGTTTAAACCAAGCAAAACTAATCTTAATGTGGTTCTTTCTCTGCACACCAGTAGGGCTGGGGCTGCCTTTTTTCTCCCCTTACAGTGCTGCCATTGCAGAGAGTGGTGGCCAAACACCACTAGAGCACAGAAAAGAGCAATGGGGTGAGGGAGAAGGGCATCTGTCCACACCTGTAACCCTATATGTACATGCACAGCTTCTACTACAATCAGGGCAGAGATAGCAAAGCTTTCCAGGAACAACCTGCTGGTAAAATGTGCTCTGGCAGGAATACAGGATTAGGGGTGAGGGAAAACACAGAGCAGATCTTACATTGTTCCTTGCCATCCTGATTTGCTGCCTCTTGGCATTCCCCCTGTGTCTTCTGACGCCTCCTCAAAGACAGTCCCTGGGGCAGGGCCACGCTGCAGAGCTCTTAGCACGGGGAAAAAGCCCATGGTGGAGGTTGGAGTGAAGAGGCACAATCACTTCCCATTTCCCAGTACAGTATGTTACAAGGCGCCCTTGCAAAGCTTGGCCGCCTGACAGTTTCGTTTGCAAGAGCGTTGGCCTCTTTCCAAGCAATTCTTTCAGGTCTCATTGTTTGGGAGGAAACAAACAAGGGGAACAGCACTGGGTGGGCACACCAGGAGAGGATCTAAATATAGCAGGGCAGCATGAGGGAGCCAGGCTTCTTAGCCAAAGCTTACTCTGAAGGCGACAAACCCGCTCTGCCAGCCTACAGCAAAGACACAAAGTTCTGCTGTAAGCACCCCAGTTACACAGGAGAGGGCTCTCTACATGTCCCAGTCCTGTTGGCCAGCTACAACGATGCTACACTAGCCATAAAAGTTGAAAGCAGCCTGTTAAGCTGAGTAAGTAATTGCAAAGCACAGAGAGAATATAACTGGTTCCAGCCTGAAGTCTTCTGAGTACTTTCTGCTATAATTTACACCCTGTATAATTTCAGCATGAGTCAGGAAATAATCTGAACTACAGATTTAGACAATGAGGTGTCAGAATGAAGGCAAGCCAAGCCCTTCTGACCTGTGATGGAAAGAAGATAACTTTGTGCCACCTTTGCCTGGAGGTGTTGAGACTCAGTAGGATTCAAACTAAATAATTTTGCTGACAGGACTGCAGAGCTGGTGACATTTCTGAAAGCAGAGGAAAAGAGAAAACAAGTGTGCTAAAGAAGTTTAAAAACATCCTCTGTAACTTGGCGTATCCCCATAGAAAACACATGCCCCTAGAACAGCCAGGGCACAGGTAAGGAAATGTTAAAGGAGAAACATGGCTTTTCCTGAGGGAGTATATGGAGAGATTTAATTTTACACATCCTGAGTGAGGGGACACTCAAATCTCAGGCAGGAGGAATCTCCCCAAAGAGCTGATTTTCCTGCTCAGTACCTTCAGCATTTGAGAGTACAGTAGAAATGCAAGTTGTTTTTCCACTTAACCTAGGGGCATGCCTAACCATGAAGTGAGATGTGGTGTAAGGCAGGAAGAAAAAGCTTACAAGGAAGAGGGGATATGATCAGCCTTGCAGAGAGGACAATAGGAGATCATTTGTGCAGACCCACCAGTGCATTTCCTACAGGGATTTAGCTCAGTGAGCAGAAATAAGAAACAACAAATGTGCCAGAGCCTGCCACTTGCAGGAACACCTGGCTTTGCCTGACGCAGCTGCCAGCACTCTCTACCCCTCACAGCTGCCAGCCCTCTTGTTAGAGGTGTTTGCAAAGAGGACATGTGGCTTTTGCAAACACGTATTTCCTCTCTTTCCCCTTCCTGCCACCAAATCAGGCTTTGCCCTGTTAGAGACAGAGAGAAGGTGTGAAGCAGCAGACTGTCCTGGCTGAAGACCACCACCATAGCTGGCGATTCTTCATAGGAACTCATCCTTGTGCTGGATGTTCAGGCACAATAAAAGGAAGCTTAGTTGAAAGCTTGTGCTAAAACAAGATATAAGTCTCCCATACAAAAGATGATTTGTGCAAGTGATCAAGAGAAGACCTCAGAATAAAAGAAGTCAGGTTTTAAGTGACTTTTAAAAATAGCATGTAACAGGCTAGCTTTTATCCTTAAAATAGTAAGTTCCCCCTGAGCTACTTGTTGGGGTTTTTATTTCTAACAAAAACCAGATTATTATGAAACAGCCATTATCTTCTATACAAAGGGACCAAAATGGATGATTACTAGAGTGAACCCCTAAACCCATTTCTCCCTTCCAGCTTAGTCCTTATAATAGAGATTAATTCTCAGCCCTTAGCCTTGAATCACCATTAAAAAAATGCAAGGCTGCTGTTTTTATGCAGTTAGGTTAACCCACAACTTCCTTCTCCCATGGCAACATGATTAGCGGAATGGATGATAAGAGAGGCACATCTGAAAGTGGAAATACAGGCAGCAAAGTGGGTGCTGGTGTCAGTGTCCTCTGAGCAGTGATGAGCTGGGCTAATCAGAAATTATATATGTGGAGTCTTTTGCAGAATGCTACCAATGCTGTTGTTTGAAGAACTGAGAACACAAGAGACTAAGTAGTTTCTTTTTTTTTTGTGTGTTACAGGCCTCTGGCTCAACAGATTTTTCATTACTCTTAGAACAGTGTTCATAGGCTAAAGGGCAGTGGAAACTGCAACAAAACCAGTGGGTTGCTAATGTGGAGGAAGAGATTGAAACTTGAAACTCTCTTTCTATCTCTTAGGCTGTGGTAGTAAAGCTGCCACATAGTGAAAAAGCAAGGGGTGTCTGGGGAGATAGATAGCTCTCCTCAGGATTTTCTTCCCCAGCTGAGTTTTCTCAGCTCCTAGAGAACCTGTCTGTGCTTGAGAATTCTGGTTATCACTTGTATTCACAGGCTAGTAAGACATGAGAAGAAATGGGCTTATGGTTAAGACATTCCCCATGTTCATAGGTGTAGCTGACTGGGCTTTTTGCTGTGCTATAGAGTCACAATGTAGTTCTAAGCAAGTTGTTTAATTTCTATGGGCCTCTTTGGTTAGCTGATTGGGAAGAAAAAAGCAGGCAAAAACATTTCCTGGTTTGGTGGGAATCCTTACTGATGTTATTTGCAGGGAGGCAATGTGCTGAAGAAACTACCTCTGTGACACACTACCTTGCTTGTACTCAGCATGAAGTTGCCAGCTGTCTCTTCGAAGTTATCTGAAAAATTGCTGGCAGGGTGCTCTCAGAAAGGCCTGTGTGACTTTGGAATGCCTCCATCGTGGAAGTTTTGTGGTCTTCCTACCTCACCAAATGTGTCATCCTGCTGGTAAGATGCTAGGAGGAGGTTCAGACCATGCCTCTGAGATGAAGGCAGCTTTTGCTAGCTGTGTGGTTTGTCTGACAGATTTTTTTTCTCAGAATGTTTGTTTTACAATACTATCACATATTACTGAGCTATCAATAGAGTTTTACACAGGGAGACATAAAGCCTTTCTATAATGGTCTTTATGCTGTTTAAATAATACACAGTTGGAGTCCCCAGTCAAGAATTAGAGATCCTCTGTGCTAGATGCTGGACAAACACAGAATTAGGCAAATGTAATGGTTCAAACAAGTTTTTGCTCTGAGTAAGGGAACGGAGATATGTTCCTCACCCTGTTTTCTGTATGCAAGACATCTCTGAAAGGACTCTGAGCAGTGAGAGAAGGCAATCTGGGTAAAAACATAGTTGCATGTTTTGTAGTTGTGCTCTGCATGGTCACTACAGAATTTCATGTGATATTAGGTTACTTAGAACAATTTAGGTTGGAAAAGATCTTTAAGATCATTGAGTCCAACTGTTAACCCAGCACCGCCAAATCTACCACTAAACCTTGTCCTACGTACCTCAGACCTCACTGCACCTGGGACAATAACCAAGCAGGTGGAATAGGAAAGTCTGCTTGGGACTGGGAGAACAATCTGCTCCCAATATGTCAGTGACTACACCTAGTCCTTTGGCCTATGCCCTAAGCAGCAAAGTGGGAGAAGGGTACTTTTTCTGGTAGAAGGGGTGTTCCATTTGCTCTCTCCTGGCTGCCTTCTACAATGTGGCTGATATCACCTCATCGTGCAGGCTCGTAACTGGAAGCTTCTGGGCGAAGGGCTGTTGTACCCCTGGTTACACTGTCATGTCACGGGCTGGCAACCAGCAGCAAGGAGACTCGATAGCATGTGTGGGGTGCCCCCTTTGTTTCTACCTGAGGTGCTGGGATCTGCAAAGGAGCTGACACAACAGCTGGATGGAGCAGAGAGACACACAGAACCAGGTATGTCAGGATGTAGGTCAAGAGCATCCTATGGAAGGCAAAAAGGAGAGCTAAGGAGACAGGGCTCGTGTGGCTGGGAATGGGTGAAATTATGAACCAGGAGTGGTAGGAGCCCTGTGACAAAGATCAAGTCTGTGGTGCAAAATGTACTCAGAGAAACAAAAGACTCCACGCCAGCCTTTGGCTTCACAGTACACTCCAGCTTCGGCCACAGAGATGGGAGTAGACAGGAAACTGGGCCGGAGAGGGGCAGGAGAGGAAAGAGAGTACGCTGAGGGGTGGGGAGGGAGGGTGAACTGGCGTGTCAGAGTCTAACAATGAACCGTCTGTGTCAGGAAAACAGACATACTAGGCAGGGCTATTTTTAGGGGTTCAGATCTCCCCCTCTCTGAGTCTGCCTCCCCCCCTCTTCTGCGCTGAGTGGCGCCTGGCAGATTGGTGGAGATTTAAAGGCCACAGATAGGAAAGAGCTCAAGCACAATGAAGGAAATGCAGCAGGGAGGGGAGAGATGGGTGCCCAGAAATAGCCTGCGCGATGCCTCAGCCACAGCCCCCAGCTCTTAGTGGAATGGGAAGAAATACTTAGACCTAATGGCCAAAGTTTGTTCCCCAGGCTCTCTGAGTGCTTCTGGTGTCACCGATACCTTTTCTGTGAGAACGGAGAGAGCTGTAAAGAACTATAAAGTTGTTATCCGTGCTGTGTTCATTCACACACAAGGCTGGCTCGCCACATCCGTTCTCAAGCTGAAGGGTGGGTGAGGCATCACCGATCAGCAGTGAAGCGGGGTGGGAAGGTGCCCCACCTTCCTGCGTGAACCTGTGGCCCTTGCTGACAGGGAGGCCTTTGTAACTAACTTAAAACCCTGACCTATATTTACAGGTTCAAAGGAAAGGAATTAAAGTAATTGTCGTGGGTCACGGCTTCCACACTTGGGCTCTGGCACTGTGGGGCCACTGGCCATCACACTCTGCATGTGGTAGCAGAGACCAGGAGGGAATCTCTGTGTAGAGATGGCTGCTATGAGAACTCTGGTTTGGCTCGGTGTTGCTCTTATTCTGCAGACTCATGTTCTTTTTCTACTTTTTTTTTAGGAGGGAGAGAAATTCCCCCTTCTTTTCCAGCTGTTTCAACTTTGAATTCCGTTTTGCTTTCCATGCTTCTGGCCTGAGAACTTTTCCTCTCCAGGTTTGCCTGATCTTGTCTGTGATAGCTTTTCCTTAGCCCTGCTCACTTGAACTAGTATAGAGACCTGCCCTGCCTCCTGGGTTGCGCAAATCCAGACTATGTATTTTTTCCTCTCTGGAGAACATCGCCCCTTTTCCTCAGAAAAATCCCTTGGCTCAGCACTGATTTCAGGCTCCGATATGAAGAGCCTTATTTGTAAAGCCTCCCTTGTCTGGCTCCCACTTACCTTGCCTGACCTTCTCCTCCTCCTCCTGGCCACAGGCTCCCTGGGCAATCCTGTGGCGACATCCCCTCTGCCCTCTTGCTGAACCTTATCCTGGCATGGGAAGAGCCACCCCTGTAGTCCAGCCTGCCTGGCAAGAGCTCTCCTGGAGCTCCTCATGTCTTCTTTCTCTTGCTGCAGCACATGCCTCTTTCACCCTACTTGCCATGCCATTTTCTTTCTCCAGCTCTCTCTTCCCTCCATGGGAACGAGAAGCTGGGCAGCAGCACAAGGCAGCAGGGCAGCAAACCTACAGCATCTGAAAGAGCTTCTGTGAATAAAAGTGGGAATATTCCCTGTTTTGTTCCCAGCTTCTCTTCCCTGTACTTGTGTTTCAAATACTGTTTTTCTTGTCATGGGGGTGGCAGTCTCTCTGCTTTCCCCACTGTGGTACTATGGGGGTGATGGCTGCTGGTAGGTCCTGCAGGCTGGCTCTGGACACTCAGAGTCCAGGGTCCTGGCTGGGATCAAGGCAGCAGAGCACAGACCGCAAATAGCCAAAATGAGATGGCAGCACTCAATTTCTGCAGTGTTCATCAGCCAGTGGGACCCACCCCCATGGCTTCAAAGATGGCACCTCCCTCAGTGGCTGCTGGCAGCTCCAAGAAATGGTGCTTCCAGCTGAAAATGCCTACTGGCCTGTAAACAATGCCACGGGCTGAGGGTGACATGCTGACCCAGCAGTGCTGCTGAGTGCCCATGCTCCTGTGGGCCTTGGAGCAGGGATGTGCAAGGGAGGGGAGGGGGTCCATGCTGCACAGGGCTCTCTTCTGCCCCTGGGGCCTGAATTCCCTCACTGGTGACATGAGGAAGCTTTACTCATGCAGGGGGTGATTTTATTTATTGAATTTATTTATTTATTTTAAAATTAAGCCATCCTCTTTTGAAGATGTTCTGTTTGGATAAATTTAAACCATATCTAAGATGAGGGAGGGCAATGCAGATGGGGCAGGAGTGGGATGTAGTGCGTCACCAGGAGAAGGTACAGGCAGACATGGACCCTGTTAGTGATGTGCCTCCACCTGATGTAGAACAATGGAGGAGACCAGCACAGTGAGATTAAACATCTTGTTTGTCTCGGGGAGAGAGGAAGGAGTCTGTTGCAGGGACTTCAAGACTTCAAAGAAGATGGTGTGGTTACTCACCGTGGTGAGCCTGTTCTCTCACTGCTGGTCTGCTGTGGGGACTCAGCCATGTGGGAAAGGGCTGGCAAGTGCAGCAGGACATGCCTCCTCCCTGAGGGGGCTAGGACAGGGCTTTATCTTTCTAAAGAAGGCAGCCAGTCACCCCCAGACAGTGGGAGGATGGCCTGGCGAGGCATCCAGGTTGGAGCGTCTGGCTGTCTGTGTGAGCTGTCTGAAGTGTGGCCCTTGGCAGGCAGGCAGGATGCGCTGTGGCACGCGATGGCTTTGGCGGCGTGGGGAGGGATCCTGTGCGCTGACTCGACATCAAGGTGCTGTGAGAAGCCCAGAATAAATTCAAAGAAGTTGTAAGTGTTTCATGAGGACTGAGGGCTCCTGAGAACAACCACTGGTCTTGTGGAGAGAGCTCAGTTTTTCTCTTTAGCCTGTGAGAGGGAGCAGAAGGCAGGGTGGTGACAGGCCAGACATCTCTATGACACCTTCTGCAAATCATTTTCCCTTTCAGCCCATCAGACATCGGGCTGTAAAATGGGGATAATTATGATAATTGCAGTGATAAACTGCACAATTGGAGTTACAATTGTGCGAGGTCCTTCACTAGGGCTCTCAGTGTTTTTTGTTATGTGTGAAGGGATAACATCCAACATTTCTAATGAAAAAAAGTCACCGTATCAACAGACAGAACGTGAATTGATTTTGGCAGTGGTCAGATCACAGAGAGAGGCTTAATTTCTCTGAAAATTTACTCTCAAGTGAGTGAGGTGGTGAGTTTGCAGAGGGCTTCCTCTGCCCCATGAGAGTGCAGAGCCAAGGGTTGTGGAGGAAGGTGAGTTAGGAGAGTCCTTTGCCCCATTTCCTGGCAAATTTTCCTCCAAAGCAAAACTACTTTCCTTGTCTTTGGTCTGATTTTTGGTGAAAAGCTGGAATTTCCTGTTTTTCATTTGTTTCATCCATTTGTTTCACCCAGACCCATATAACTACATTTGGCATGTAGTAAGAGGGGTCAGTGAAGCCTTAGGAGAGTTAATTTTGCCTCCCTGGGTATGCTGGTGGGCATAGCCAGTCGTGTAAAGAATGAATTTCTGGGATAAAAAAATGTAAAGTAAGGGTATGGAACTGCTCTTATGAGCTGACATATGTGCATACTGAAAACCGGACTAGAAAAGTGTTTGAGGGGTGAAGGGGGCGATGAGACAGACAAGGCTTAGGGCCTGAAGGCAGACCTGCCCCATTTCCCTGCTTGCTGTACTGAGTCATTCCAACTCCTTATCTAAACCCCTTTGTTGGTCAGGGGGAGCCTTTTTTGGGAGCTGACTCAAAAGTATGTGAACTTAGGTGCCCGGACAGCATCTGTTTCTGCTTGCCGGAGAGGAGGGAGCTGAAGGCTTCCCTCCTTCCCCCTCTCTTGATCTTCCCAACTCTCTGCCCCTTTCTTGCACTCCGGCAGCTCCAGCCTGCACCTCTCTATAGGAGGGCAGATCCTGAAGTGACAGAGCCGTGTTTGAGGGCAGGAAGGCGCCTTGCAGCGAAGGACTCGGCGAACAGAGATTTATCGGAGAGGCTCCTGGTCTCTGCGCTGCTCGCCGGACGCCCCTGGGGCCTTTTGGAGCTGCGGGCTGGCAGCGCAGGAAGCGCCTGCCCGCGCCTCGGGCTGCGTCGCCCCGCAGTGATTTCCTCCCAGGCAGCCCGTTATCTGTCCACTCTCCGGGCAAATTTTCCTCTTCCTCCCCCTGTCCCCATCCCTGTTCCCCAGCTCCTCTCCCCGCCTTCCCTCAGCTTCTCGCTCACACATACACACACACACACACACACATACACGCACGCACTTTACTGCCAAAAACCGTCCTCCGCCCCCCTCCTCAGCTAACTTCCTTTCAGCATTTTTTTGAGCTGGATAATCCTAGGATTTGTAAAACGGGGTAAAGGAGAGAGCGAGTGAGCGGGAGTCAGGACAGGAAGCTGGTTTCTCATTCCTCCCCAACTGTCCAAAGGCAGGAGGAGGGGAAGGGGGGGGAGCCAAAGAGGAGCCTTGTGCAGACTCTTCCCCAGTCCCTTTTCATTAGTCCGTTTGAACTTCCAGTCTCCTCCGAAAGCCAAGAGGAGGACGACCAGACTGGGACGCTTTCTGTTGGAAGTGGCGACAGCGCGACTGACGAAACCCAGAAGGTGGCTGTGGAGGGTCCCGGGATTGCGCTGAGGGAACTGACGTCCCCCTCACCATCTCCTGCCCCCAACTTGCCAGCTCTGATGCGGGCACTCATCCACCACCCACTTGCCTCTGATGAGAACCCTTCTGGGCTCAGGCTATGATCGCTGCTGCTGCGGGCTGTGGAGCCTCCTCTCGCCCTGACCTTCTTCTGCCACAGGAGCAGCCCAACATCTGGTGGGGATTAATGTTTACTTCTCTGGCTGGACGCTGTACGGGACCCCCGATGTTGCTCCCTGGGAGCGGGACACGGGCGGTGGTCTGAGGAGAAGAGCAAGATTTTTGTCGCCCAGCGTGAGGCCGGGGGGAGGGGGGCAAGGCAGGAGGGGGGTGAACCTCTTTTGGGACTAACCTCATGAAGAACAAGGGAGCCAAACAGAAACTCAAGAGGAAGGGAGCCGCGAGCGCGTTCGGCTGCGACCTGACGGAGTATCTGGAGAGCTCTGGGCAGGATGGTAAATGCTTCTTTATTCTCACTCTGGTTGCAGAGAAGCCAAGCGCGTGCCCCCCTGTTCTTACTGGCAGGACTGCAAACCAGACCTTTCCAAAAGCTAAGGGTTAGACAACCTGGAGCTGGTTTATCCCTGGGAAGTGGAGTCATTGCCCTATTACTCACAATGAATGAGCGGCTGGAAGATTGCTTTGGTGATGCATCTGCATGACCCTTGCATGAGTAGTGCTGTGTGTGTGTAAAGGACTGGGCTGGGGTTCTCGGGCTGCCCTAAGTGTGTACAAAGACAGCCTGACATCGGCTGTGATTCCCTCTGCCATCTGCCTGGCTGTGGAAGGGTGTAACAGGCTTTTCAGCAGTCAGGTTTGGAAACCCGAACTGTGCTCAGTGTTGCCTCCTCCAGGATTTCAAAATCCACCTTAAGTCCGTGACACTAGAATTTTGGAGGACTGTAGGGAGGAACTGGACTCCAGTACAGTTCCCATGTTATCATTGGACTGCTGGATGGAGACAGGACAGAGGCTGTGTTATGGGGTGGAGTAGGGTGTGTGGTGTAGGAGGCATCTGAGTTAACGTGTTCACCACCCTGCCTGCTGTCTTTCACTCCTTCTCCCCTTGGCCTTCATGGTCCCAGGTGTTGAATGAGAACACAATAGCACATACAAGAGGTATCTCCAATGAAATCAGAGAGCCCTGAGTTTGAAATTGTCAGTCCTCGATGAGGGAAGGAGAAAAACGGTTTTCCTTAAAGTGGGCTGGATGAAAAGAGAAGCAGTTGTGAGTTTGGCCAGCAGATATGCAGATATGAAAGTACTTAACCATGGGCTTAAGACCTACCTTTTTGTCATATATTGGGGCCTTTGCAGTTTAAATACATGCCTGTTACCATCCCCGATGTTAGCATTATGATTCAGATTTAGTAGTATGTTCCAATTTGAAATAACCAATTTTACCAATGTCAGGTTATTTCAAGCAAAAAAAGAAAGACTTCTAGCAGCAATGTCAGCTTTGTACAGGGAGAGCTGTACAATCAGGTCTTTCATTTGCTGATGAGCATGGCTGATGAAGTGCAGTGTGGAACCGCACTGGCAGAGGGATGGACTGCATAACAGGAGTACTTTCCATTGCACAGTGAAGAGGGCAGTAAATGTATTACTGAAATAAAATGTTATATATATGCATTTACTTAGGTATGGGGGGAAACCAGCATTTCAATTGCATTGTGGGTTGTCTGTAACAGGTCCTGTATCTTTTAACTTATGTAGTTCTTAATGGCAACTGAATTAAAATGGAAAAAAAATAACAGGCTTAATGAGCTGATGTCCCTTTGCCAGTGTGAGGTGCAGACAGAAAAATTCCATCCAGTGCTACCATGGATCTCTGTGGTGGAGGAACTATTTACAGCTGTTTACAAGAGCACTGGAAAATAACACAGGGAAGGCAGGCACAGGCAGTATACTCACTTGAAGCAGCAAGGGGAATTTTAAAGGCAAAAACATAGTTAATGCAGTTGAAATTAGGCCAGAAGAGCAAAATAAATTACCTAAAATCCCATACTTTTTTTTTTTTTAAAGTTATTTGAGAACAAGAAAGAAGGACATTTTCTCAAGTCTCATTTGTGGCATGGTTCACAGTTCCAACCTGCTTATCTCTCCATGCTGAGGAGCAGTGGGGGAGAATAGGAAGTTCCTTTCCTTTATGAAGTACTGCTGTTTGCTCAGTAGCACATCCCATTGCCCAGAACTGTGGGATCCAGAAATGAAGGATTCAGTTGTTATAGGTTTATTGGTAAGTGTGTAAGTTAGATGGGTACAATTTTTTTCATCAGGATGGGGGAAAAGAAATTAAAGTATTAGAGATATTAATTTTGTTGGTAGTAGGACTCTCAGGATGAATAGGAATGACCAAGAATGCTGAAGTGATGTCTTGGGAAAAAATGAAAGTTCAGATGTCACCAGGACATCACAAACTTGCAACTTGTAACTATACCAAATAAGAAATGCATTTAGGGTGTGAGAGATGGTTGATTTGGAGGGAGTTGAATTGTCCTGCTAAGAATTATTTCCAGTGATTCAGTGATCCTGTAAACAGCGAGTTTGGTAGAGACATTATAAAAGTTGTAGCTGTCTCTCTGCTTTAAATAGTCCTGTATGTTGAACTGCTGGGATGCAGGCTCAGGTCGTTCCCTACTAAGAAGCAATGATGTTCCAAGACTGTTCATGGTGGCTGTCTGGGAGTGATGAGGAGCAGGAGAGCACTTTGGCTGCTGTCCAGCAAACATTTTGTTGTGGACCTTTCTGAAAGCAGGTTTTAAAATGCACCCAGAAGGGTTAACTGGAGAAGAAGATGCTGTGAGCCCAGCAGGACATGAGTCATATTGGTTGTGCTTTCCATGCTCAGGTTTGCTGTATGCCATCCTGGAGTGCTGTTGTGTGTGACTGGTCTTGCAGAGGCAAGGAGAGGCAGAGACCTGCTTTGCTGGTGCTGGCCAAGGGAGCACAGGGGATGGCCGAGGCTGGTGCAGACAATTCAGTTTGGAATTTTTCCCTCTGGGTTAGTACATGACCTTCACAGTTAGGGGGTGCTGCACTACTTGCGCGACGCTTTGTGGAGCAGAGGCACAACTTGAGTCCCTGCATGCTTGTGGTTGTTGACGAGCAGCTTGTGCTTTCTGTGAGGACCTTAGTCCCTGTGTTGTTGCCAAATTCCAGTGGAGAGAATTATATTCTGCTAAAGGTATCAGCATTTCCTCTCCTCTCATTTAACTCTTTAATAACTTGCTATGGTCCGCTTCAGAGACAGCCAAGATCCCACTGTTTCCCTTACAACATGTTTTCCCTTACATGTTGTACATGTACCTAAGCCTCTGTTAGAGAGAACTTTATGATAGTACAATAAAAGCTGCAGCAGAACTACAAATTTAAAAACTATTAAAGAGGAAGACTTCAGCAGGTACAGTGAAGTAGCTCAGGAACCAAAAATGTGACACAAAGGCTCTAGCCCTAAGAGGATTCTTCAGATCTGACACAGGTCAGTGGTGATGGACAGATGTGGCTGTCTGGTGGCTGGTTAGAAACTCAGATGTGTTGAATTTACTGTGTTTCAAGTCAGTTCCTGTCAGTACCGCATTTGACCCTCCTTGGCCTTTTCCTGCTGGCAGTCTCTACACAGACACTGGTCACACTCCTTATGGGGGCGGACTGCTGTCAGGGCACACAAACATCTAAAATCATGACTCAGGCCACAATACCATGACATAAAATCAGTGCTTTGGGTTCTTTGCCCCTTTTCTGTTTTCTGAAACTTCCATGTGCATCTGAGTTATGTTTTCAAGTCTCTCTTTGGTAAGAGGCCTAGAAACTTGGGGAAAAAGAAAGTTCTCTTCTTCCTCACTAAAATTATCAAACAATGGCTTAAATAGCAGAGTGTATGAGGACCAGCTCACATCAGACATCAAAGAATGATAGCTGGCAATACCAAGGAGTAAAAGTTGTCTAATTTTACGTAGTTCATCCTGTGTTGCTGCCAGCACTGAATCCACACTTGAAGGCAAGTGATCTCTTGGAATATAAAAGCTTCACTAGAAAGCAGTGTCCGTGCCCAGACTTTGGACATGGGTAGGCATACGTGCAGAAGGAAATGAGTACTAAAACGTTTTACTGTGCCAACCTTTATTGAAATGTACAAGTGCAATGGGGCTAACAGATAATAGTCCTGAAGGATTAACATTAGAGTCATGCTTTGGCCTCTTGATAAGCAGCTTGGTTTCCAGAGGAGAAAAATGGATTGTGCCTCTGCTGAAGTGATGGGAGCTGCACATGAGGCTCTCAGTTCCTGTAATAACAACAGTATAATTTTCTGGTGACGGATGGGCCAGCAGGGAAGACAAGACACAAGTTTGTACACCATCTCTAGCTGGGGCAGGACACTCTGAACTGCTTAAGAAAACAGTCACGAAGAACAGTCTTGCTTCTGGTTATATCACAGAAATCTTGTAAGAGGAGGTGTTGTAAGAGTCAAAGCTGTTAAAGTGAGAGGAACTAAATTAAAATGGAGTTTAATATTCCCAGTGCTTCTAACTGCAGGAGATTCAAGCTGGGGTTTCAGGTATACAGCCAGGTACAACTTCCACTTTTTAAAATGGAAATGCACACAGCATCTACAAAAATTAGATTGTGATGGTAAAAGGTAATCCAGTTGTTTGCATAGGAACCACTACCGATCCACACCTACCTTTGCTTCACATGCTTAGAGCCAGGTAGGATTTGGAAAAAGGCTGAATTGTTTCCTTTGTTTTTTTTGGTGTGCTGGTGTTTAGATGTTGGGCTAGGAGGTGCTACCAGCGCTGTATAAAGCCAAGTCTCAGACTTGATACTTTGTTCTTATGGTGCCGATCAGCTCTGTGTGTCTGAGATTCCCCTATTTGCTGGAGAGTTAATTCTGCTGTTGCTGTACCCCTCTGTGGTTTCTTCCACATCTGTTTCCTGCCTGATGTTGTCTGGTTGGGATGCAATGAGCTCAGCTTTTCCCCTCAGCCCCCTCCCACACTCCCCACAGCTCCCTCAAAGGCTGTCATCCTGAGCCTATAGCACCCAAAACACTTTCTATGTCTTCATCTAATGCTGCTTATTGGCTTTGTTACTTGCTTTATAAAAAGGGCTGCTTTGTTTGAGAAGTTTTGAAGCCCCCAACTCCCTTGTTCTCCTCACTTGAGGCTCCTTCTTGCCATGGCAGAGAGAGCAAGGCCAGCCAGCAGCACTCCCTGAGGGAAGTGGAGGGAAGAGATGCTGTTGTCTTCAAAGGTAGCCCAGGGAGATACATAAGGAAACCCTTACAAGTCCCTTGATTGTAGTACGTGAAAGGAGGCAACAATATGGCTAGCCCATATGACACTCTTTGCTGTGTGGCTGTGCAGTGGCTGCTTCTGCCTTGTCCCAGCTGCATTTGAATGAAAGAATAAAGAAAGTTTTCATTTTGCATCAGTGGTCTCAAAAATGTGGTAGCTCTGGCCAGCTCTGGCTCCACAAGCAGGTTCTTAAATGCTTCTGAGAGCTGCAGTAGGCAAAGACTTTGCTGTAGCATAGGCAAGTAATTCTGAGGGAAAGCAGTAACAATAGTTCAGCAGTAATGTGCTGTGTACAAAGGAAAGGGGGACTTGGATACTGCTTGGCTGGTTTGGTACAGCCCCTTCAGCACACTGTCTTCTGCCCGATTTTATCATCATGTGTTTCACTGTGGAGCTGCCTTGTCCATACATGAATGGATAAGGAGGCCTGTCACTCGGGAAAAAAGTACCTTGCTTCAAGAGCAGACTCCCTTTGGAGCCCATCACTGAACCTGCTACACAGATGTGAAGCAGCTTTTCTGGGCCCTGTGGCTTTCCTTCCTCACCCTTGGATGTGTTTTGGGATAGGAGCATGCCGGGATGAGCATGAGGGTGCATGCATGTCCATAGCACCAGTAAGTGTGTGCCACACAAGGCTGCATTTGTGTTCACTTAGGACATTTTTTCAAGCCGCTGCTCCTGAAGCGATGTTTCAAAATGAAGGCATGGCCATACTTGAGGCTAGGTGCTTTTGGTTAGTGATGCATGCAGGAAGTCCTGGGAAAACTGCAGAAGGATCATTAAAGGCAAAGTGGAGGAAAAAGATGAGGCTTTTTTTTTTTTTTGTTTATTAAAGTCCCCTTGGAGAAATGAAAATGCCACACGCTCATTTAATCTGCTGCAGAAGAATGAAGAGCTGCATTCATCCCACTCTCAAAATTAGAAACTGTGGCACTGGGGATTTCTGTCTCAAGAACTGGTCAAGCTGAAAAGAAACCTTTTTATGGAGCCAAATTGCTTTCAATCTAGATCTCTTTCCTGACCTACCTTACTCTGTGGCTATGCAGACACTTGTCTCCATTCAAGGAAGGAAGCGGTAGGGAGTGGGAGGAGAACAGGACAAGAACAGCCCCTGGGGCTGCTGAGGTCTGATCTACATTTTCACCTACAAATTCTACATTTGCTGATGTCCTGCGAAGCCACATGGCCTGCAGTCTGTGGGTCTGTTCCTGGCTCTAGTCATGCAGGCTGTGTGGATATTTAAGGCTGCATCCCCTCATCCTTGTGACAGGAGCAAAAGGGACAGTTGAACTCTGGAGTTTTGGGGGAAAAGAAGTGGGATTGTATTATTGTACAGTGAAGGAGAGCTATGGCAGCAGAGCACGGAGAGCTGAGTACATTTATTGGCAGGTGGAGGAGGTAGGCTGGGCTTTGAGGGGAAGACAGCTCCTTGGCCTTTCAGTGTCTGCCAAAGCATGTCCAGTGGACAAGAGACGAGAAACTTTGCTGCCAAAATGGATACTGTGGAGGAAATTATTAATAATGTAAATTCTTGCATTTTCTCCACCCTCTCTCACAAGTGGAGCATCACATTTTGATCCAGATACCAGCCTCTATGGCAACAAGTGAGAGCAAAAAGACACTAGGAACAACGGGAACAGAAGCCATCTGTTTGCTTCTGTTACTTTGCTGTTCCTTCTTGTTTTGGATGATGTTTGTGTTAGTTCCTCAATCTGTTTCTGGTTCCTGGGACCTGGATTTTTGTGTCTCTGTGGCACAGTGTTACTGTTGTTTAACATTCATGTTGCAAGCTCAGTTCCTTGTTCTGTAGTGACTCTCCTTTGCTAGCACTGTGTGATTAGCAGAGAACTCTTGCATGTTGCCTCCTGCTTTACATTTCCCTTACTGAGCACTGCAGGAGGCAGACGTGTGGTTTGCACGCACTGAGCCCCACTTTGATCCTGCCTTCTCCCCCACCCCCTGCAAACAGCATTAATCACATCTTGCCTGCAGATTCTAGATTAGGACACACATTTTGATTTAGCAAATGTTTTCTCTTTGTTGGTAGCAGCTTATTTAATCCAAACTCGGAAACCAAGGAGTAGGGACTTCACTGCTTGTGGTATCGCAGCTCTCAAAGGTCCAGGGAAACACCAGCAGTGCACAGGGTGGAGGTACAACACAGGCTGATCTAGGTGTGATGAACAAGACTGGGAGACCCCCATTGATCTGGGGTGCCTGGGTCCCAAGCTTTGGTGTAGGTCTGGTTCTAGTTTGGAGAGCTCAGAGAGTTTGCATCTGTAACTTGGGCTTTGCATGCATGACACAGTTCTACAGCAGCAACATTTGCTGGCAGTCAGGGTTGTGCCAAAAATTTATGTTCCAGTGTTTCTCCTTTAACGGTAATAAGGGAAATGAGAACAGCCTGTCAGTAATGGTATAACCAGCCCTGCTCTGAAGGGCCAGGGCTGGGGTGGCTGTCAGATTGACTGCCCACGTCATGGCTTGGACTGGATCTCTATCTGGAGGGTGATTAAAGGATGGAGAGCTACCAGCATCTGCCTCCAGTCCTGCACCACCAACAGGGTGCCAGATCCACTTGGAGCTCTGACACGGAAACCTACAGACGCCTTATAGCAATGCAAAGGCTGCTAAATGGCTGCACTGCTGGTTGTTTCAAGGGCAACCAGTGTTCCTAGCTGCCTACTAGTGCTCCTTTTCATATATTCCCAGAGCCTCAAGCCCCAGCTGTCCTTTGTTTGTAGGCCAGAGCCTTCAGCTTCTCTGCTGATAACTTCAGTTAATGTGTTTTACATAGTCAACAACAACAAAAAATAGTAAAAAAAAAAAAATCTGCAGTATGTTTACAATGGACACAGACAGAGAACAGTGTAACATAAATTGAATTTAGTGTTAAATGAAATTACGTTGTGCAACTGTGCTGACTGTATTATTAACTTTCATACTTAATTCAATAATGTAGACTGTTTTCTACATTTATCTGAAACCACAAGCGGCCTTTCTGATCTTCTGCAGCAGTGTGATTTCAGATATGAAAGTACTTAACCATGGGCTTAAGACCTACCTTTTTGTCAGATATTGGGACCTTTGCATATAATGAAGTTACAGACACCAGTACTAACCTTCACCCTCACTCAAGTGCCAGATCACTGCTACCCCTGTGTGTGAGAGCAAGGAGTTCAGTCCCTAAGGCTACAAGTCTTTTGGCACGTAAGTGGACAGGGAAGTCCCAGTCCTCTTGTTTCACCCCCTGCCTTGAACACGTCCCTGCAGCTGGATTAGATTCCCCATTTTCACCCCCATGGAGAGGCCCTTTTGATTTTAATAGTGCACCAAAAGGAGCAGAACAAAACTCATGCTTTTTGCACTTGCCTTCAGTTCCTCCACCTCAGTGGCTGCATTCCCATTTGGGAGCAGCCACCTGGCCTAGGCTCAAACCAGCCTTCCTCCATCCTGGAGTCAGCAGCTGATGGATGGCTGCTTCAACTTAGGTGAGTTAACATCCATACAAGAAGAGTTACCTTAACAGCAGTAGGAAATGTAACAGAATCACAGAATTACTGAGATGAGCAGGGACTTCTTGAGATTAACTACACCAAACCCTCTGCTCAAGCAGGGTCAGTTTGAGCACTGCAGTTGCCCAGGACTGCGTCCAGCTGAATTTTGAATATCTCCACAGATGAAGACTGCACAGTCTCTGTAAGCAAACTGATCCAGCCTCAGATTACCATCAAAGTAAAAAAGTATTGTGTTTAGATGGAGTCTCATGGTTTTTAATTTATGTATCTCGTCCTGTCAGTAGCCACAACTGAGAATAGACTGGCTCCCTTTTCTGCATTGCCGCCCAGCAGGTCTTCATCCACAATGACAGAACTTTTCTGATCCTTCTCTTATACAGGCTGAACAATCCCAGCCTCTCCTCTTAGGAGACATGCTCCAGTCCCTTAATCAGTCTCTGTGGTCCTGAGCTGAGCTTGCTCCAGTAAGTCCTTCTTGTACTGTGGAGCCCAGAGCTGGACATAGGACTCCAGCTGTGGGCTCAGCAGCACTGAGCAGAGGGGAAGGATCACCTCCCTCAACCTGTTGGCAACTCACCTCCTAACTCTTCTGATGTTCTTAGTAATCTATACAGTTACTATCAGAGATTTTCCTTGGTATTCCAGTTTTGGCTGGCAATTCAATCACTAACGTGCAATCAGGATATTGTAAGGGATCCTTTCTGCCTTGGTTAATGCTCTTTCTGCCCTTGTCAATGCTCAAAATGAATTGTCTTTTCACAAGCAGCCACAGTTCTTTAATGGTTTCTGAAGCTTTGTTGCGAGTCAGCTCAAATAAATTAATTTATATAATACACTGCTATGCTGCATCTTGTGAAAGCTGCGCAGAGCCTTGGCTTAATAGAAAGTCTACAGAAAATACTTTGAAGCAGCACACCTTCCTCAGGTGGTGTTTTTAAGAGCTCCTCCTCTCCTCCCCCAAAGCCATGGTGCACAGAACCAGGGTATTGTGGCCAAGCTCCTTTCTGCCAAAGCATGTCCAGCAGACTGGAGAGTGAGAAACTTTGCTGCCAAAATGGAGAACATGTGGGAAATTATTAATAATGCAAATCTTGCTTTTTCTCCACCCACTCTCACCAGTGGAGCATCACATTTTGGGTCCCAGCCTCTATGGCAACAAGGGAGAGCAGAAAGACACGGGGAACAAGGGGAGCAGAAGCTGTGTTACATGTATTTCTCCAGCACGGGGATTGAGCAAGGGGAGGGGAAATGTGCACCTCTTTGCAGGATTCTCAGCTGTGTCTGCTGCTCTTAGAAATATGCCCTGAGCAGCTGACTTGGGTTCATAGCAATTTATCTCCAGCTCCTCACTGCCCTCTTCTACACTCAGGGCTCAGCGAACTAAATACCTTTGGAAATGCTATTATCTCCTGTGCTCTCTGGGGCCAGGAGCAGCGTGCGGATTTATCATCTGGAACAGGAGGCTTTGTTTAGTTCTATAAAGCACAGAAGAGTTAAAGAAAGAACAAAGAAATGGATCCCAAACCAAATACAAAACTTTCTTTAAATCTCATGCCCTTTCTTTGCTCTCTCCAATCTGGGAATGTGCATGTATTTTGTTTTGTAATGTCATTAAATACAATGTCACATGAGGAAATGATTAGAGGAGATATACCTCCATCTCTAAAATAGGAATTGAACATCCAAATGGCCAGGAGACATTCCTGATGTAACTAAGTTGTGTAACTTATTTCTTGAAGACCATTAGACAGGAGACCAGGTCAGATTCTCCAATACAAACTTCATTTAAAGGATACCATTTCTGGTTTTCACTAAACACAGCAGCATTGCCTTTTTACCTGAAACATGCTCACAAACTTTCTATACACGTGGCTGCAAAGCTGAGAATCCAGGCTGCATCTGTGCCTGAACTCGCCATTTATATTCACTGGCTCATCAAAAAATGCTGATCTAGCAGACAGAATGCTGGGAGAAAGGGGGTGTGTGAGTACGTGTGTGTGCTTATCTGCAGCTGAATATTTCAGTTGGGATGTTTTTGATACCACTGGCATTCTGCATGTACCATCTCAGCAGTGGATGTGACTGTCAGTCCTGTTGCAGACAGGAAGCTTGGCAGCACAACGGGGCCATCCGGCATGTGGAAAACCCTCTGCTCCACGTGCAACTAGTGCTGGTTTTTCTATTCCCCTCTCACTGTGGTGCCCCTGCTGGTGGTGGCAGGCACACCTCAGGAGGTTCAGAGGTGTGATCAGGCAGGGTGAGCCTCCTTCTGGAGCCCTTGCATCTGTGCTACAATTTGTGTGAAATAAATAAGCCATCAGTGGGACTTAATTGTTTTCGTTCCTTGTGCAAAATCAGAGAGGGAAACAGCTTCACCATTTTGCTCTTTCTGTTTTTATCTTCTCAGTGTGCTCCATTTAGTAGTGCATTTTCCCTACCCTTGATCTGGTCAGGTAATTTCAGATACATGAGAAGCTAAATGAGAACAACTCTCTTGTGAGATTTATTGCATCTTCTGCTTCTAATCAACCCAGAAAAATAGAGCAACAGACTTCCTTCTATAATCCTGTTCTCTCCATTCCAGTCCTGACTGGAAACCAGAAGTACAACAAGGAGGAATGCAGGGAAAAAAAAGTTAAAACAAATGTCCTGGCATCTCTAAGAAGAGCATGAGGTTTGGCCTGAGGTGATGGCTCAGGGGTACAGCGGGGGTGTGGAGAATTCTCCTTTCTCTCAAGCGTTTTCAGTTCCCCCTACTTACTTGTTTCTTCTTTTTAACCTCTCTCTGTCCTCCCCTCCCCGTCTCCCTCCAGTCCGATAGCTTTGTTGCCAGGATGGCAGTATGCACATGTTGCCAAAGTCAATACATCAAGCTCTGTGCCTAAGGAGCAGTAAATGAGAAGAGCTGGTCTTGATCCATTGAGTCCATCATTCTTCCCTCCTGGCTCGATAGTGGTTTACATACTGCTGCCTAAGGTTCGCTGTGTAAAGCCAGGGGGCCAAGTCAGGAAATTCAGTTCCATATCCCAATAACTTCAGTTTGGGCTCGCCCTCCAGACTTGCCAGGACCTAGATGAGGAATGGAATCCCCTGCAGCCCCGTCTGTAGACCAGGTGGGCGCAGGTGACCAGTGCCTGCTGTCCTCCTTGGGGTGGCAGGCAGAACATGGTGGGAGAGGGAGCCCTCCCTCACTGCTTACAAACCTGCTTGAGGCAGGGAAGAACTGATGGGGAAAACACAAAGGAGGGCTAGGAGTCCTAATTAGTCCTCATTTTTAGCCTGCTAAAACACCCATCTGTCACTCTGCTGCACTAATGAGATCTGAAAAGATTAACTGGATACTACTTAGGCCCCTCAGCATGGCAGCTCAGTAAGTGTGCTGCTGCTCGGCTTTACGCCACACTTGCAGCAATTACACCCTAAGAAGGTTTATGTTTGGTTAGTGCTTGCATGGGAGTGGCCCAAAAAAATCTGCTACAGGAATGGGGTGGGTGATTCAGAAGATGGCAAGTGTAGTATCAGCTCTGTCAAGTTGCTGTCTTGGCATCATTTCGGGAAATATTGCCATTTGGGCACATAGTAAAACAAGGACCCCAATACTTAAAAAAAAATCCTTGGTTTATCTTTTTCTTTCTCAGGGGATAGGGTCTCTTTTACACACACACATGCTGTGTCTTTTCCTTTGCAGAAGCAGTTTCTGCTGGAGCTAGGATTTGTTTTTTTATCCAGTGTCCCAAACTGTCACGTAGTGTTGCTCTGCCTGGCTCAACAGCTGCCACCTCCCAGCCTAGAGGTGGGTGGAGTGAGCCTTGTTTTTGCAGTTTGTGAAATAGTTCAGGATGTAAGGCGCTCATTAAATTATTGATGTTAGCTCTTGGGCATTAAATAAATGTGAACTGCAGCTCTGGATCCTAAGGGTTTTGGAGGGTTAGCCCTGCCCTAATGATGGTTCCCTACCTGGGATTTTTCATGCATCTCTTACTGCAGGTTTGAACTCACTGTGGGGTGGTGGAAGGATTTAGCAGGTGGACAAAGGGTGACAGCAAGGCTTTTATTTGGAACATTATATACCTATGAAGCAAATCTAATTGAGCTTTGGTAGAAAAAGAGGAAAGACACGTTCATGTTTTCTTTAGGAGAATGGGAAAAATTTGAAAAATGTGTTGCTGCCTCTTGACAGAACATGTTTGCAGGGTATGAAAAGATTTTTAATAGTTGTGATTCAAGGAACAGTGCAGATGCACCTGACATCAATTCTTGTGCTTAAGGGAAGATATTTCAGCTTATAATGTGCCTTATTTCTATCCCTTTCCCAAATCCTGCCTCCTTGAAAAATGGTTGGCAGCAATAGTGCTGCTGACTTTACCTCATGGTGATGGCAGGGTGGAGGTTGGGACTTTCAATGCAGCCCTGTCCCCGCGGTACTTTCAGCTCTTTGGCTAGGCTGTGGTGGTGAAAAACAGGACCTTGGCTGATGTGGGACAAGGAAGGGAAGGCAGCAACGGTGGCACCGTGAGCTGTTGAGATCTCTGGGCAGCTTTGCAGGCTGCTTGCTGGTTCCCAGGGAACTGACTGCAAAGAAAATCCCGTATGGCAGGAAAATCCGCTCCCGGGTTTGACATGGGGTCCTGTGTTTGTGTTTGCATGGGAAGAGTTCAAGAGGCTTCTCCCTTCACCTCCCCTTGCCCACCCATTCTCCCCTCTCTGCTTCGGGGCGTTGTGGTGGCACAAAACCCTCCTGTTTGTTATGGGGCAGAAGAAGGGGTGAGGACCATCCCTGACCCCCTCCTCCCCTCGGCATTTGCATGGTAATTAGCTCGTCCCTTGAGACAAGCCCACAGGCCAACAGAGCCGCGATTCAGAGGCTGAACAATGTCCAATTATCCCAGCCCTGGGAGCAAGAGGCCACTCCCTGACACGTGGGCTCCATGTCCCTGGCCAGATGGCTCCTCAAACCCCCTTGGCTGGGCCAGTTACGCTGCTTGGGGAATCTGACACATGTCAGCAGTTTTGGCTGAGCGCTTTGGTGAGCTCCCAGCGGCAGAGTTGCCCGAAACACTGAGAAGAGCTGCGGGTGGGCCGCGGGCAGTGCCGCCCGCTCCCTGCCCTGCGCCGGGGCAGTGCTGGTGGCTGCCAGGGATCCTGGAGCTTCCTGTGTGCAGGGAGGTCTGGCAGCCTCAGACTGGCCACCTGTACCCCGCATCTGGTTTGGTGACCTGCCGGAGATGTAAGCAGCTTAAAAGCACACCTTTTGCTTTTCTCTTTGCATTCCAGTGTTTGTGCACTAGTGGAGGCTGAATTGCTCAGATTGGAGTTTGAATTGCTTGAAGGAGGTGGCAGGGGTCGCATCCATGGCATGCCACGGTCCGTGGCAAGCTCTGCTCCTGCCTCTGCCTGGCTCAGTGAGAGACCTTAGGGCACTCATTCTTTCTCCACATCCTACCTCCCTCAGTGATTAAATGATGCTGGCGTCATCTTCTTTTCTGTGCAAAGTTCTCATTGTTGTTGTTATTAAATGGGGAGAGTCCTAGTTGTTTTCATCACCCAGGACTGAAAAGTGGGCTCTTGCAGCTCCGGGGAGTGACACGTTGGGTGAGAGTGAGGGCAGGAAAGGATCAGGCTCACTCAGCTTGCCTGTCCCAGCAGGTTCCACACCGAGAGCCTCCGAGGGAGGTGTGAGGAGCACCAGGGTGGCATTACATACCCGGAGTGCTTCGTTCTGACTTCGTGGGCTTCTGCCCCGATGCGTGACCATTTAGCTCTGAAGAGAACATGACAGCCATTTACCACCTAACCTCTGGGGTTAGGAAGTGGAAAATACAATGCAGTATGTATCTGAAATAGCAGAAGGGATTACCCTAGACTGGAACTTGGCCAGGATGCTTCTGCTAATCTTGCAAAAAAAGAAAAAAAAAAAAAAAGGAAACCAAGCAGAAAAATAAAATAAAAAAAAACACTGCAAAGAATTTCTGCAAGACTGCACTCTTCATTTTATAGTCTCTGATTTAGAAGGGAGAATATGCAATAACCCAGCTTTCCTTTGCACACTATGGGACGTGGTTCATTACTGGCTCATGGATAGGACTGCCCCTTCCAAGTTGCCTGCAGCAACTTCAGTTGATTCTGGTTTTGGGACCAGGCCCAACCTTAATTTATGGATAGAAGTTAATGATAATGCATCCAAAGAAACAGCTGGGAGGGAAGAAGTGTGGCAGAGAAATGGAAAAGGACACTGGAGGAAATGGATGGGAAAAGGAAATAAGGGCAAAAGTGGAATGGAGAAAAGCATGTGAGGAAATTCCAATATGCTTGAAAGGGAGGAGGCAAAGATTGGAAAAACTAGTCTGAGGGCAAAACCAACTGTATTGCAACAAATGGAGACTGATAATGAATGGTGGAAGAGAGGGGTGTAAGTAGGAACAAAATTCACAGCCCTGGCAGCTTTGTCAGTAGGGGTAGTACAGAGGAGAGATATGTTCTGGGTACAGACAGATGAAGGATAGACAGGACTAAAGGAACATGCTCACAGTGTCGACAGCTTTTGTTATCCAAAACTCCTCTTCTGGATTTTTACCCAAAACTGAGACAGGGCGAGAGATAAAACAATCATTTCTGACTCCTTTCAGCCCTTGAAACAAGCTTGGTTTTATAAAGTGCAAGGAGATGCCATTGAATTACTACATTGCAAGTGATGCATTTTTTTCATCAGCTAAATAAATTTTTTCATTCTCCTTTTGGTGCCTAGCTGATGTTAAAATGAGCTTCAGTCTCTGATTAGTTACGAAGTCTATGGATGTGAGCAAGAGCAGCTTTGCCTTGCTTGGATAAGCTTTCAATATTTTATGTTTGAATGTGCTCATCTTCGTCACCTGCTGAAGGCTGTGGTGCTTCAGCTTCCTTTGCTTTGGAAGCCTGTGCTATGAATCCAAACTCATCTGATTGTACAGCCTCCAGCAAGGTCCTGCTTTTAGATCATTCAGTTTGTCCCCCTTGGAGACGCACCTGTGCAAGAACATGAACTTAGCCTGGAGTTTTCTTCCCTCTGAAGCACATTGGCCATGTACTGAAATCAGGATACAGGTCATGGCCTGAAATGTGTGGCTCAGCTGTGTTGGCTGCGAAGAACTGCAAAGGCAAAGAGATGATTGACTTGTACAGCAGTACTGTAGCTATCAAAATGTAAGGAAGTTTGATTAAGTATGATCTCAACGCCCTTTTCCTGCAACACCCCCTCTTGTGTTTGCAGAGTGTTTGTTAGTGTCTCAAAGCCCTTAGTACAGCAAGATCCAGGAGTCAGAAAGACAAAAGAAACACAGTCCAGAAACCCAATTCCTGGACACATGCCTTTGAGAAATGTAGTGCATTAAAGGGTTTTTTTCTTTGGTTGCTTCCTCTTTCCTTGCTTCTTCCAGTCTTTGTTATTCCCAGCAACGACTTTATTTACTTATTTGCTTCTTCCCAAACCACTGGACAGACGGGGGCTTCATCAGGGAGCAGTTTAGCTGGAGTGGGCAAAACAATGGGGCTTTAATCAGGGTGCCTCCAGCAGCCACTGCTAGCCAGAGGTTTCTCTGAATTCCCAACGTGGAACAGTTGCCTCTTTCATGAAGTGCCTGTGGGATGAGCACAGGATTGCTACACCCAAAGCATTTTCATGCAGCCACAGCTCTCTGAAAGGAAACGCTGCTGAGGACACCGCCTTCAACGCCCCAAGCTACTGGGGTGACCAGTATGAGAGAGTCTTTCTTCCAGGCCTGGGCTGTGTTTGCCTTCCACATGCAATCTGTGAATAACTCAAGTCTGGAAAGTGTTTAGGAAAGCATCTAACTTTTCTCTTAAAGGAGGAGAAAAAAAAAAAAAGAGAGAAAAAGAAAAAGAAAATGTCAGGGATAAAGAAATAGTTTCCAGTGACTTGATGCAGTGTGGCCAAACCATTTGTAATAATTTCCTTTAAATTCCTTTTATATAGCAAGAATTAATTATGAAATCATGAATCAGGAAGCAGTCATCCTGCCAGCCAGTGACATGTACAGAGAGATCAGAGCAAAGTGAGAAAGATGCAGAACAGCAGGACACTTGCAAAAACCTTTTTTAGCTCTCTCTTTTTCTTCCTCTTTTTGTTTAGTATACACATTCATGTAGAACTAACATTTCTGACCCAAAAGAAGCTGCGGGAATCTCCTGCTGTTCCTTGTCTGTCCAATGGCAGCCCTAAACCTTCCTGTCTTGATGTGCCTCATCTGTCTGTGTTTCCTGATGGATGTTGCAGTCCCCAGATGTTCGGATACCTGATTAATCTCAAAGAAGACTGTGAAACATTAGGTATTTTTAAATACCCAGCTTTATAATTGCTTTGTTTAACTTTGCAACATTCTGAACTCATATAAGGCAATAATAAAAATCCCTGCTGTTTTCCTTCAAGGTTTTTTGCCATTGCTGCTTCTAAATTTGTGTGCACACAATGGCTTTTGCCTTTGCGCTAGCAAGGTTTTAACATTCCTGTTTCCTGAATTCATATTTTTCCAATGTTTTTTTTTTCAAACCCTCTGTAAAGGTTCCTATCAGGAGTGCCCAGGCTTTTGTGTAAAAGAGGACTGAGGTTACCCAAATGCTACGACATTGAAGTTAAGAAATTTTCCCAAAAAAACCTGAAGTCGGAAGAAATAGACCTTGTGCCTGTTGTCTGCAAAGGTCTACAGGCCCACAAAGCTGACTGGGGTTGCACTTGAGTTTTGCATATCTCAGAAGCCTGCTAGGATTACTCACTGGAGCTCTCACACTGCCCTTTGCTGTGTCTTGGCCAAAGCTGGAGATAAAGATGCCTGTCTGAGTCCGGTTCATTCTGAACTTATTCTTCTCAGATTGCTCTGATCAGGGCTGAATTTGAAGTACAGATGCCTGACTTCAATTTCCCTGAAATACAGGGTGTTCAGCTGCAGGATTTTTATCTGAGTCTGTCTCTAGCTTGGCTCCAAGGGAAATGAGAAAAAATACTACAGGCCAGGAGACTACAGATGCAAAAAATTATAGGCTTTAAAATGTCACTAGCTGAGCACATAATAGATATTCTTCACATTTTATGATTAGCTGTTGTGTTCTGTTGGCCAATGCTGCCTTCCTGATGCGATTTATAAAGGAGTCTCAGGTCAGGGTGAGGCAAGCCAGATTCAAAACTGGATTTCCTGAGAGCACCACTGTCTTTTGCAACTTTTCCTTAGTTTTTCCTGAGCAGGACAAGCTTGCCTGTGTACACCTGACTGTGACTCTCACCCACTTTGCCATCTCCCATTCCTAGTCCAACAAGATATCATCCACCCAATCATCTGCTTGCATACTGCAAAACCAACTGGTTTGTGAACCAGGCTGTGCAGCTGAACCATGCCATCATTCCTACAACTGTCTCCCATCTGTGGCCAGAGCCATCTTAGAAATTGGGATGACCTGAATCCTACATGTAAAACCAGTCTCTACATGGGACCATCTGTGCCCTGGGGACCTGCTCTTTAGACCTTGGCAGCTGTATCTGCACTTCATGGATTTGTATTGTGTCTCCTTGTAACTCCTTCTGTCTGCTGCTCAGGTGGGCCAGAGGCACAGCTGGCCTCACTGAATGTCTTGCCCTGCCCAGCACCCTCTGCTGTATGAAGCTGTGGAGTAGAAGGGGATGTGCAGAACAGAGTGGCAAAATTGGATGGAGCAGGGCTGTACAAGCCAAGGGATCCAGTTAAGAACATAGCCCTTGTCTGTACCTTGTGCCACAAACCTTGCCTAGCATGGGGCTCTTGTCACTCCATGTGTCCTTTCAAACACTGCATAACAGAGCCTTGTGGTGGGACACAAGCAGTTTAAGGGATTTTCATGCTGTCAGAAAAAGAGTGTCTTCATTTCGTTACTGTGGCTCTGAAGGGTTTTTCCAGCACCTTGCAGCCCTCTGAGTCCTTGCCTCCATTTCAGCATACTGCCATTTGCCACTGATCTCCTCCAGAAGCACAGCCTGCATGGCATCGGGCCAGCCTCTGACCTCAGTGATAGAAGTATAAATCTGGGATACTGCAGCCAGCTGGTATGGAAGTACTTCAGCTCTGAATATACAGAAAGTATTCCCAGCCATAAAGGGGCTTATGATTTGGGTTAGTGAAACAGAAGATCAAAAGCAACTTCTGTGTGATGGGGATACTTGCAAATCTCTCTTGTGACAAAGTGTGTCTGCAACATGCACACTTTCCCTATTATTACCAGAGTGAGCCATGAATTAATTCCAGGGAAGTACGAGGAATGCACCAGAACTCAACTGCTGCCAAGAATGAAAAAAGGAACCGAATTTTAGGTGGACTAGTCAACAGTAGGTACTGTTGTAATTTGCTGTAGTTAACATTGAAGACGGTGGTGCCAGCAGCTCCAAGAGAAGTAGGTTATGTTGTCCTAGAACACTTCTCAGATTGCTGAGAAACTCTTGGCAATGCTGGATGTGGAGCAGAGGAGTACTCAAGTTGAAAGCTTCGATGATGGTGTCTGGATGGGAGGTTTTGGAGACCTGGAGACAAGGCATTGTCTGTTTTGTGAGCACTTGACACAGAATGACCTTCCTTAAATGAAACCAAGCTGCAGACAAATGTGATCTTTTGTGAGACTTGCAGCAAAATTCCTCTTTGGCCAGGGTCCCTTTTTGCTGTAATTGAAGAAAATTAATTGATAGTGGGAAAAAGCATTGTGATAGGAAAAAAACTGAATCAGAGAGATGCAGAGCAGAGAGCAGGAAGAGCCTTAGCTCATTCCTAAATTGGATCACATCCTTACCATAATGGTTCCCAGGAAAGTGCAGTAGAGCAGCGTTGCTCAGGCTTTTCGGGCTGAAGCAAAACACGTAATTTCAGAACAACTGAGAGGCCATGACCAAAATTTTGCAGCATATTGGTAGGCAAAGCAGAGAGAGAGAGCAGGACAAATGCCCTGGAAGCCCTGAAGATCCCCCTTGGTACGAACACTTCAGGCAGGCCTAGAAGCATTGCTGGGGCAACACTTACTGGGCAGTGCAGGCTAAAACTGCTTCCTGTGATGGGGCAGAAAAGTATGGCCTGTGGCTGGTAGTTGATTCAGCTTATTTTCCCCATTCCTCCCAAGAACTCTGCCCTGGGATGCTGTGACAGCAGGCAGACACATTTTATGGGTAGTTCCCAGAGGTCAGGCAGAGCCTGCTGGGCTGGGGACAGACTCTTCTGCAACCTTACTGGGAGCAATATGGGTCAGGAGGGTCCCAGGTCATCTCAGAGCAGTCCTGGAGGCATCCAAGGAGGTCTCTAGGGCAGGATATGCCAGTCCACCCCATCCCTACCCTGACACATATACACTTGGATTTGAGAGAAACCATTTCCACATGGGACTCAGAAGAGCTAGAACAGTCAAGAGATTGGAGCTCTGACAGCCCTGCAGTCTGCTGGCTCAGGAGGCAGCAATAATGCATATATTTGGAGCCTTCCTCCAGACAAAGCAGGGAATGTGTCTGATGGGGTGGATATCCATCCCAATATCCAAAGAGAGTGCTGAATAAACCCAGCATGGTTTTCCTGTCTGCCTGGCAGCATCGGCAGCTGCTGGTTTGGAATAGCCTGCGTGTCCTTGTGCGAGCCAGGGCAGCTGGAGGTGGATTTGTTTTCTGTTGATTTCATGGCAATGTTGCTGCTTCAGGCCTCTGCCTTGGTGTGAGGAACAACATCAGCCTAGAGGAGAGACACCCAGTGAACTGCTGACTGCTCCACGGCTGCCCAATCCGCATGCCCAGCGTGGGAAGCGGTCAGACCACCCTGACGGCATCAACAAAGCCATCATGTTTGCTGACATTTCAAGGGAACAGAGAAGGGAACAAAAGCTGGGAACAAATGCTAGGAACAAAAGTCTTTGATGCAGTTTAGAGCTGCAGTTGGAAGATATGGGCCTGAATTGTAAATGCCAGATCCAAGTGCCTTTTTGCTGGGGAGGGATTTTAAATCTCCATCCTGGTCCCAAAGGTGGGGCTTGAGTTTGTATTCTAGGGGAAGAAACTTACACTGAAAACTGAGTGCTCTGTGAAGTCGAAATGAAAGGTAAAAAGAAGAAAACAGTGGGTAGCTGAGGAGATGGAGGAAGTCAGTAGACAAGGAATGCAAGAAGTTTGGTGTAACTGCTATGTAAACAGTGAGGGCATCTTTTCCAGGGAATTCAGGCCTCTCTTCACCCACCCCCACCCACAACCTCCCTTCCCTGAAATGATCAGAAATATTGCAGTTCTCCCTAGATGATCCCTTGGTAGCGTCTTGCTATTATTGTGGTATTCAGTTATGAGACAACATTTCAAGAGGAAAAAAAAAAGGATAAGAATTATAGAAGTGACACCAAGCCACAAAGTGCAGAACCAGCTCCAAACGTTCCCAGGCACAGGGCTACTGAAGTCTGGTCTTTCAGCACAAACTGATTTCTAGGACAAACAACCCAAAAGGTTTTGCTGACCAGTGATCTCTGATTCAACTCTCCTGAGTTTTAGCCTGTATGTTCAGGTTTAGGGTAGAAGTTTGGGTAGGGAGACTCTTTCTGGTTTGGTGGAAGCTTGGGGGAAATTTATCCTCTTGCAGGAAAACACATTTGTGCAAGATTTTCAACTCAACTTTCTAGGTCAGTGATTCTGACAAACAAGTTGCAATCTCTGAAATCATCTTTACCAACTTCTAAATTTTTGAAGGTAAGTTTCTATTTGCCAGGAGTTCAAATACGAGAAAACTGGCTCTTAACCTTAGGTCTTCCACTATCTCAGTGCATGACTCAGGCTGGCAAATCATTTCTGTTTCTCCTGTTTGCACCTATGGGATGAGAACAATCCTTATTCTCTGTTGATTCGTGACTCCTTGCCAAGGGCTTAGATTTTTGCTGACAGAAGCAAAGCACATTTTGTGAGACTGTGCTGGGGTTTTATCCTCACAATGGGGGACGTGACATACAAGCAAGATTTCAAATGAGGGTTTTTTGTGTCCTGAGGGTTGAAAAGCAAACCATAGGACACTCACCTCCTTTTTTCTCATTCATTGACAAGAAACACATGCAAAATTCTGGGCTTCAGCTTGCAAGAAACTGTGCTGCCGTCCTCAGAAGTGCACAGAGAGGAGCAAACACTAGTCAGGCAGTGATGATATCACTCAATGTCCATTAGAGCTGGTTCCTGTTCAGCACTGTACTGTACTCCATCTTCCCCTACCACAAGACTTCCTTTCATCCAGAATCGGAATAAAAAAAGGAGAAACTCCCCATAAATAAAAGTTCTCCAAAAGGTTTTATTATGTTAAAAATAATGGTAAAGGAGTGAACATATTTCACATTCTAGAAACAGTATATTTGAGTGTTTGGCCAAAAAATTGAACAGAATCCCTTCATTCTGGTAAAACATTTTGAATTTGCAAAATGGACACTTTCCCACTGGAAAATCTTTCAGCTGGATGATTTTCAAGTGGCCTTTCTTCCCCCATGCTTTAGTATCCAATTTAAACTCCAGCTGCTGGCTGTGGTTGTCCCTTGCTGTAGCGAGTGCTGGCACTTATGCTTTTCTTTAACACAGCCAATTCTTCCAGGGAATCTTTTTGTGGCTTGAAAGGCATCACCTGATAATGACATGGGAAGGCTGGTCAGATGGTTTTGTCTTTGTCTCAGTGGCTGGTGCAGAGCCATTCCACTCAGAGTAATCTCCTGACGGATTTTAAATATCCGGGAAGCCTGCCTTCCGCCCTCTCCCTGGGAAGGCGATTCTACATGATACTATGTCTCAGAATTAGGAGGTTTTCCCTAGTCTTTAATATCCTCTCTCAGTGTCTTTCACTCCTAGCTACGAGGCCTTGATCACCCAGAGGAAGCTGTTCCCCTCGGTGGTATTCCTACCCTGTGCAGACTGCTACTGTGTGCCTTCATTTCTCTCCTGGTCTTTGGGGCCAGCTGTGCCTATTTACCTCCAGCACTTTGTTCTTCCTTGCTAGTTAATCCCTGTAGGTCGCTAGAGTTTCTGCTCCTTTTCTCTTCCTCGTCCACATATGCCGCATGGTATCCTGTTTTCCTTGTAACTGTAGCCACACTGCAGGGCTGAAAGGCTCAAGGATTTTTCCATTAATAATCCCCACGCCCTTTTCCTGGTCAGTACACTGCTTGAGAGGGATTGAGGTGATTCATTCACGAGTAGCAGGCTGTACTTCAAGAGGGGGGGAGAGCGGCAGGAAGATGTGGGCTCAGTGGGGTCTGTTTCTCGTGCGTGAGCCTTCACCAAAGCGCTCCCGGAGCAGCTCGTGGTGCCCCGTCCCGCTGTCGTGTGTGAGCACTGGCACAGCTCCAGCTGTGGGGGGCACACCTTCCGTGTCCAGGAATGCTTACTTCAATGTCAGCACTGAAAATTTCTGCAGCCCTGGCCAACTCCCGCTGTGAGAATGTAGGTGGGATTTTTTCCTTCGTGTCTTAGACTCTCACCAGCCATTAAGATTTTGCAATTGCACCTTGAGTAAGAATCTCTTCTTGTGAGGAAAACTAAGTCCCAGTTCACTCTCTTGCAGCTCTGCTGGCTCTGCCAGACTTGGGGCCACATCTGCTGTTGACTACAGTTGCATACAGCTGGAATAATTTTGTTGGCCTCTGTGGCAATTTATGGACAGAAATTGGAAGTGTTGTCCTTTGCTTAGTTACTAGTGTCACAGGAAGGTGACTAGACCACCGATAAGAAAAGAAGGAGAAAATCACAATGTAACAATATATTTTATTGAAATCTACCTGTGGCTCATCCCAGAGGACCATTAGGAGCAGTAGTTCTAGGCAGGTCTGCTAAGGGACAGGTCCTATTTTGGTTATTGCTGTGCACCTCGTAGTAAACACCCTCCCCACCTCACCCTACATTCACAGCTGTAGTGGAATGGATGTGGTATTGGGGGACTCTATCTTCCCCATCATGGGAAACACTTCCTTGCTGGGGTGCATGTCCTAGGGAACCCAACTCCTAGCTCTGTGCAGGAGGCCAGGGGACCCTCGTGGCTGAAATCCTGTGAAGGGCAGGCAGTGCTGTCGCCCCGACTGGCCGTGCTCCTCACCCTCGTCACTGTGCTCCTCCTGTTGTGTGTCCCTGTAGCCACAGGCTCCATGATTGTTCCTTATACTCTGCAGCAAACTGCAGACCTCCTGATGGGAGATGGGATGAGCCCATCGTCTTCTCTAATGGCACAAATGCAAACCTTGAATATCATGGGCTGGGGGAGGCCCAAAATGATGTCTGGTTAGGTTTCACCTTCTCTGCTCTGGCAGTGGCACACAGTATGACAGTCTGTGGAGCTGAAGTGATTCAGCTTGGTGTGAGCTGTGTTCTGCAATTGTCGCCCATTTTCTCTGCTGTTGATGAAACAGTGCTGGCAGTGGTAGTGATTCCTCCATTTGAGAGAATAAAAAAGAAGGCAGCAGTCTGGTGTAAAGGTCTTGGCATTTCCCACAGCTTATGACAGCGCTGCTGGAACGCAGGGGCTGTGGCTGTAGCTATTCTTTTGTGAGCTTACATTCCTTAGCAGTGGGAAATCAGCAGCTGTAATTAGTCTCTGATGTTCTCTGCTAATAAGTGATTTTCTGGTACTTGCAAATACCAGCATCCCTAAGACATAACTTTATTGTTTTGACCTCTTATCTCTTCTCTCTCCTCCTCATTGAGAAGGACCCCAGATGTTCTCCAAGACTGCTTGGAAAAAAAACCATCCAGCCCTGCTCCTCCCTATTACATCCCTTTCTCCAATACCATTATTTTTTTTTCTTTCCCGGCCACTGTGTAGGAAAATGGTTCCTGCTAGTCTTCATGGAAAAGGACACAGATGCCATCAGGAAACCCATTTGCTTTAGGAGGAAGAGGGGCCTGACATCAACAGGAAGAGCTGTGCAGCAGAGCTGCTCCTGCCTCTGAAAGAGGGGGGCCTTGAAAACAATGTCAGCTCGCAGTTTAGGACTGGCCAGCAGGAAACGCATGCACCCTGGTGTTTGCTGTGCAGAGGAAATGATAAGCACTACCTGGCCTGACTTGGAGCAGAGATAGCATGGGGAAAAAAAGTGGGGGGAAGGGGAGCGGGAAAGTTGTTTTTCTTCATACTGATTCAGAGCCTGTCCTTTGCAAAATGGAAAACAAAATAAAGAGTGAAATATGGAATGTATCAGGAATCCATTGGGGGGCTTGGAAACCGAGGAGCACAATTGCCAAGTGATTAGATTTACTACTTTAGTAACCATTTGATATTGGTTTTTTTCCATTGTTAGCACTGAGAATGACCCTCAGTTTGATAACCCCTGGCATGCACTTATTGAAAGGTGAAGGAAGCGAGAGGCTTGTATCCCCTGTGGAACTGGGAGGGTTTTTTGTGGAGCAAAGACATGGGGACGATGCTACCACTGGGAGCAGAAGGTCCTTGGGAGTACAAATAGAAGTGTTGTATAGATGGATATCTTTCCTGACTTGTCCTTACCAGGTGAGGGGATAGAAGCCTTCTTGAGAATAAGGAGATACCATCATACTGAGTATTTTATTCAGCTTTGTTTCTTTTCCTTTTACTAGGGTCTTTAAAAGGAAAATTATGCCTCCTTTCATCACTGTCCATCAGACAGGACTAGTTTCTATTTCTTATGCCCTTACACCTCTGGCAGGCAGTTACAGAGGTACAGTCCCTGCAGCTCAGCCTTGGAGAAACCATTCCATGTGTCCTGGGTTCATCTCAGTAGTTGTGTGCTGACATCCTGAGGTGGAGGTAGACAGTCACTAACAGCATGGCAGGAAGTATTCTAAACAATCCCAGCCCATCATCAGCCTCTAGAAGGCTGGGAGGCATTGTGACACCATCTGCAAATGTTGTTCTGCCTCCTCTGCTGTCCTTGATGATTCTCTCAGGCTCTGCAGAGTGAGCAAACTGCCCTCTTGCAACATATGTGAGCACTGATGTGCCACAAGGCTGGCAGATGGAGCAGTGCTGTGCTCCCTGCTGTTTCTAAAAGAAGCCCTGAAGGAGCAGCACCACATCCAGATGTTTGAGCCAGGCTGCTCAGCAGCTTCTTTTTGAGCTCTTTACCCTCCCTGGTGTATGGAAAGGAAAACAAGATTTGCCATCAGGGCTGTAAGAGTACACTTTAGAGTACTGCAGCCTCTGAAGATGGAAAGGTGTAGCCAATATGACCCATATCCCATGGGCTACCCTTCTTCACTAAACTACTGAGTGAAACCAATCCACTGAGACTGGTTCTGGACTTGCTGGTGTAGATATCCATGCATGCTTGAGGAACAGCTTTCCCCCAGACCAACAGCTTTCCTTGGCTGTGAATAAGTGCTTCACCCAGCAAAGCCTTCAGCACAGCAGCAACCAGCAGGGCAATGCTTCAACAAGCAAGAGCACCAGCGTGTAATGAGCTATCCCCCAGACTTATGACAATGGCCTAGCATGACTTTTGCATCTTTTGGCTTTGTAAGGCTGTGATTGACACCTCATTAAAACCCAGCTATTTCTCTAAGAATTTCCTGGTAATGTACATGAGATCTCTCTCTCACACACACACACACACACACATACATACATACATAAACAAATATAGTTGTGTATGTAAAAATACATTCGTATATGTATATGTATATGTATATGTATATGTATATGTATGCATACACACTTACATGCTGATATATACATTTATTGATGTGTAGAGATATGTGTGTCTGACCAGGTGCTGCTTTTGGCAGTATTTTCTCCATGTTTTTTGGACACAGAAACTGAGCCCACAGGCTATGGCAATTGTATACCCTGGGCACTACTTAGGATGGGTAGAACAGCACCTTGTTTCGCCAGGAAAACATCAGCAATCCGAGTCACCCACAGCTTAATCCTCTTCAAATAAAGACTGACCTGTTTTCAGCTTCCTCTGAGCAGGGCTGGGAGGAGCATTTCTAGGTCACCTTGCATTGCCGGCAGAAGTCTTAATTCTCCACTCTGCTGGAACTCACACCATCATTTTGTGCTCCTGTAAAGCTGGTGAAAATGCCTCTATCATTTGTATACCTCCTTTGTTAGTATTTGCATGCCACAGTAAAAGGTAAGAGGGTGTAGAACAAATTGATTTTATTTTCTTTTGTGGAAAATACGGATGAGTCCAATGGGATTTTTTGTATGAGTGTGTTTCTTTGGGTCAGGCCCAGGCAACCTGGCAATGAAAACACTCAGTCTAAATATATGCTCAGCAACTGAGCAAAGATGGAATGGTTTTGGTGCTGCTTGGCTACAAATTATGATGACTGATTATTGCTAGTGCCTTTGCATGTTTGTTTTCAATCAGATTGACATCATAAAGCCTTATTTACTTTTTCTCAAAAGTCTGTTTTCATTTGCCTTTCACTTCTCATTTGCAGCCGTTATGGGTTTGCATTTAGGCTCCTCATCTGTCTGCCTGTGATATGTAATGATCCTCAGCGATTTTTCTTGCTCTTTGCCCTAAACTGTTGACTGTCTGTAAAACAGCCCATTTGGAATAACCTCTGGAAATCGCTGTACCGCTCTTCACTAGGAGAGCCCTAGAGGCAAGATCAGTGAGAGGCCTGAGTGAAAGAACATTGCTGCACAGCCTAGTGTCAGTCTGCATCAGTCCATCAGCGTGACAGTGGGCAAAAGAAAAAGAAGGGAGAAGATATAAATAAGTGCTGTGAGATTCAGCCATGCCATTTTCTTCCACATGAGCACTTGGTCCAGGACCAGCTTCTCTGCTACTTTGTACCTTGCTACCAAATGATAACCTGGGCTCTCAGTGCAGTCATGGGCCCCTGTTCTCCCTTTCACACACCTGAGCTTGTTGGCACTGCCTTCCTGAGTTAGCTGGATGTGTGCATTAAAGCCTGGGAGTGGCTGTCATGTATGCTTGTGAATGACTTGCTGTATGGCAAACATGGAAGGAGAACCATGAGTGCCGATGGACCCCATCCTATCTTTGCCCATTTGAAGGGACAACAGAAATTTCCTGGGAAAGTGCAGCAGAGAGAACTGCAGAGCAGCCCACTTTGCTGCAGCACGAGTGTTCACGAGATAACAATCCAGTTCCTTGCTTCAGCCTATCTCTTCCCCAGCCTTCCAATAGCATTTATTTGAGAATTAGTTGCTTTGTCGCCACCATGCCATCACTACAAAAGTGGAGTAATGATCTGTCAAACAGTGAGATATCATGACAGAGCAGCACAGAAACTGCAGGCAAATTCCATGTCCTCTAGAGATTGCTACAGATTTCGGTGTATGGAGATGGTGTTTGTGAAAGGCACAGTACAAAAGGCTTCAAAACTGTTTAATTAGTACCTGGTATTTTTCAGGTGCACATCAAGATGTAAGCACCCAGAATCTCTTTCTAACAGCCCCAAAAGTCTGTCTTATAAAGAGAAACCTGGAATCTCCCTATTTCCTGCCACACTAGAGTCCAAGTCGCAAAGGACTAAGGGACAAATTAACACTGACAGCCAGGTAGGGAGCATTGATCCCCTTGAATTGCCGTTCTCCTGATTCTGGAATCCTAAGAATCCCGTTTAGGAATCTCGAAGTGCCAAGGGAGATGTTGGTTTCTACACCCTTATAACAGTCAAGAAGGGTGTGTTAAATCTTACAAGTTGCCTCCAGTGTAATTTTGGGACTGTAAGAAACTGAGCAGATCTGTATCAGCTGCCAGGCGCAGGTAAAAGATGGAGACTGCGCTTGATTTTTAACTTTCTTCTGAAGCCCTTGTAAATGAAAATATGTGGATCAAAATCTGGTGAGAGGAGGAAAAAACTTATGAAGTCCATATATTTTTGTTGCTTTGTTGTCAGCAGTTAAGTAGGTTAGTGTGGCTTACATTGGTTTCTAGGCTTAAGAGGAGAGCAGAAGAAGGAAGGAAAGTATGATACAGAAAACGTGATATAAGCTTGTTTATTGATCTGGATGAAAGACAGCAGGCTCTCAAGAAACTTCAGATGAAGTGTATATAACTGGCTTTCCATCCCAGCACCCAACACTTGCCTGGGTTCTTCCCTGGCAGGCTGCTTCGCCCAGCTCCCTTGAGCTGCAGCATTGGTGTTGCCCCACTCCTGCATTCCATCAGCTGGTGCAGCCTTTGGATTTGTTAGTGTTTTTAGTACAAGTCACCAGAATCGAAGTTAATGGCAGAATTCCTGTCTTACAGCTTGCTTAACATCACAGTATCTAGGCATTTACCGAGACAGAAGTCAGTTCATTACGTGCAGCTTTAAAAATATTCTCGTATTTTCTATACTTACACCTGAGTCCATTTCCAGACACAGCATAAATTATCCAGTTACTCCTGTCTCCAGAATTATTTATCCCAGTTGCTTGTGCTGTGGTAGACAAGATGTTGTACAATATCCACCCTAATCTGCTGTGGATCAGGGTTGTTAGGATTCAAATGATTAGCTGAGGACGTGCCCAGCTCATTGACCCGCCATGCCGAACCTGAGCTGCTGTTTTCCGAGGTGGTTGTACCAGAGTCATAAAAGTTAGGAGTGGAGATATCCTGTTCTGTTATCTGGTCTTTTTTTTTGCAGGAAATTCTCAGCAGGATGTTTTCCCAACAAAACTATTCTAGTATTTAGTACAACCTCTTTCAAAAGTGCCTGCGTGACAGAATTTGCCAGCTATGTCAAGGTAAAGTCACATTTCAGAGGGGCACAGTGACCGCTGGGGCTGAGAGTCAGCATTCAGTGTCTGCTTTGGCAGTGCTTTCTCTTAGGCTTTCTTTGATGTCTGTTGTCTATGAGCTGGCCAGGTCTGCCACGGGCTTTTTCATTCCTGCTTCAAACATCACAGTTGTCAGATCTGCTCTGGAAAATCAGGTGTTCCTACATGTCTTATTTAGATATATTAGATGAAAGCGGGGTATAATATCAATGGGGAAAAAAAAATCCTTGATGGTGGTGCCATTGGCTTCATTCAAACTCACAGCCGAGCCTGCAGGTTGTGTTGAAATGCATGTGTTTGAAATCAGAATGCCACATCCCAGACAGCACTCAGTGTTTCCACTTCCCACACAGGCCATGGAGGGTGATGGCTCGCAGCATCTGACAGATTTGAGATCTGTTTTTCCTACATTTTTGCCCACCAAATCACAACCGTGCACAGGATGGTGCTTTCAGTGCAGGGAATGGCACTGTTGTGATAACCTTTGTGACACTGCAGGGGCATTTCCCACAGAAGTAGAGGGGAAAAAATACATGAAGTGTGTGACTTATACAGTGAAATAATTGTGCCGTCCATGTGGACAGGCTCACCTTGGTGCCAACCATTCATCCTTTTAAACTGTGTTTATGGCAGCTAAGGGAGAAAAGACAAGGTGGATTGTAGGAAATTGGTTTGTTTTTAAGCCTGTTTGGTGTTGTTTAGCTGCCTCATGCTGTTTAAATACAGGTGTGTGTGTATGGAGGGGTTGTGGCAGCTTAGCTACAGCTACCAGCCAAATTCAACACTGGAATTTGATAGTGCGACAGGTTTTGGTATTTCTTTTTAATTCTGTAAAATGAATTTATTGCTGGTGAAAAGTTTGCACAGACATCCTGGAGACAGAAGCTCATTGTCCTTGTGGCAGTTATGTCCTGACAGGGCAAACCATCCCCTTTCCCAGCTCTGCCAACTTCATCTCTGAGCAGGAGAGACCCTCTGCAGGGATTTTGGATGCTGTGGTCCCCTCCATCCCTGGCTGCCACTGACAAGGACACAGTGGAAGGCAAAGGAAATATTGGGTGGTGGGAAGACAGGATTTATCCTTAGCTGCCACTGGTTAGGGCTGTGCACTGGGAGAAAATCTGGTGTCGTGACTGATGTGCTGCACCAGGGCTCGGGTGAGCTGCAGAGAGGAGAGCACAGCTTGATCTGCTCTGGAATCTGTTTCTCAACCAACCTTATGCCTACTAAAAATCAGGCAATGTCAGCAAAAAAGAAAAAAAAATATAGTGAATCAGCTTTAAAACTCGTGATTTACAGTAGAAAGTCAGGAAATGCAGAAAAATATCATATCAGAGATACTGATGATCAAGTATGTTGCCATTTGTGCAGTGTTGTTCCTTTCCTGTCATTAGGAAGCCAACTTAATATATTAGTTTATTCTGTTATTTTTTTGGTACAAAGTAACAACTTTTGCTTAGTACAGACTGAAACACTTTTTTAAAGGAAATATTTTCTATTTTAGTCTTTTAAGTTGAAACAAGAGACTTTTGACCTTTATTGTCATGGTATTGACACAGCATGATAGGAAGCATGTGCTACTATTGAGGGTGATTGAAGACAATTTTAAAAAATACTAATGTATAACAAAACCAAAATGATGAAATGAAAAATGTCTACAACTTTTTTTTTTTTTGTCATGGGGAGAAACTAAAAAAAAAATAAAAAAAAAAAAAAAAAAAAAAAAAAAAAAAAAAAAATTTTTTCCAAAAAAAAAAAAAAATCCAAACTATTTCCTGCAAGTCAAAAACCAAAATCTGGTGTTCCAGGTGAAATGAAAGGTCTGCAATTATCCTCTCAATACTTGAACTAAAATTAAAATAAAATTAGGGAGGACATGAAACCTCTACCATGTAGCAGAAACCAACTAAGAAGGAGGCCCTGAGTGTCTCTGTCAGCAGTGCTGATCCTTACAAGGAATTCTCTGAGAAAATAACAGAAGAATAAAGTAAAAAATTAAGCCTGCTGCCATTCAGTCCAGTTCAGTGCAGTGTACCCTAAAGACATGACCCAGACCAGGTTAGCTAACTTGCTGTCTAACTGGGCCCTATTCACACTGACTGGTTAGGGTGTCTGACTTAGCAATCTCCTCCTTGGGGTCCTTCTGCAGCCCATGGAGACTCAGAGTTTCTTCTAGAAGGTGGCACTGAAAGTCACAGGATATTGACTGCAACTCCTGCTGGACCAGCATCTTCCTTGCTCTTTGCTGGTTTTCGTGGGAGTCCAGGAGGCCATCCTCCCACTGCTCCTTAGATGGGGTCACTCCCTCTTTTCTTAGTGACCTCTCCTGTTTGGGGATTTAAATAGGGACATGCTTAAAGGTCTCCACAGATTAGATCCAAAGTGTTCAGTCCAGTGTCAGATGAAGCCTTTGTCAGGCAGGCAAAGAATGAGCACCTTGCTTGCTGTTGGGAAGGTTTGGTGGGTGGCAGCACCATGGCTGGGAAGGGACAGAAGAAGGGAGAGCCAGCAGGGCTGGGAGGTGAGAATTCCAGCTCCCATTGCTGCCACTGGAAGCTGGAGGGATCAGAAGGAGGAAGATGTGATACCTTACCAAGCAAGAACAGCAGATGTGTAAAGGAGGTGGCATGAGCTGTTGTCTTGGAAAAGACCCTGGTGAAGGTGAATTTCTGTGTACACTGAACTTGGAGGTGATATCCAGTGAGAGTAGAATGAGTTACTGCAACTGCCCTTCTGGTTTATTTTTGTCTAGGGGAAGAGAAGTATTGTCTTCTGTGTGCAGTATGTTTATAACTCAATTTCCCTTCTGACTGATGCCTTGCTCCACGCTCTCTTGTCCTCCTCCATCTGGTTTCTATTGTAGTTTTAAATGAGGACAGTTTGGCTGTCTGGCAGAACAAGCAGGGTCTGTGTGACACCAGCTGCCCCTTCCAGCTTCTCAGCCTTTTAAGCTTCCAGCACAGTTTTAATTATAGGAGTGTCAAGATTGGTCTCCCTCCCCCCGTACTCCTTTCTGTGCCTGCACGTACAGCCCCTGCTGCAAATCCCCATCCAAGTCTGATCCTCCTTTGGGAGAGACCTGGCCCTGTGATTTACATGCCCTATAACTCCAATAGAGACCTGTTGTAAAGCACATGCCAGAGCCTGTACCTTCCTGCATTCAGGATTGCTCCCTGCCTCAGTTCATCAGGAGCCACATCTGAAATAATCCTACCAGCTCAGAAACTCCTGGAAGTGGGAGAGAGCTGCTCACTGCTGCTCTAACCTCACCACCCCCAAGAACCCAAAACACTAAGCTTTGTAGGAGATCAGAGATGCTCAGGAATGCCAGAGCTACAGGTTCTGCTCAAAGAAAACATTTATTGTGCTCCAATTCCATGTAAGTGCTGCATTTAGGGGCTTGATTTGCAGGAAGTTGATGCAGTCTCTTCACCTCCAAGGATCTGAGGTCGAAGTCTGTAATTTTCAGTTGCAAGTGAAAAGTGTCCTATGTGGGATTTTTTTGACATAAAAACCACTACAAATTTTGACATAACTGGCTGTTTCACCTCCTATGAGCCAAAGACCTGGTGTGGCAGAAAATCTTGTACATGATGAATGAAGGGCACTGGCAGAGATATGTGACAAACCCAGGGTTGGAAAAGCAAGGAAGACTGCAGGGCTACAATAAAAGATACTGGCAGAGCTCGGTGCATATTGTCTATTTGCAATCTATAGGTTGTCTCTACTGTGGAGTTTTCACCCACTTTTAAAAATGGGTTGAATTTTATACATTTGCTACAGATTTTTCCCCTCAGGCCCCTGTTTTTTGCATACCAGTCCTCAACAGAGGGATCTAGCCTTCTCTGGTTTCTGTATAGGGGGTTTGCTTACCTGCCCAAGGCCTCTTGACCTAAATTACTCCAAGGAAACTTAGAATTCAGCCAAAAAAATTGTGTGATTTAATAGGTCTTAGTTTCGAGAGGTCAAATTAGTCACAACAAACATCAGTATCTGCATTTTTAGCTGGTTTTCTTATTTTTAACACCAAGGTTTTAAAAAGTATCTAATAAAGGATGCTTTGTGCATGGACCCCATTTGTTGGCAGCCAGGCACCATCATATGAGGCTTGTCTCCATGAAAGACTGTTAACCTTTAAACAAACCTTGTCATGTGGCTGTTGTGATCAAATTTGTTTTCTGTTCAATTAATTCTTCTTTTTCCAGGTTGTGTTGGGTTCAATGGTTTCTGTCCTCTCACCCAAATAGAACTGAAGTGGACACGAATCTGCCTAACTTTCATTTTTGCTAGTTATGTGTGATTTATTCTTAGACCCTTACCAAGAAGGAACTCTTACTATGACATGTATCCATAGCTTCTGCCATAAAGATGTTAAAGCCTGATTTTCCAGAAATGGAGATGAGGTCTGAAGTAATTTGTCTTTCCCTTTTTTTCATTTTTAGCATTCTCATAATCATATGATCTGAGTTCCCTAATGCAGTTCCAGATAATCAGGACTTACTCAGAGATAGGAAGGTCCTCTTTTTTTGATGTGTCACTTGGACTTTTCTTGGCAGGATATTAAGGAAATTTCGTACTTCTGTTTTTTGCTCTGTCTTCTTCCACATCATTCAGTGTGCATAGGAAGAAGGTGTTGCATGCACTGAAAGGAATGCTTCCTCATCTCTTTCCTTTCCAGAAAGCACTAAGGCACCTTCCCCTCAGAAGTCCTTGCAGAGACAGCACATAACTCTGTTACTGTTGTGGACAAAACTTTGACTCTGTAGACTTCACCTGTTCTCTTGGCAATTTCATGGTTTCATGAACACTTTTGTAGGCTTAGGACCTCTGCCATGAGCTCCACCCAACAACTTCAAGGTCTTGAAAATCAGCACAAGGGCTTTGAGTGTGACACAGCACGACCAATGTACCTGTGTTATGAGTCCCTGCTCAAAAAATCCACAAAGTCAGTTCTTCCCTGTTGTTTTGGAGAAGCTCCTTTGACTGAGAAGAGGAAATCTATTTGGACTGTTCAGACTTCCAAGTAATCACTGGGAGGACTTTGTGTACTTCTGCATTTGGGTCGGCCAAAAGACGAGAGAAGGGACACACAAAAGGACTTCCTTACTCCCCTCAGTGAGTCAGGAGCAGAAGGGCAGCACTTACCTGACTGACTGGCTCAGTAGTAGCCTGTCACTGAGGTGGGTGCCAGCTTGGAGCTGTTCTCACCAGAGCCTGTGCCCTGCACTGCTTGGTAGGGACAGGTCTCCCCATGAGGTGGCTCTGGGCTCAGTGGCTCCCATGAGAAATACAGTAATGTAGCAACTGGTTTTTGTTCAGGCTGTTGTTGGAGTGCTGTCTTTGGATGCCATCTGATGAAGTTAATATGTCATTATAGTCTTGAACTTTGAGCAGAAGAACTCAGGGAAGGTCCAGCCAGAGGCATTGTCTCTGGGGTGTCAGAAAGATGCCGTAATTGCTATGCCTGGCTTTCCAGTCAAATCTATGGCTTAGTCGGTTTTCTTCTATACTTCTTGTGAAATGTGGAGTACAGCAGACTCAGCATTACAGCAGGGAGCTTTTGACTTGTGCATTTACTGACTTTTGTGCCTATGGCTGTGTGAAGCATTGCATTAAATACACAGTAGTTTCTAGCACCTAATAAGGAAGGGCTTTCTTACTGTTATTGTTATAGCTTGGGTTGTTATAGTACTGGGGACAGGGAGGCTTGATCTGACCAAGAGAATGGGGGGTTCTTATACCTATATAATGGGGAAAAAATAAACATATACTTTGGGTCCAAGTCTGGATGTAAATGTTGTGCCTCAGGCTCCTCTCAGCTTTAAGACTGGTTAAGTCTTTGTCTAGTTATGCTGATGGAGTTCTTTTGAAGCTGATGTCAGGTTTTGTCAGTGTGCAGATCTAGTCAATATTTGAACTTTATACCCCCTCAGTGGGATTTATGAGCACTAAACTGTGGGTATGTAGGCTTATATGGAAGTGCAAATGCTCCTCTGATTTTTATCCAAGCCAATGAGACCTTTTGGCACAATTCAGCAAGGCTGGAGCTCTATACTGGGGAGGGTGTAGTTTCCCAGGACCTCATGCTTTACCGCATGCTTTCAATTAGAATGAAAAAAGCTTCTTTTCTTTTATTTTTGAAGGAAAAGAAAAAGGAGAGAGAAACTCTACCTTTCTTTCCACTATATTACTGTGACTTCAGGGTCAGTCATTGTCACATGTCAATGAGCATTGCATGGCACAAGCACAGCATATCCTCACAGCCACTTTGCAGGGGTTGTTTTTGGTTTGCCCTGTATTTCTCCCCTGGCTGTACCCTTCCCTGCATCCACAGAAAGCCTGTGCTGTTTTTTCATGGAACTGTCTCCTCTGTGGTGACTTGTGGAAGCTGTCAGCGTTTATTCATTGGACATCTCGCTTTGCTTTCCTCTCGTAGTCCCTTACGTGCTGAAGAGCTGTGCGGAGTTCATTGAGACTCATGGCATTGTGGATGGGATCTACCGCCTCTCGGGAGTGACATCCAACATACAGAAGCTGAGGTAAGGGCCACGTGTGTGGGCAGAGGGATTCAGGGACAGCTGTACCTCTTTGGTGTTAGTCCCTCAGGTACAACTATGGCCAACAGAACTCCACACTGATGCAGAAGATAAACTCTCTTTGAAGCTGGTAACAGGGAAAGACAACATTTTAGGCATAGCCCAGAAAACCTATATATCCTTCTGCATCTATTAATTGTAAAGGCATGGAGGGTGTCAGCACAAATGCTGAGTTGCTCTCTCTCACTTTGAGACAAAGTAATCTCTTTATATCAGTTTGAGGTCCACTCCCTAAGTTAGGGATAATGGAGACTAATTGAAACCTCAGGGCCTGAACTTGGGACACAATCTGGGCCAGCCTGCAGAGACATCTAACCTTTCCCATTTGTTTTTTCTCTAGCTGTAAACGAGAACTTAGGGTGGAGTACTGGCCTGCTACAGCTCTTACTCACCCATATTGTTATGCTTCCATATTGTTTCAGACAAGAGTTTGTTTCTGACCAATGCCCGGATCTTACAAGGGAAGTTTACCTCCAGGACATCCACTGTGTGGGGTCACTCTGCAAGCTGTACTTCAGGGAACTGCCCAACCCTCTCCTCACTTATGAGCTCTACAAGAAATTCACGGTGAGATCCTTGGCTGTTCTTATTCCTCTCCAGCAGTGTGGATGTGCTGCAGATTCCTCCATGGCAGCTGTTTGGGATTCACTCCAGTGTCCTGGCTTCTGGTGTATCTATCCATATAAACACTTCTCAGTGCTCTTCCCTTCTCATCTCGTGTTGGCTCTCTTTCCCTGTCCTTGTTTCTTTTCACCATTTCATGTTTATTTCTTTCAGTTTGTCTGCTGTTTCCTCCCCTTCCTCTTGCTCATTTTTTCACTGCATTGCTTCCCCACTGTGCACCTCTCTTTCTCCCCACTGTGCACCTCCTCCCAGCACTACTAATTCTCTTTCTTTTCCTCATTATTGTCCATCACTGAGAGTCTTCTGGGTCACCTGGGGCTTGTGATCATAATCACAAGGGTGCAGTTTCCTCATCCCTGTCCTTCCAACTGTCCCTGACACCTGCACAAACTGATTGCCCAGCCCATGTGTAAAGCATCAACTTTTCTGCATCTGTCACATCTTTTTTACTGTTTGTAGGACTGCAAATGACGGTACTGGTTATGCCAGATATGGCCTATCAAGTCCATCATGATCACGTTATAAATACAAATGGCAGAGCAAAGTGGCAACTGGCCAAGCAGAAATCTCTAACTTTGTTTAAAGAGATTACAATTCAAAGAGTAGTTACTTGATTCTGGAAAACAGCCATAGATTATACATGGATATGGTGGAAGCTTAGGAGCAGACTGCGGGGGAGCAGAAATATAAAACCACAAAGCCTGGATTTTTAAGAGAGTTGGCTAATTTTGATGACAGATAATACTTTATTAAAAGGTGGCACAGCAAGCTATGCTTGTTATTAAAGCTGCCTGTTTCTTAGGGCTTTAAATCCACTTTCAGTTTTTTATGACACCAACAAATTTAAATCCCATCACTGAGGCTGAAATCTGGTGTGCTGAAGGTATGCACTTCCAGCTAAAAGAATTCACCAACTTCTTAAGGTAGCGGGGGTGGGGGATGGGAAAGATTGTTTTCTCAGTGTTAGAAACATCCGTCCTTTGTTAAGAATTTCTGTCATCCTACTCTTTCCCATTTGTTGGGAGGAGGAGGTGACAGCCATTGCCAAAAATGTCAGATGTTGCAGAGAAGTTCTGCAAAATCAGGTGTTGCTGTCTGAGTGGCCACTCTCCTGAATCAAGCCCTTCCAAGTGACACTGCTGTGGCACAGGAGGCACAGAGGGAGATCCATGGGGTCCTCACAAGGAGATGCTATCCAAAGAGTCCTTGTTGCCTGCTCTGGGAAGAAGCATCAGTGCAAGGGGTGCTTGCTGTGGGGCAAAGCCAGAGGGGAGCAGCCGAGCAGGAACTTGCTGTAAGAAGTCAGGTGGCTGTTAGGGACACCGCTGTGCTGGGGATCACAGGCTGGGGAGTGGCTCACGGTGCTGCCTGACAGACATGCAATAATGTTAGGTGTCTTGCTGTTCCAATGCCACATTTTAAGTAAGATTGGTCTTTGTTTCAAGGTGATGCATAGTCAAATCTTCAGGGAAAATCTAGAGCAGATTTGAAAAATTGACCTGTATCATCAAGATATGAGGGTTCTGAGGATATAGGGTAGGATTGCTGGAGACAGTTAGGATGAAGAGGATCTTGAAAATACAGGGTATCATTCAACCATTCACTGTAACTGATGAGTCTCATTCTTGTTGAAGCTATTTGGCTGGTGTCTTCCTGGCTATCACTACTGATTTATGAAAGAAAAAAATGCTCTAAAGGAAACATGAAGATTTAGATGGAAACTTTTTTTGGAAAGAATGTTTGCTGAAAAGTGCAGTTTTGGGATGATGACTTGCAGATTTTCAGTAGATACATTTGGTAAATAGCTTTATTCAAAAACAAAAGGGAAAACATTTCTGTAACTGTCTGAGCATTTCTTTTACAAGTACTTTCTAAAGGAAATGTTTCAACATTACATCAACACATCTAACTTACATTAAATGTCTTTCAGAAAAGGGTTAAATAGTTCCAATTTTAATTATAATTTCTGTAACTAATGCTTGAGTGTGATGCTTTTGGTCAGCCTTGAACAGTTGTTTTCTAAAATCTTATGCCAGCTCCCCCAAAATGTTATTACTTTGGGTTGACCTAAAAGATTTTTTATTTAATATCTGGCTTTTCAGTTTGTCCGCTTAGCCACAAAATCCATTATTCACATAAGCCTGCTCAGTAGAGATTTATAATTGGTAACCCAGCTGACAGGAAGCACAGTCAGATACCAGGAGGAAAGAAAGAAAAAAAGAATTCCCCAAGGAGCGGAAAACCCGCCAGGAGTGTGTGTGTGCGTGGGGTGTCTGAACATGGAACAGTGGCAGCTGTATCTCAGCAGACGAGTGTTGGTAGGAATAAAGAACACATGCTAATCCCAGCCTGACTCAGCCAGAGCTCTGAGTTGGGATAGGCTGCACTTTGAGTCACCAGAGTGATTCAGAAATTTCTGTCTAAGGAAAGTCAAATTCTTAATGACTAGGGAGGGGTTGGCCTTTTGGTCATCACTGTGTCAAGTTCGCAGGTGTAGCACCCTGGTCATAACCTCACTGGCTATAAATTTTATCCTAGTGATGGATGCTTGTTTCTCAGGACAGATAAGTTGACTCTGCTTGGCTTGTTCTAGCCTGGGCATAGAGGGACTGAGTACTCCCTCAGAACAAATCAGCTGCAGGAGGCCAAGCCTACCTTCTCTCTCCAGATTTTATTCCACTTGTTAACCAGGGCCTATAAATGGTACACTCCCAGAATCACTAGTGGAGTGAAAAAAAAAATCCTAAATGCCATAAATTCATACCATGACAAGCAGATGTGCAATAAGTGCAATTACTGGTTCCTCCTTGAATCCTGCATTCTGCTGCTGTAATCCACAGTTTTGGAGGGCTCCTCAGATTTCAAAGGCACAGATTGTATGGGTCAGACATGTGGCTCAGAGGACTGAATGGGTCATGGCCTCAGAGAAGCTGGTATTTATGTGCTTGTCTAATCATTAGGTCTTTGAGACCTGGAAGATTGAATATGGGAATGAAAATGCACACCTGGGGAGAAAATATTGCGTACAATCTAGCTGAAATCTAATGCTTTAGGTGCACCAGTTAAAGTTTTAATTTCTCTCCATATCCTCAATTGTACAAGGCTGTTTAACTGGAAACATATTAAGATTACGAGAGCTCTTATACTTAGGATGAGTGAGCTTTTTTTTTTTTTTTTTTTTTAAGAAGAGCTGTATCTATGTGTAAAAACCACTAGAAGGAGTTAATCTGCCTTTAATTTGGGCAAAAGAAATACATGTGCATCTCATCTGTACCTAACTAGTGAGCTCACTTGTTTTGATCTGCCATCACTTCTCTGGCCTTGAAACTGGCAATGTTTGGTTTGCTGGTGCTTGTAGATGAGAAGTGATCTGCTGGGAAAAGGGCAGTGGCAAAAACAGAGGCAGTAGCATCATCACAGTGGGTGCTGTAGTGACTGCTGCAAAAAGATGCTGCTCTAGTGGTGGCTGGAAATTTCAGGTTGATGATGTTTAAGCGACGGGTGGCTTGGGAAGGGCTGTTTCCTTCCTCTCCTTGCCTGGCAGTGCTGACATCTGTCTGGAGGCACAGCTTGTGCTGGCAGCGTGGGTTGCAGCATCTTCCTTTGAACTCGCTCCAGACTCCAGTGGCAGTAGGGAGGGTAGGAGGTTCCCAGACAGTCATGCACTGTTTGAACTCGCTGGTGGCTTGTCCTCCCCCAGCACAAATATTGAAAGGGAATAGCTGAACAGATGAATACCAATGCAGTGAACTCCTAGGAATGCTGACAAAAGCTGATCGTGGCTCTCTAAGATCTTGGTCTGTGGAGGTTTGCTCAAGACTGAGATGTATAACCTTGATTCTGTCTAACCCTGAGTGTAAGAATTTGTTAATCTGCCGGACAGGGATTCTGCTAAGGCTTCTTCCATCATAAAAGATGCGAACCTACACATACAATCCCCTCAGCTATGTTCTTATGACAGTCAAAATATTGCTTATTTTGATGAATACGGAACGTGTATATCCAAGATGTTCTCAAAATGCAGAGCTTGAAAAACCCATTTTATTCTTAACAGGTTATTTTTGGGGCTTGTCATTGCTTTTTACTTTTTCTATTGTTTTCACTTCTCTCTTTGCCCTCTCTCTCTATTTCACCCATCACTTCCCAAGTTAAAAAAAGGGAAAAGAACCAAAAAAATAGCCCACAAAAAGCAAAGCAAAACCAAAACAAACCAACACAAGCAAAAGAAAAAAAAACCCTGCAATTCATAATTGAAGGTCTAAGTCCTTAAATGCCCCTCTCCCATGAATACTGACCACTATGTCTGAACGTCTGGGGGTGGTGTGCTGAGACATGGAATAACAGTGCAGGAAATCTCTGCTGTGCTGGGGACACAAAGAAACTTCTTCCAGTAGCTCTGTAGGGTAACAAGAGAGCATTCCCTCTGAGACAGGGTGTCTCGTGTGACCCTTCTTATCCCTCTTCCTTTTCCCCTGAGTCCATTGCCAGGGTGTACTGTTCCCTTGTATCCCTGCAGGAAGCTGTATCCCGCTTCCCTGAGGACGAGCAGCTGGCACGAATTCAAAATGTCATCCAGGAGCTCCCACCATCACATTACAGGTAAGAATGTGTCCACAGAGGTGCTGAGGATCAGCATGGTGACCCTCACCCTCATCAGGGAATATTGCCCGAAACAGCTCTGGGATTCATTTCCAGAAATCAATTTCCAAAAGCTGACTCACCATTTCCAAATTTGGCAACAATTTATCTGGCGTTTAAATGTCATTGAACGAACCCTTGTTGGAGACAGAACAACTCCCTGCTGCCCTCTTACCATCCTCCTTCCCCAGGTGTGACCCCTGTGGCACCCTTGGCCAGTGTCCTGGGTGTGGTAAGGAGAAGAAGATCTGCTGGAGGTGCTTGAGCAAGAGCTAAGAGTCTTTGCAGCATCTCACTCTCCTTCCACCCATCTCCCATCTCCTTTGCTCCCGTCATGCTGAGGACAGTTGGGTTCCTGCCCCCCACCTTGGCTGTCCCCAAGCTGTTCGGGTGTTCGCTGCCATCCCTTGCAAATGCTGGTGCTGTGTATCCTCTGCCCCGTGGGGTCTCTTGTGCCATTGCAGACGCTTGGGGAGGGGACAGGGCTGGCTCTGAGCCTTGCTGTCCCAGCAGGCAGGCACTGGTAACGTGACATATTTTTCTTTCTTTGTGTGAAACCACTGCAGAACGTTGGAATACCTGATCAAGCACCTGACTCACCTGGCCTCCTTCAGCAACATGACCAACATGCACACCAGAAACCTGGCCTTGGTGTGGGCTCCAAATCTCCTCAGGTACAGTAGAGATTCCTCTAATCCAGAGCACCATACTGAGCTCCAAGGGGAGTGCCAGCATCTGAGTCTGAAGACCCATCACCTGAGGGAAATCCAGACAGGGAAAAGCTGAACAACTAAAGGGAAGAGCAGAGCAGAACAAACAGCTTTTCTTTCAGGTTGAATAATCTAAGGTTTTACTGCCAGCAACCAAGGAAGATTGTGGGTTTGTGTGTTTCTTATTAACAAAAAAAAAGTTGTTATTTGCAAGTTGAGCATAGATGTAAAAATGAGGAGTTAACTCATCACTTGGGAATGTTAATGACATTTTTGATGGTTCCAGTGCTTCTGCAGCAGGGCACTGAGAGACAGCAAGGATCAGAAGGGAGAGAAACAGGGCAATAATACTACAGACCTGTTCCCAGATCTGCTTGTGCAAAAGTGAGATGGGCTTGCTGGGCTTGAAATGGCAGCCAGTGTCAGATCTCAAGACCACCAGCTAGTTTTTCATGTTTGTTATGCCTGGCACTCTGCTGTGAAGAAGCCTGGATTACTGGCAGGCAGAGGTTTGGCTGCTATGTTGTAGAGCTGCTGAAAATGTTGCTGCTGCTGAAAAACAGCATCTGGGGGAAAAAAATTAAAATTGTTTCTTGTCAAAATTCCCTTTCTGTCCATCTGCAGTTAGAGGAGTGAACTATGCAGGGAGAGCCCAGGACTGCAGCTGGGCAGGAGAGGGGTGATGGCAGAGCTGGTGAGGGCAGCCCTGGGCTGGCAGAGGACATTGGCTAGACAGGTACAGGCCTGAAAAGCATTCTCTAAAAAGTTATCTCACCCTTCTAAATCACAAAAATCTCAGAGCAAGTTCTGAAAATGAATCACATGTTGACTCTATTGAATATCTTAAAGTGGGCCTTCACTACTGAGACATTTTCATTCTAGCTTCTGTCCTTGTCAAAAAAAAAAAAAGTCTGTTTCCCTTTGCAGTCTTTCATAAGTACAAGTCCCCGGGAGGAAAAGAAAGGAGCAAGCAATGCAACTGCAATCTCCTTACAGGGTTATCCTCTTGGCAATGCCCCAAGCTGTTATCTAACACACCAGTCATTAACTTTACAAAGGATCCATTGCCCAGAGATAATTTCTTCAGCAACACTTTGGCATGTCAAGATAAGGAATGTTTCTTTGCTGAGAGCAAGATTGAGAATGTGGGAGCACAGGGGGGCAGAGAAGAGACTACTGGGGCACATGGTAAAGTATTGAAGAAATTGGCATGGGGAAGACCTGAGAAAGGTTTAAGGGATTTCACTGAGAAATGATTTAAGCATTGAGTAGGCATCTAGAAGCAGCATTTGAAGGCTTCTGTGTTTCTTCTGAAGGCTTTTTCAGACCCAGCCTCAAAATAGCAAAAGTAGGAAAAAGGAGAGAGAAGAATGGAGCTTGAGAGTCACAGTTTTACCTGCTGCAGAATGTAAAAGCCAAGTAGGGAAAATGACATATTCAGGAAAGGAAGTAAGAGAGGTGGCAAAGAAAACAGGGAAAATAATTTTTAAAATATTTAAAATCTTTTAAAAAGACAGAGAAATGATGAGGCCCTGTGAGGGAAGGAGAGCAAGAGGTACAGCAAGAGTGGGGAAATCATCCCTGTGTTTTTTCTTGCAGGAAGAATCTGGTCTGTCCTTGCCAGGGGCTGTGTGTGGCAATACTCACTACTGGTCCACCTCTTTCCTCATGCAGGTCAAAGGAGATTGAGGCAGTTGGCTGCAACGGGGATGCAGCTTTCCTGGAGGTGCGAGTGCAGCAACTGGTGATTGAGTTCATCCTGAACCACGTGGACCAGATCTTCAACAACAACAGGAAAGCCAGCTCTGCAGAGAACCTTGGTAGAAACCTCCCTGAGCCACTTCCCATGTCACTTGCTGTGTAGCTCACCTCTCCCTTCAACTAATATGACAAGCACAGTAACCCTTGCTCTCACTATTGACTTCCCCAAAGACACCCCGGGCCCAATACGACATTACTCTTGTCTTATTCATCCCTATCTTCAACATTTTCTTTTTGAATACTAGCCTCCTTCAATGTTTTCTCAGGTTGCCCTATGTCTCATCTTTTGGATGATCTCATGTGGCTTAACCCTTTCCCCCAAAGGAAGACCACTTGACTGATTCTCAGTCTTGGTCCAAGCTTTCTCTCTAAGTCCATCAGCCACAGTCTCAGCTCTTCTCTCAGGTTCCCCCAGTTACAATTCCTCATACCAACAATACCTGCCCTGCAGCTACCACTGCCTTCCAAGTCAGAAGTCATGCTCCCAGGAAAAACATTAATCTTCCAAAAACTTATATCTTGTTCCTGAGAACATTTTATAAAAGAGATTTTTTTTTCCCCGGGACATCAGCAGTTTTCAGAGATGCTGATTTTGCTGTTTAGTGATGGTTTTGTTGGCAAGGACTGGGAAGTGAGAAGGCATGGATCCACAATGACCTCACATAGTTTCAGAAATATGCATCTTTTGATATTACACACCCTGAAGACTTGTGATACCTTCAGAACTTCATTCTCCTGGTTCCTGCAGAATCCACCTTTCTGCTTTGCAACCCTGTGTCAGATAATTCTGCCCCTCTTTACCTTAACATGGCTTTGCCACTGCCACCATAAACAGATGCTTTCAGTTCTCTGGGCTATCAGTGACATTGCTTTCTGTGGCCCTGAAATGGATCAGAAAGTTTAAGTAATGCTGGTTTTTAGAACCATCCCCTGTCCTGGAACAAGACAAGGAAAATGATGTGGAAGTGAGAGAAAGAACTAGGCACCAAATTTGGATCAGGGACTGAACTGCTTCAAAACTGGGGGAGGGTAGGGATGGGATGGAGGAAGGGAGTGAGGGAGGAGAAAAGGGAATGTGTGAATCCTGGTGGTTTTCAGAGACACCTCCTTCACACAGAAGTGTCTACAGCAGAGGAAGCAAATCCACACAACACAGCCTTTGGCAGGCAAGCATGGCCCCTGCTGGGAATGTACTCAGATGGATAAGGTTGCTGGGGAGCCAAAAGGCTTATCTGACAAAAAGCCTTTCTCCCTGCACGTGCCACTTCTTTCCCCGCTCCACGGGAGATGTTCCAGTCAAAGTCACGAAGCTCTTGCTCTCGTCTCTCCTCATCCCAGGCTGGAATGTATTTTCTTGCTTTTCAGAGAGTGCATCAGTTGTGAAAAGTTTGACCCTCCCCTCAGCCTCCCTGCCAATGAAACTGGTGAGCCTAGAAGAAGCACAGGCACGGAGTCTGTCTGCATCCCACCCTGCCCGGAAGGAGAGGAGAGAGAACAGCTTGCCTGAAATTGTGCCTGTAATTGGGTCCCTCTTCCACACAGTTGTTGACCTTCCCGACAGCAAGTAAGTGCCAAGAGGAGGGTAAAGTGCAAACAAAAAAGTGCAGGTTTCCCAGTGGGATTAAGAATGATTCTTTTGTTAATGTGATACCTCCATACCTGCACTCACCTGAATCTACAGCCACTATCCAAAGAAAATTCTGCATCCTTCTCAAAAGAGGCAGGGCTGCTCCTGAGAAGTATTGTGGCTGCTGGGTTCATAGCTTCACTAGTTCTCATCCCTCCATAAGGGCAGAACCTCACAGACCTGCTTCAAGAGGAATGAATTGTCTTTGAATCCTGGAGCCAGCTCAGAATTTGACTAAACACAGGAGGAGCGTGGAGCAGGTTGGGACACAGATCGTCTATGACTTCCACCTGCTGGTCGCTGGTGCAGGGCATGCCTGGTGCCACTGACCTGCTCCAGCTTCTTCATTCTCCTGGTTCCTGTGCAATTACAGCCAAGCAGGAAGGCTCATTTTCACTCCCTGCATGGAGAGATATTTATGTAGTGGCACCTATGCCAGTTATGTCTGTGCCAGGAGAAGAGTCTGGCAGCTGAGGTTGTTGCAGTTGTTGGCACAGCTGCCCAGAATAAGTATTTATCTATTGGTCTATCTAACTGTTAATATATAGCCACTCTGCTGCCTGGGTCTGATAGATTATAGCCTCTGCAGCAGGAGGCTCATTAATCTACTGACCCAGAAAGCACCAGAACAAAGATATTTATTGGCACTTGATATATTAAAGCAAAAAAGGAGTCATCTAACAAAATACTGGCAAGAGGATAACCAGCTTAAGACAAAAGGAGAGTGCCTTCTCCTTTCTCATTTGAAAAGTCCTATCCCCAAAATATTAATCCCGTCTGTAGGACTGATTTGTATGTTTCTGAGTACTGATCAGAAAGAAAAGCGGAAATGTGGGGATAGAAAGCCCAATGTGAAGAGCAAGACAGAGACATAAGAGAATTCTTGCTCTGAAAGAGGGGAGATTGAAGGAGGAGTCAGAATGAGTATGAAGGAAGTGAAACAGAGCTTCATGAAGAAATATATATACAAGAAAAAAAAAAAGCATTAGGATGAGCAGCTTCTTTCTGCATAAAGGTGGGATTTCCAAAGAGACACAGGGAACTGGTGTCCCACTTCTTCTGACAGTTAGAAATTGATTTAATTCCCTTAACCCTCCTCCTGTTTGGTTAGTACATTATACTTTCATATGAATAGATAACACCTGTGATTAAATTAAAGTTGGCCTGAGAAGCATTAAGAGCTAGTTTTCATCAAGGAGTAATTTTATTTTTGCTGTAAGAGATGGTCTTTAAAGCATAACTTTGTGCACTGAGCAATAGTACCAATCCCAACCAGTTCTCTGGAATTTATCATACATTGTGTCATTAAAACCTGTTAAAAAAGCACTTTTTCTTTGCTGTGTTGCAGGATAGTCTGAGCCTTGAAAACCTCTCCTTGCTGGTGACAATCATGGTTGATTGCTCAATCACTGTTGCTGTAGAACGATGCCAGAGTCAGCTATCTGAAGGCTTAGGAGTCTTTCCATGCACGAAATGGTTAAATCAGCAGTACAGATAAATCACTTAGAGAGTGATTGCTGCCTATATAGCCAACAAGGGTTGGTTGTATAGCTATGCCTTGCATGCTTTAGAATTAAAAGAGGTGTGAGAAGAAAAAAATGGGAAGTGTTGAGGGGAGACAGCTCAGAGGCCTTTGGAGGATATTAAAAACGTAGAAGTCTCTAAAGTTTGGTGACCACTTGAGCCTTTTTTCCTTCCAGGAGGAAATTATCCACCAAGTCCAAGAAATGGAAGTCAATATTTAATTTGGGCCGCTCTGGCTCAGAATCAAAGTCTAAACTGAGTCGAAATGGGAGTGTCTTTGTAAGGGCACAGAAGCTCTCTGGTAAGAACATGCTTTTCAGCTGAGTGTTTCTCTCTGAGGTTTTCTCTGGTGTGTTGGTAGCATGGGGTAACCTGCATCCGCTTGCCACTAATGCCACAGACTTGAGATGGCCTAATGGGGTTGTGCTTGTTTCCTGGTTTTACACATCTCATTCTCCTGTGATGGCAAGAAACACCCTTTCAGGAGGATTTGCCAGACACCTACAGTAAATATTGTGTTTTGGTACCTGATAAATGGGCTCCTGTTATCCAGCTGTGGAGTTTGGGGCCTAGGAAAAGTTTGGGGATTAGTCCACTGTCCCAGCCCAGCCAGTCTGTGTCTCCTAAGGCTCATTACATAGCACTGGGTGAATGGCTGTCCTTCTAGGCTGTCCTTTCACTAAAGGACATTAAAGACCCAACTGCATTCAGGGCCTTTGTGAAAAACAAGGCACCAGGAGTGCCTGTGGCTCTGGCTCTCAGCACTTTGAGGGAAGCCATTGCTTTTGAAGAATTTCCAAGAGAGAGGTTGTCTTTTCTCCTGGCTGTAATCCCAAGTTCTAACCTCTCCTGAGCTGCAATCTCTTAAACACTGCTTCCTAAAAAATCACATGGCAGTGCCAGTTCCCGGTGTTAAGAAATGATGACTCAAGCTCTAAAAATCATGAACTTGACTTAAAAGTAGCCACATTTTTAAAAATAAAGCATGCCCTTTTAATTTGAATTCATAAAGAAATGATTTGGGTTTATATATTCTAGACTTTTTAGTATCTCCAAGTGAAGAAATTTACTTTCTACAGGGAGATGAAGGTGGATTTTTTATTTATATAATCTCATGACTCCAGGAGCTGATATTTGGAAGACCACTGCCTAACACTGCAAGACTTAAAAAAAAATAGTTAATATTGGCAACATTAGCTACCACCATGTATAAGAGGGGCTGTATTTGGATCAGAAATGAGTGTGAAGCCAAATGCTGGATCCAGTTCTTTTTGGACCCCTGCCTTCCCCATGTTTTGCATGTACATATGGTTTCACACAGGGTGCCCATGACAGAATTCAAAATAGCTCTCTATCCTATTTTGATCACGGGATCACCTTCTCACCTTGACAAGGAACACTCTGTCTCAAAATAGTGCTAACCCAAGGAGGCCCAGGAATGACAGCAGCCCCAGTGATCGTGGAGGCTGAGCCTTGTTCCAGGGACAGGGCACAGTGACAGGGGGACTGGACATTTTCACTGGCAGGACACACAAGTGCACAGCTGTGTGCAGTTTTCAGCACTGAAGCAGTGTTTTCAGAAGCAGAACTTTTGTGCTGCTTTGTTACTTTTCTCAGTGCTCTCTGCTTAGAGCCTAATGTGAGGGAACAGACGAAGTTGCTGCTGAAACTCAGCACATGCTTTAGCACAGCTTGAGTCTTTGCACACAAATCTGTAAGTCACATAAATGTGACTTACACAGCTCCCCAGCTTGAATGCTGTTCCTCCTGGAAAGCTGAAACAGTGCTCAAGACATCACGTCTTATGAAAGTAAAAAGTATCCAGGACTCCATATAAATGTAAAAAGTAGCAGCAGTTTCTTCTGTGTTCATGTGAGAGTCGGAGCCAGAAGCATCAATTATATAAACAAGTGAAGTCCAACAAGCCTGCTCACTTTCTGCTTTACCTCCTTTGTGCAACACTGTAAACAGCAAACTTTACTCCCAGACATCTCCCAGATCTCCAGGGACCCTTTTTGGGCTGCCAGAGACTAACTTGTCTTCCTTGCCAGCTACATATCCCCATCTCCATTCCTTTTTCAGAGCAGTAACAGCTACAAGCTTCCAAAACCTCTCAGGAACAGATCTGCAGAGTGTATAGTAACAAATGACAGCTTGTTTCTGGACCAGCAAGTCCAGTGAGGATGGCCAGCAAAATAGGTCTCTTACTGCCCTCAGAATTTTCCTGGAGTTCTTGGTGGAGGCAGGGTGTGCTCACATCAGCAAAAGAGCTGGGAGGGCAACGTAAAAATAACCCAACATTTGCTATCAGGAATGGGAGGTGAGAAAGCATTGATGTCAGTTTAGTCAAAAAGTCCCCCACAACCAATAGCCTGACTAAGTTGAGGAGGGGAGTGGCACATGACAGCTTTGGGGATGCTTGACTGCTTCAGAGTGGAGGTGGTGTTGACTGGCTGGGTTAAGTATAGCTCTCCACATGTCCAGCAGGTGCAAAGCTGTTGTTAGCACTAGCAGATCCCCAGCTGTGTGGACAAGTGTTGTGGGTAATAAGCCATGTGGTGTAGATACATGGGGGGAATGCTTGGAAATGGAAAATGTCTGCCTGGCATGCCTGTCTATATGTATGCAGCCTTTGATCTTTATGGGCTGAAGCCTGCAAAGCCACAGGATCTTATACCTGCTTCTAAAACTCTTTTTCCACAGAAAAAGCAACTATTCGGCCTGCAAAGAGCATGGACTCGTTGTGTTCCCTGCCAGTGGAAGGTGAGACATCCATAGCTTATACTGTAAGGGGGAAGGATTGCAGCTCTGCATTTTCAGCAGCATGGATCACAGAATCACAGAATGGTTTGGGTTAGAAAAGGCTTTAAAGGTCTCCTAGTTCTAACCTCCTGCCACGGGCAGGGACACTTTCCTCTAGACCAGGTTGCTCAATGCCCATCCAACCTGGCCTTGAACACTGCCAGGGATGGGGCATCCACAGCTTCTCTGGACAGCCAGTTCCAGTGCCTCAGCACCCTCAATGGATGCAGCAGTCTGTGTCTATCTCACCAAGTTGTCTATCTTTGTATGCTTATGCCATGGTTGTAGACGTGTGTCCCCACCTCTGTGTGCATGCGTTTTTGACTCTTTTCTGTGTTATTTATCTCAGTGCATCCACCTCAGAGCTACCACTGGGTTTAGTTGCATCTTTATGGGCAGTTGGACTGCTTTGCTTTATTTCTTGGTTATTCTGGGCTCAAAAATCTCATTTGTACAAGAAAAAGGCTTACAGTAAGCCAACAAAGCCTGGCATGTGCATTGTGGGCAGTATGTGACAGCCCTAAACTTGGTTGCATCTGATGGATAAGGGTGTCTAATAAAAGTCTGAACTGGTTTCCATCGGAGGGCATTCAATCCAGTGCTGTCCGCCCATTTTGAAGGAGGCCCTAGGGCTAAAGCATAAAAGATCTTCAGTATGTATTGTCTCCATCTATCTGTGGAAATATGAGTGTTCATCAGGGCAGGACTCAACCCTGGAGGGATTGAGGAGGGCTCCTCACAGAGGAAGTTTGTTTGCTAGTGCTTTGCTTCCCACTGACTTACTCCTATGTTCCCATCTCTAGGGGAGGATGACAAAAGCAGGTTCAAGCGGTCAGTGACTACTGGAGGTTTCTTTGTTCCCACGAAGATACGGACAGGAGGCACAGGCAGCTCATATGACCTCAGCAAGGAGAATGAATGGGAGCGAGAAGGATCTGCCATGGGGGCCAAAGGAAGTTCGGAGCTGGCTGGGGAGAGAGGTCCTCCCTGGACACTGCAGGTGAAGTCACCCCCTGAGCAGCTGAAGGTTTTCCGCGTAGCAGAGGATGCCGAAAATGAGCAGACTTCAGCCAAAGGAGTCCTCATGTTCTACACCTCTGAAACAGCCACCAAGTCAGGCTTCCCAAGCAGCCTCTTTCCCTTGGAGGCCTCCCCTCGTCACCAGAGGAAAGCCCTGAACATCTCGGAGCCATTCGCTGTCTCTGTCCCACTGAGGGTGTCTGCAGTCATCAGCACCAACAGCACACCCTGCCGCGTGCCTTCCAAGGAGAAGCATTCCCTTTCCAGTCTGGAGGAGCTGTCTTCTCTGGTGGAGAGCACAAGCCCCTCTGCCCTGGAGGCAGGGACCCACACAAGGACAGAGCAGGCAGCAGAGCACAAGGAGAAACAACAGCTTGGGCCAGCTCTGCCTGTGGCAGCATCCAGAGGTAAATTGTGTTAGGGAGGGGGATATGGATCCTCAGTCGGGCTGCTGGGGGTGTCCTGCACTGTGATGGTGTGGGGGTTTCTCCAGCCTGTGCTTGTGGCAGGAAAGAGACCAACCTGTAGCAGGGTTGGTGTTGACTGTGATAGCAGGCCAGAGTGGTGCTTGTTGCAGTAAGGAGCCTGGGGAGGTGGGCAGCCTCCCAGAAATATCTGGTTGTGCTTGGAGGGAGCTCTTTAGCTTTGTCAGTTGGTGGTGGCTCTTAGCAGCACTGCTTTGTCCTGGGGAATAAGTTTTCAGTCTCAAGCAGTTACGTTGTTCGTTTGCGTTTCTGATCCAGGCTCTCATCCTGAGGAGCTGGTGGCAGCCGGGAAACCTGAGTCCTTGGAAACTCCACATCCAGCAGCAGAAAATCAGGAGATATGTGGGCAAAGCAGCTGCACAAGCAGCACCAGAAGCCCCCAGCAGTCCTCAGAGCAGAGTTCCACCTTGGAGCAAACAACAGCTTCGGAGTTCCATAAGGGGCCGCTCCCAGCAGACAAAGCAGAGCAAGGACAGCTCAAGATGAAGGATGTCTCCTCAGAAGGCAGCTGTGACCAGCAGGAGGTTGAGATGGCTAAGACAGAAGAAGGATTGCGCCTAAGAGATGTGGTAAGGAAGAAGGCATGAGAAAGGTGGGGGACCATATCATGGTAGTGACTTGGAGGTTGTTTAAAGTTTCACTGTGTGTCTGTAGTTGTGACAACTCAGTCTATAGCTTAGGCAAAGCAGCACTAAGAATTGACCATGAGCTGATTTATTTCACTTCTATGAAGCCATCATGCGGTGATTTACCTTTATGTGACTACCTACTGTCCCCTTTTGGTCATCTTTTCCTGTAACTGTACAATTTCAGTCTGTACCATCTGTCTGCTCTGAGACTCTCCAGATGTGAGACTGTCCGGATGTCTGAGCATTTTGACCCATGGTCTCTGAATTCCCCTTCTATTTTTGCTGTCCCATTTGTCCTGGACAGCCTGAACAGTCCTTTTTACTTCCATCTCTACACACAATTTTATTTTTTTAATTCTTACTATTTTTTTGCCTTCCTTGTATCTCTAGCAAAGCCTTTTCACCAAGTTTCTTACAGCGATACTCATCTCTGGACAGCTATTTAAAAATCTGTTGGCATAGCTCCTTGAATAGATTATTCATTTGAGTTTGTGTGCAGTTTGGGAATGCAGATTCTCTGGCACGGCCAAGTGAGCCTGAATGGGAATTGCTGAGAAATGGGCTGGAACATTCCAGCTACTCATTCAGCTCACTATTTCAGTATATCTGTCCAGGCCTCCTTTTGGCTGCACCTCAGACCTTCTCCTCCATAAACCCACTTGTTTATAGATGTATTTTCTTCCTTGAACTGGTAGCAGTCTGTGTGTCTGTGTTTCTGTACCCCTGAATGTGCTCATCCAGGAGCCTGGCTGTTCTAGGAGGGCTGTTTGGGGAAAATGGAGGTGTACTTACTGGTAAGTTGTGAGCTCCCAGGTGATGGCATTTCTTCTGTTTTCCAGACTGAGGAGGACCCAGCAAATGCCCTTCTAGAGCCACTGTGGCCAGAGATACAGCAGGAACTGAAAATTATTGAACCTGAAGAGGAGCTCTTGCTCTTGCCAGCAGCCATCCCCAAGACAAGCCCAGTTTCTGAATCCTCTTTTTCAGTACAAACAGAGAGTCTTTCCTCTGGCCCAGCGCAGAGTCCAACACTCGCTGAGCAGAAATCTGAAAGCAGAGCATCACAGATAACTCAGGTGCCTTTATCTGGTACCAGTGGCATGGAGCAAATAGACAGCCTCCCCAGCTGCCAGTGTGATGCATTTGCACAGCAGAGTGGTGCTTCAGCCCTACCCAAACTGGGCACTCTTCCAACAGGCACAGCCACTCCAAAGAACCACCACTCAATGGTGGACAGCAGGAGTGAATGTCTCGCTCCTACCCTGGACTGGAAGCTTCATGGTCAATCAGAATTTAGTGAGATTAACCCAAGTGATGGATTTTCTTGTTCCAAAGGAGCATGTCCAGAATCAGGGAAAGAAAAAGATAGCACTTGCCAGCTGCAGAGGGAAAAGGATGGTCTTACCAGAGTCCTGACTCAGAGGGAGAAGCAGGAGATAATGACTACTGATGAAAGGGACACATTCTCCTCCAAGGCACTGAGTGGAGCTGGAATCCAGGAGGTGAAGGAAGGCAATGTTGTTAGCAGAACCCAGGATGCTGGTGACCAGGATGATGAGGACGTCTGGACAGATAATATGCAGAGCTTAGAACTTGTGGAGCCGTGGGAGGATCACCAGTGGGTTACAAGCCCTCTCCATTCCCCCACCTTAAAGGACATTCAGGAGAAGATGACACAGGAGTGTCACCCACAGAGCCAGAGAGCAGAGACAGGCTTTTCTCTCAGACCACGGTTCAGTCGCAGCCTCTCCCTGGACAGCAAAGACACAGTGCTGAGTCTGTGGACTACCCCATTCTCCTTCATAGATGCCACAGACCAGCAGCAACCGTGTGGTGACATTCTGCATTCAGGGACTTGTGAGCTGTCCAAAACACAACCCATGTCCCCCTCTAATTTGGGCAAAGCTCTGCAAGATGAGAATGGGCCAAGTTCTCCAGAAGAACCTTTAAAACCTGAGTATCCCCTTATCAGGGAGAAAGCACCAGGTGAGAAAGCAGGACCCTCCAGAGTGCCTCTTTCAGAGACAGAGGGAAAGAAAGTGCATGTGAGCAAAGAAAACCTTTGGAGCCCAAAGCTTGAGTTGTCTTTGCCATACCAAAATAGCCCAGGCCATTCTTCACAGACAAAGAACACAAAGGAGGAGTTATCCATCTCTCAGGACACTGCACTGGGAGGAGAAACTGTCACCAAAGCATCGTGTTCTGCTGCTGAGTCACAACTGAGTAACAAAGGCGAAGAAACACCTCGCAAAGTAAAGACCAGGCCTTCATCCCTCAACTTGGATTCACTCCTCCCAGCCCCAGATTTCTTCACATTTGAGAGCCTGTCCATGCCATCTGCCCCTGGGAACCTCCTGTATGGGCAGAAAGAAGTAAAAAGCAGTGATTCTGTCCCATCCCTGCCGACACACTGCCCTGCTGCCAGTAGAGGTGTTCCCTGGGGGTCTCGTTTCAACGCCCCCGTGGATCTTGACTTGGATTACCTGGCAGTGGCCCATGCCACCACTGGCCGTCGTAACTCTGCTCCTGTCAGCGTGTCAGCAGTCAGGACCTCCTTCATGATTAAGATGTGCCAGGCTAGAGCAGTGCCTGTGATACCGCCCAAGATTCAGTACACCCAGATCCCCCAGCCCCTGCAGGCTCAGAACACTGCTCCAGCTGCTGAGAAGAAGGAAGCAGAAGCCAAGCAGGCCATCAGGCAAACTCCACGGGTGGCATGGAGCCACCAGGAGTCCCCCAAGAGCCCTCTGACAGAGAAGAAAGCCAAAGCAGAGAAAGAAAACAGTGACCCGGCTCAAAAGGACTCAGCCTGTCCTTGGCATGGCAGCCTTGGCTCTTCGCTGGAGCCACCTCAGTCCAGTCATCACCCTGCTCTGGATGCCCCTGTTCTGCGCCGAAAGCGCACCTCTGGTGGGGAGACAGCTGGAGATAACCCACAGTCTTCAAAGATAGAGAGGCCATCGGGGTTCTCCAAACCCTCCTACAGATCTAGGCCTGGGAGGCCCCAGAGTCTGATTCTCTTCAGCCCCCCTTTCCCCATCATGGACCACCCCAGCTCCTCAGACTCCAGGGTGTTGTTGTCACCCATCAGGAGCCCCACCCAGACCACCTCTCTGAGCCCCATTTGTGGCGATCTGTCTGACCCCGCGCGGACAACACCCGAGGGGGTGACGCTGCGGAACAAAATGACCATCCCCAAGAATGGCCAGAGACTGGAGACCTCCACCAGCTGCTTCTACCAGCCCCAGAGGCGCTCTGTGATTCTGGATGGACGAAGTGCCAGGCAGATTGAGTAGCACCTGCTTCTCCTATTCTTTTTCTGTGGTGCTTGGAGTGGGAGTGTCCAAGACCAACTCTGTTGCCATTTTGCTGTTATGACTATTCTCAGCAAGATGGACCTGAATCCTTTATGGTTTCCTGCAAAGCTTTTGCTATGGAAGGTCATGGTATCTTTGTCTTGCTTTTCATTCCCCTTGTGTCCCCTGCCTAGTCCCTCACCGTCTGTTTTTTTATGGTAAGCCAGTCCCAGGGAACTTGCATTTCTCACACCTATTTCCTAACAAGCCTGTGAAACTCTCATCCTCCCTATGGAAAAAAGAAAAAGTAAATCTCTGTGTAATTAGAAAATAGGGCTGAGAGGAAACACTCTTACAAAACACTGCAGCCCAGGGTGCAGAGGCACAACATCTGCTGAAGAGGTAAGGCCAGATGTTTGGGAATTCCTACCATTGTTTCCCAGACACCAATGAAGGACTTTATGATTCACACAGTGTAAATAAACAGTGCAGGCGGTTGGGGATAGCTGAAGAGGAAGATGAAGCTGGCTTGGGCAAATCACACAGGGCATGAGACACCCAAGGGTGTTCCAGTGATAAACATACAACCTGAAAAGACTTGCTCCAGCTCTCTCCTTGCATCAAAGGAGATGCTCTTTCCAGCATGTGCAAGGGCTGGAATGAAAGCAGCTGGACAGGAAACGCCTAGTTGTTCTTTTAGTCTTCCAAGTCTTGCTCACGAGTTTTGTGTGCTCAGTCACACCTTGCTTGGGCACACAAGATCCATGTGGCTGAGGAATAAGTGTGCAGCTGGCTGCCCAGCAGTAGAGACCCCTTTAGGCTGATAGCAATAAAAGCCAAGGCAAGGTCATAACAAAGGCCAGTATCAACTATTTTCATCATTGCTTAAAGCCAGATGACACCTCTGCAGCTATCTCCAGCTGAGCTCCACACTGCCAACAGCAGACAAAAGCAAGAGGATCTTATCTCCATGTCCTTGGGCCATTGCCCTCTTTCACCCTGACTGACATGTCTTTGACCCTTGGTCTTTCATTGCCACTGTGTGGCATGTCCCCAGATGCTTCTTCTCCACTTAAATTTCCTCTCCTATGATTTTACACTGTTTCTTTGAGAGCATGGCTGGTTGCCACCTCCCTGGACCTCAGTGCTTTTGGATTGATTAAGATTATGGTAAAGAGGATGATTTGTGGGACTGCAGAACAGATCATGAACAAGTCCTGAGAGGGGGATTTGAAGTGAATTAAACTCTCTCCTGAAGGGAACATTAATGTTACAGGCAAATACATGTTCAGATATGCAACAGCTGCCATGGGAATAGAATTAAAGCTTCCTTTATAAAGCCTCTAACTCTGCATTCACCACAGGCTCATCTATTGCCTGATCTATGACTGTGGGCGATGGCAAAGTCAGGTGCAGGCTGTGCTGTCTCTGCAATTTAAGTCTCACTGGTGACTATGGAGGAGATGGGAACACAGATGTTGCTGCCAGCACTGAGATTGTCCCTGTAATGTTCTTGCAGGGGCCATCATTCCTGGAGATGTCTGAGTCCATAGGCCCTTGGATGGGTATGATGGGCTATAGTTTAAGCAGTAAACTCTTGGGAAGTGCTATAGCCATTACAATGAGTGTCAGGCAGAATTTACCCGGAGATGTGAGTTTAGGGCTTTGTTTTCTGAAGTACTGGCAATTTCCAATGGTTAGTAAACTCATCCCACGAGCTCCTAGTCTGTACTGACTGTGCCGTTGTGGCTGGAAGGCCCTGAGCCCTCCCATACAGGGTTCTCTGAACTCTTTGATTGCTAAAGGAGAGATATGCTGGAGTATTTTTCAGAAATTCTGGGCCCACAAATGCAACCAATATATCTTCAGCAGAATTTTCTTCTTCCATATCCAAAGGGAATGTGAAAAAATGTAAGGGCTTTTCCTTGTCACCAGCTGCAGTGTTTGGCCCTCCACAGTGCACTATTTGTGTATAGTGCCACATGGAAACAGAGCAGAAAACCTAGTCCACGCTGTAGGTTTTGTTGAGGGAGATTATTAAACCAATTGAGAGCCTGGGGTTCTTGTTTGGGTCCATGTTCTCTCACGGGTGGCAGCCTGTGCTTTACCTGGGCAGGCTGTGGACAGCAGGCCCAGAATATGCAGCTTCATCACAATTGTATTATTCTACTCCCAGACCATAATATGCCTGTGCAGCCACCTACTAAAACTAGGGAATTTCCAGTCCTTCATGCTCCTCATAGTTAGCAATGCTCCACATTGCATATACATGGCACTGGCTCTTGAGAAAGTTTTAATCACCGTGGCTGGGTTAATGACAAAGGGAGGGTGTGATACGAGGTGTGGTAAGGTTTTGAGGAAGTAAAATTTGTGGAAATTGTGCCCAGGTTTTTTTGGCTTCAACAAATTGGTTTACTTTGGACAAGGACTTACAGTCTCTCAGTTCCTCGAAGTTTTGACTGCCAAGGCACCTGGAAGGGAGCTAGAGAAGCTCACAAAGTAATGCATCAAAAGGAAAAGAAAATGTGATGAAACCTTGGCATGTTAAAACCATTTTTTTCCCTTCCTTATTCTCATATAAACTGATCTATGAACAAGAAATGAGGTCTGGCAATTTGTATATAATACACTGTCTCAACTCTTAACAGCATTCCAGTAAGTAATAGTGCTTTTGGCATAAATGGTGAAACTCCTGCAAGAGAAAATTATTAGAAAACTTTACTTGATATTAAAGATCAGCCTCAACTAAAATCTGTATCCAGACTATACTTTTTAAGGGTGTTTCAGAATTTGAACTCAGATCTGGGTTCTGGATTTTAATTAAGCAGAGATGCTGCAATGATATCTCTATTTTGTAGCTTGATCCCGTTTCTTATCTACAATTTCATCTCCAGCCTTCAGCTGATGTATCAAGAGCACTTAAAGTAAAGCCCCAGGTCCTGCAGAGATGAAAGCACGTTCTCAGTTCCAAGGTGCCCTGTTTCACAGGTGTCATTGTTCCCAGCTCCAGGCTCAGCCTTCTGCAGGGTCTGTGAAGCTTGGTGATGGATCCATGCTGATACTGCTACCTGCAATCAACCTGAAGGACCAGAGCTTGGGAGCTGGACACGACCAGAAGACAGACACCATCTCCCATTGAATAGTGCTGACTGGGTGGCAGGAGCTTCCTGAAATCAAGCTTTACTAAGCTATCCCCAATATCAGTTCCAGGGTCAGACCTGATCTCTTTAAAAAAGGATTTTCTTCTCTCTTTTAGGTTTTATTCTTGGTTTTGGGTTTATTTTTCATTGGTTTGTTTGTTTGGGATTTTCGTTTCTGTTTTTCCTTTGTTATCTGTGAAGCATTATGAAGAGGGATAGATCAGATTTATGGGAGATGAGTCTGGCCCAGGAGAGCCAAGCAATTTTTTCTTGGTATTACTGAAATTACATTCCTAAATAGACTGGCTCATCACCTGCAGCTCCACAAGGATCACTTCAGAGACCCTGCAGTACATTTCAATTCTCCTGAGACTGTGAAAAAGTAAAGGCTATTCCCCAGTTTGCAGATGGCCCCAGTATCACACATGACAAAATACCACCAGCATGTGTTGCTTGTGAACTTTTAGCAGTGGAAGACAAGAAAGTAAATTTCACTTATTCTTCCCATGTAGTCAGAGGGTTGGTACAGCTTCTCTTAAACATAGCTCAGAGTGAAATGGCTGAGCTGGCAAAAGGTGAGAATCCCTGATGGAAAAGAGGGACGTGGATAATGTTAGCTCATGTGGGAGCTGCCTCACTGGCAGGAGAGTAAACAGAAATGAGCATTATGTTTTACCTTATAAACCCCAGTCATCTGGGCTGCCCATCTCATGCTATCACTGCAGAAAGACTGAAGTACTTATTTCTTTGCCTTGAGAGCTTCAGAGTAACTTAGGTCTGTATTAGAGAGCATTCACGAGGCCTGCAACATTTTCCCTCATCCAGAGTCCAAATGGTGCAATCAAAATATTTTTTTCTTTCTTTATGGATTCTGAAACACCTGTAATGGTGAATATTTTTTAAATTTATATATATATATAAAAGATCATTCTATATAAATGTATTAAAAAGGAAATGTAATTAAAATGAAGGAATCACCTAAATAGTGTTTTATACATCTGTGAAACTTGGGCTGCTGCATGGAACTGTTTTCTGCTGCTGCATTTGCAGCACTGAGTGTGACATAAATGGCTTTTTGCCCACAGAGTAGCTAATTAGTTCTGGTTAATCTGTGGTGGGCAGAAGGCCTGAATCTGCCTTCCTGATAAAGATCTTGTCCTGGGAAAGGAGGGACAAGATCAGGGGAGACCAGAGTTCAAGGGCTGATTTAGCTTTCCACCAGAAGCTTCTCCCCAGTCCTTGAAAATGCAAACAATCTACTGAAGCATATACTACCTTTCAGCCATGCCCAGGTTCTGCAGTTGTCCTTTTTGCTTCTCTCCATCTCTAGAAAAAAAAGAATAAAAATCTCTAGGGTTGGGGGAGAAGCTGCAGCTGATCCCTATTTTGTTTAACCTTTGCTTGCCCCTAATTGATGTAAAGGCTTGGCGATACCTCATGCTGCTCCAGTAATGAATGGAAAACTTCCCATTGAGTTCGACTGGAGATGGAGTAGGATATTAACTGCCCCAGAAAGGAAGGATGGCAGAAGGCAAGAAGTTTCTGAGGGCGCCATGCAGCAGTCCAGACCCTGGATCTTGTGCTCACAGGCACTAGTCCCCTTTGAAATATTACTTGCTGCCAGGTCAAGAGAAGGGCTGGAAGCTGGACACTATGAAGAGGACTGTCTCCATCCCACTGGCCCTGGTTTGTGATTATTTTTCCTGCTAGCTCTGATGAATTGCAGTTCTGTTAAGCTTTTTTTCTCTGTGTGGACTTGCCTGCCTCTGTGCCTGATTGTTTAAAAAAAAAAAAAAAAGAAAAAAAACCAGCATCCACAAAAGAAAAATGTTTTGCCAGGTCTCAGCCATGAGATTAAACTGGAGTTTTTATAAAAACAGATCTGTGCCCTAGTGATGTTTTGGAACATTTCATTTTTTTTCTGGATTTCGTTTATGACTGCAGTGCAAATGCTTTTGTCATCCTCTGACATGGAGTTTGAGCCCCTCTTTTGTTTTTTGAGCAGCCAGGACAGTGATCTGTGTTTGTGTGAGCATTAATGGTAGGGATTGAAGGTTAGGGCCTGACCACACACTTTTCTGGTTGGAGGTTATGGGAACTGCAGTTGCTTTGCAGCTCTGAAAATGAAGTGAGGGCTTGGAGATTTCTATAGAATTACTGCTATCTGAAATGCTTTAAAATTTTCAAGGGTAAAATCATCTTTTCTCTTACCATTTCTAGTTCTACCAGGCTGAAGTTTCAGTGATGTGCAACCATGTCCTCCAATTTAGCACATCTTCTGTGGAATTCTGCCTTGCCTGTGATAATGCAGAGCAACTCAGAATAGAGTACGGAAGAGCTTTGTGATCCCACTGCTTGTACAGCAGAAGCCAAGCTGGGACAGGAGAAGTTACTATGAAGGCCTCTGATGCATTATGTATGCACTTCCATTGATTTGTAAAGGACAAGCAAGAACTTAAATTATGGATTTAATTCCTTGGCTCTCATTGAGCCAATCTCCGAGCTGTAGTGTGGAAGCGAATATTGTTTTTACGTGTCCCTAATTCCACCCTGGGAACAAAGAGAAGAAAAAAGAAAAAGAGGGGTGTTCTTGTGCTTGTAGCCTCAGTGGACATATCTGCAGTGCAGCTTGCTCACTGTTCTTCCTCAAAGGCAGATGAATCATCAGTTCAAATGAAATATATTTTTTCCTACTCAGCTGCTGAACTCAGGGCTTGACTCCCTTTCCTACCTCCTTCATGACTTCAGTTTCCCTTTAGGAAAATGCCTGGGTTGTGCTTCCTGCTTACCATGGCAACTGGCACACAAATTGAGAGAGAAAATCATGTTTGTTGAACTCTGGAATCTTTGTTAGCCAGAGCCAATTATTAGTGTTGTATGAGAACCAGTATTTTCCTATTTTTTGTGCCACAGAGTCTAGCAGTGGCTTGGCCATAAGGCAAGGGGAGAGTCTCAGACTGCCCCACAGCATTCAATGGTTATGAAAATTAGGCAAAAGGCACACTGCAGACCTGCTCCTGCTCCAGTAGGCACTGTGCCCTAAATCACGGTGCTTAAACACATGGAAGTGCTTGAATACAAATTCATCCAGTTTCTTTTGCCTGCCTGACTCAGGGCAATGGCCTGTGTAGGTTGTATTGGAAGCCACAGCTACAACATCTTGGATACTTTCAGCTAAGCCAAAACCAGGATTAAGCAAGTTTCCAACCTGGCTGTTAGCCAGGAATCAACCTAACCCAGTGCCAAAGAGCATTTGACTGGTGTCTCATGCATCCTCACTGCAACACAGGAGCCTATCAGCTCTGGGGAACAGGACATCCCACAGGTATCCCCCTGGATGGGACTAAAGGTCAGCTGGCAGCAAAGGGGAGGCAGGCAGTGCAGGCAGGTGAGGCTGGCACAAGGCACCACCACTGCCAAAAAGAACAGAATCATAGCAGCCAAGATGGAGAAAGGCAGTGAGATTTCTGAGTTCATATTCCATCTGAGTAGGATAAACTTTTCAAAGAATGTGCCTCACCACAAGGGTAAAGGATGAACAGTTTCAGAGTTAAGGATTAGAACGAATGGGACCTGCAAAGCTCAGAGCCACCCAAGTCCTGCTGCCCTCAGAAGTTAGACACAGTGTGGGTGTTAAAACTTAAATGTTTGCCTCATTCCATAATTAAACAGGGTAGGTATTTTCTGATGTTTTGTTAGCAAACTGCAGTGTGAAGTGAACTACATTTTGCAAACCTGGACAACTCTTAGGAATTATATTTGCAATTTGGGTCCAGATCCATCTTAAAATGGAACTTGTTTTCTTCCATAGCACATCTGCTGCAGAGGGTACACCTCTCTATCATTTAAATCCTTTATCTGAAAAGACCAGGAAATACTTGAATTCAGTGAAAGGAAATGACTTCCAAAAAAACTTTGTAGCTGCTTAAGAAAGAGCCACAAGGCACACAAACATGGGAAAAACCAGAGCTGGAAAAAGAGGGGTAACACACATGATGATTATTAAACAGAGGAAGTTTCCAGATAAGTAAAACTCAAAAAGGAAAAAAACCCAACACCCAGCCATAATATTGAGTTGAACCAGCCTGAAGAATATCAGGTACCATTTCATAACAATCAGGAAAGAATAAATCAGAAAAAGTATGCAATCACAAACTGCTTTACTTTTATTTTTTCACTGTGAAATAATTTCCTTTAAACACCAAGGGTCAGACAGTGTACAAGGACTAGGCTGGTTATTTACAGGGATATTTTGAAGTGACATGGCTTTACAGTCTCCAGCCCCTGTGCCAGCCACACTACCCTTCTAAAGGTGAGCATTGCTTTGGAAAAAATAGACAAGTCCTGCACTGGCTTGCTGTTAGCAACAGCCCTGGTTAGCCAGAGCAGCTCACTGCTCATCACTTGTCTCTCTTGAAGGGTTTATCTCCACTACTGATCGTGCAGGAACTGCACATGACCTTGCCTATGATGTAATTTCACCTCCCGAGCAGGTCGGAAACACCCTCACCTTTTTTCCTGTTGAGGATAAACCCTCAGCAGTCATATTCCACTCCTCCCAAAGCAGGATCTCCTAAAGATAGAGGCCTGAGATTACAGGGAGAGCTCTTGCAGGAGGTTCCCAGCATACCACACATTGCAGGGGCTTTCCCCAGTTGCCAAGGAGGGCAGGGCTGCCAAGGGTTGGGAGCAGGAGGCTTCATTTATGAGCTAGTTTTAGGTCATTGGTCCTGATAAATATTTGCTTGGCATGAGTCCCTGCTGTAAGGAATGTGAAAAACTAAAATGCCAGGGCAGCGAGTAGGAAAGGGAATAAATCACCCGAGTCAGAGGACACTGAACACCGCTGGCAGCGGTTCCCAGTTTTCCCAATGAGGTGGGTAGCCAAATGCAAGTATGGCACATAATGGCTGCTGTAGGTCGTACTTGAACCACCAAGGTAAAGAAAAACAGGGCCTGAAAGAGTCTGTGCAAAGAGGTCTCCTGCAGAAGTGAGGGGAAGGGTGGAAGGGGTAGGAAAACCTGCTGGAAAAATGGGGTCAAGGCACACAATACACAAAGGCAGCCCTACACTGCCCCATTGCCTGAAGGAAAAGAGACCTTCAGTACTGGTAACCACAAACGTTTGGCAGTGTGAAAAGCACCAGGATATGTTTCTGTGTGCATGGGAGTGTGATGCCTTAAATCAGCAGCTGAGGATCTGGGATTCTTTTAGGCTTGGAGGATGTGCCACTCCATCAACTATGAAAAGAGGATGCTTCTCAGCGAGACTCTTGATTTCTCAGAGCGGGGAATATTGCAATAAATTAATAATATAAAAATACATCTGATGATTCCATGAGAATTGAAGTGTGCTTTTATTGTCAAGAGAGAACTGTGAATATTCACACCTACGGAGAATAAATACACAGAGCAAATCTGCAAACAAACCATACGACTTCCACCTGGAGCATTTTTTTTTCATCCTGTCTTAGCAGAACGTCTTAGTCCAGCAATTCTCATGCACACATGCATACTGCCTGCTCTGAAGACCATGTACATCCATGCCTTCAGGAAGCAATCCAAACAGCTGAGAATGACCAGTATTTCTTTACAAGTCTCACTCAGCTGACACATAAACCTGATCACCACCATTCCTGTCACAGACTCCATCCCCTCCTCACTCTTTCCCTGGCACCCCAGGTAAAGAACGTGCAGAGGCTGGAATCAGCCTTCAGAAACATGGCTTTTTCTGATTTTTCAGCAAGATTTTTTAATATTCTGCTCAAAATCATTCTGTCATCAGTCCAATCTTCTCCTTCCCCCTTAGTTCAGGTGGATAAAGCGGTTTTTTTCTGGATGCACTGTGGCATGTTTGGCCCTTCTGCACAGATCCACCATTGCCTGGATCACTTGGTCACAGCTTTAATTTTTTTAGTACACAAATCATAAAGTGCAATGGGAGGGAAAGGCTTAAGAAGCAGAAAGCAAATTTGAAAAACCCAAACCCAAATTGACTTGAGCTGCCATTTATGTAATAGGTCAATGGTATCATTTGCAACTGGTTGAGGCAGTTCATGCTGCAATAGTCTGTTTAAAGTAGTCTCAGTTTCTCTTCTCCTTCAAGATCCTGCAGCATTTTCCTCTGTATGAAATGCAGTGCTGTAAACATACCACATTTAGATGTAGCAGAAAGGGTCTAGGTCTGATGCAGAAGACCAGAGAAGGAAAATAATATTTGATCTTACTTGCTTCTGTGGTTCTCCAGTTTTCTCCAGGTTCAATGTCCAGTGACATCCATATTCAGAAGGCTTTAACAGCCTCTAGAAAAATCCCACAGCCAGTTGTTTCACCCATTTGCAGAGCTGCTTGAGTTTCAGAAACAACTCAAGCAAGAGGCCCTTATGCAAGAGGGCAGCTATCCACGACAGGTGCCATGACCAAGAGTTATTGGAGGGTTTGGCTGAGCAAGGACAGAGTCTCTGTGCCTGCCATGTCCTTCCTGCCCCATTTCTCTCCTCTCTCCATGCCCCTGAACCAGGGGAGTGGCTGATCTGGGAGGATTGTCAGTTCTGAAGGCACTGTCATAGAGAAAACTCCCTCTGTGTTGCAGGGACTTATTTCTTCCTCAAGCTCTTTGCCCTCATATCTGCCTTCTTCTATCCCCCAGCACTCTGGCAAGTAAGTATTTGGCTGCTGAGTTTCTGTGGCATCCTGCATCCTGGTGCTTTAATATCTCTGTTACAGGATGTTAAAGCCTGTCATTGTCCTGCCCCACGTGTCCCAGACACAGACCTTTGTTATTTACCCTTCCCAAAGACACAATCTTGAACAAGAGAAAAAAATTCACTTCCATTTCTTTTTAATTAGTATTTTGGTCAATATACAAAAACAAAGAATCAAGACAGATGGCATCAGGACCTGAACCAGTACCTCTTTGGAAGAGGCTTCACCTTAAAACGCTCTGTAGAGGAGCACATTTCTCACAATACATTTAACTACTGAAGTGTTGACTAGGAAAGACAGCAGGCCAAAGTAAACAGCCTTTACTGAACTGAGTGAGAACTGCAGGTGCTGATGCAAGGACTGGGTTTGGTTCAGTTAGTTGCATTTGCATTTTTTCAAAAGAGTAACTCACCGCCATTATTTGCCTTTTGTCCTACCTGATCCAGGGACGTGGAAGGGGAATGACACAGGGAATGTGACCATACACACACAGGTGGCTGAAGCAAGAAGCACAGTAAACTAGGAAGCATGGGACAGCCACTTTTGCAAATGCAACTACAGCACAGAACCCCTCGTAGTCTGCACAAATTCTAGCCCAAAGATGTAAGAAATCTTGTGTGAAGTATATAACAGCTTTTTTGAAGGAGTTGCTTGTTAGCAAGTGGAGCTTTTCCTGGACTGGCACTTCTGAAGGTAGGAGCACATGCAATAGTTTCATCAGTGACAGGAGGTAGGCTTGCATATAGGCAGCATATTGCTGAGGAGTGAGCTAGCCTTTTATTGGGCTTGACTAGCAACAGACTTTTTATCTGTGACATGTTTTTATTGCTGACACACTTAAATGCTCAGAGAATCTGCCTTATTCTAAGGCAAGGGTGACAGAGACCAGCAAAAGAAGTTGAACAGTAAAATATAATAGAGAGGTCTGCAGTCTTCTCCCTTGCAGCATCTGTCCTTATTGGTCACTGGAGGTTACAGTTTTGCTCACACAGCCCTTGCTGAAGCATTATAATTTAAATTCAAACTAATTTTAGAGAGACATTTCTCTGGGGCAAGTGTATATCGACATTTTCTTTTCTGATGTCATCAGAGAACAAATCAGATCACTTTTTTTCTTATGCTTCAGGATTTCTTGCACAGTGAAAGAAGGATTGTGCCTCAGCCAAGAGGCATTAAGGCTGCAGAACGAGGGGTAAAGCAGGGACAAGAAGATCCTTTCCTGAAGTTGTCCGTTCTTTGAGTCAAGTTTTTGGAGGGGCAAAAGTATATATGGGAGAGGTAGTGGGAAACTTCAAATCCTCCAAGGCCCAAGGAGAATGGAGCAGGAGACAAACAAATGCAGTTTCCCACGGCTCTTCAGGACAGCACTGAGGACACCGGGCCTTCAGTATTCAATCCCACTCCAGTAGAACATGGTACCAAGGAGGACGCAGAACTGAAATGACAACACTATTAAGTTTCTCTGCTCCGCATTTCCCGCTCTCCACCTCTTCCCCAACCCCTTGAGTCCTAATGGTAGGAGAGAGCAACAGAAATTCTTGAAAAGCAAAGCCTGTTTGGGCAGAAGAAGTTTAAAGTGTTTTATCTGCACAGAAACTACACAGTAAAGAAAGAAGATATGTGCAGCTGTAACTATTTGACTGTATCACTCATCTCACTGGGATTATCTGTCATGAAGCTCCCGAACCCTGAGTACTTAATACACTCATACAAAATCTTTGAACTACAAACTGAATTATCTATCATGATTACTGCTTAGATGATCCAATACCCTTCAAAAAGAAGCAAGCTGTGTTTGCTGTGTTGTATTGCTGAGATGGCAGCAGGTCGCAGCAAAGCATGGCGGGCTGGAAGGCCATCTAGTTCCTCACCTCTGGAAACCAGAATGGAGGGGAACTTGAAAATGTGGCCGTTAGTGGAGCAGGCCACAGGCGGATTTGTGATGAATGAATGACGATAATCCATGGACATTTTAAATGCGTCAGTCCTGTCATCCACCTCCACCCAACTGGGTGTGGAACAGCAAGAGAAGAGAAGAGGAAATAAAGGCAAATATTAAGTACTTACAGTCCAGCAGAGGATGGCAAAGCCAAACCAGGCAACACCCCAGGCATGTGTGTTCACAGGACCAGAAATAGCATCGTAACAACCCTGAAAGACAACCAGGAATGACTCAACACCAGCACTGAGCCTGCACTGCAAGGTGACAAGCTTATCCACCCCTGAGAGGGACTAAGGTGGCATGGTGGCATGCTCCTCTCCTACTGCAATTTGGGTAGCTCAAAGGGTCTCAAAAAACCAAGCCAGAGCTACAGTGCTAATTGACAACTTGCAGACAACCTACCTGTTTCTGTCTCCAAATACAAAGTAGACCAATCTCAAACACTTCAAGGACAACTTCCTGTACCATCCACTTGCCAAGTACACTTAGATAACCAAACACAGTAGACAGAGAATTGACCTCCAGAATCAAGAAGCTGAAGGTAAATTTGGAAGCTTGAATGCCTTCTAGAAATGCAAACCAGTGCAGAAGCTGATACTCATGACCCAGCAACCTAGTGAATAGAACATGCTGGTCTACTGAAAAGTTCTTCCTTGAGGCGGAGAACTGATGATTTGCTCACTCATATTGTATACACTCATCTTTGGGCTAAGTCTGATTTAGCTATTGTCCATCTACATGTTAGAGATGTCACTTCTTACCAGTGGCTAGGGAGATTTCTCTCTCCATCAGGAAAGCCTCTAGCCTAAAAAAAAATTCCTGTCCTGTGTTCAGAAACATGGCCGGGACTCTACAGGCATTTCTTCTCCTCCAGAAAGCTTTTAACACCTGTAGCTTACAGTGAAGGAAAAGGGCTATTCACAGTATCATTCCCTTCCAGCAAGGCATTTTTGACTGACATATGTTGACTGGAAAAAGCAGAGATGACCTTACATTGCTGTTATAGTAGCCAGACACTCCAAGTTTGCAGCCATCAAGGTTGACGGGAAGCCCTTGTGCATCCAGGACACAGCACTTCCGTGGCCAGGGGTAGTCAGCGTCATTGTGCGTGAGGCGGAAGGCAGACGTGTACTCCTGCCAGTCGGAGGGGCCCAGCACCCCACAGCAATGGTTCTGCAGGGAGAGAGGAGGGAAGGGTCTTTGTGGGCTCAGGTCACAGCCCAGCATGTGTCAGGACACCAGTTAGGCATTAATCACAGATTTATGGGAGAGATTTTTGAAGTGCCTGCCTTTGACAGTCTGTCGTCTGATAAACAAGCTTGAGGGGGTGTGTGTCAGACCTTTCTTTAAGGTTCAAGGCAGATGCCTTGATCTTCTTTATTATCCAGGAGCCCCAAGGAGGACTTGAAATTCCAGGCCTGCAGAGCATTTAGTAATTAGTGACTTTTCAGTGTTATTATTACCTGCAACATGAGTTCATCCCATGTCTTTGTGATCTCATTGTCACTGTTATTGGCTGTCTCTGACTTCTGGTACCTCTCCAGCATTTGCTTCAGGAAGACACTTGGAGTGAGCTACAGAAAAAAAAGCCCAACAGAGAAAAATGCAGAAACTATGTAAATAAGTGGCCATGTAAAGCAAATACAGGGTTATTTGGGGAGTGTTTGTTTTCATGTTTCAGTGTCCTGCTGGAGAACAGGAATGTTGCTTCTCCGCTGGTTTTACACACGAGAATAAAGAGCCGGATTTGAGGTGTAGGAACAACAGAGATGAAGATCTCAAGCAGGCGCTACAGATGCAGATCACAAGAGATGTGCAGAAGCTATGGATTGTATTTGGTATGTTGGAACTAAAGCACCACAAATCATTCCTCTCCCCACAGAATCTCCAATAACCCATGTAATCTTTCCCTCTCCAGTAACACTGCCTGGGGCAATGCTGAAGATTTGTCTTCTGTGCATATGATAGATTAATCAGTCTGTAGCTGAAAGACTAAACACTGTATTGATGATTCAGCTAACCCACGCTATTGTTTCCTTAACTACAAGGTTGTAAACATTTTAAAATGTTAAAAATAACAAAACTATGTTAGAAAGAACAAAGTTATTCTTTTGATTAGAATAATGATGTTGGAGTTTTTCCTTGTGGGGTTGTCTTATGCTCAGCAGTAGTTCTGTGAGTTTACACCGTATTATCACATTTACTACACTGAACAGGATGACTCTGTGCCCTAGAACTTGTGTATCCCAGTGCAATTAAAAGAATACACGAGGAAAGAAATACTCACAGAGTCCCGGTGGGTGGCTGCTGTGATGCAAGAAGCCATTTCAAATGCAAAAGTGATCAACATCAGAATGATGTACTGGGGGAGAAAGAGAGCAGAATTAGTTCTTGGACAAACAGTTCAGCATTTTCTTCAAGATTAAGCCAGAAACTCTGGTTGATGCAAAGGTGGCCAGGCTATCGGATTCCCCTCTGCCCTCTCTGTGACCCTAAATGTTCATGTAGCCATTCCCTGTGCTTGTTTCAATTTGCAATCTGCTTTCTTGAAAGTGAATGACTGGAATTGTCCTCCATCTCACAGACAAGATTTCATCAGAACCTCATGGCATTAAGACTACCTGCCTCCATGGAAAATACTTTGTCCTTTTCTTTGTTGTGTCTCATTGGCAACCTGTGTTTGAGTCATGCCCTCCTTCCACTTCCACTTGCCAGCTATAAGCTTTTCAGCAGGAAGCTGTTTACTCCTAGCAGGAGAGATTGTACTCTGGGGAAACAGAAGGTGCAATTTAGGGTGTCTTTCAGGTCCCCCTGATTTTTCATCATCAGATTTCCCAGACACTCGTACATTGTGAGCAAAGATCCTTCATGAAAACAGTCCAAGGGTCATCTCTCACAGTCTCTTTCACTCCTTCTTTTCCCTTTCTAGCATAATCCCTTGAACATATTCCTTTTTTGAGTTCTCATGTGTCCTCCTCTCACATTTTATAACCGTATCCTCTGATTTAAGGCTTTTTTTTCCTACTTACCCCAGCTTCTGTCCCTTGTACACTCTCATATATCCTAAACCAGAGCCTTGGGTTTCAGCCAATACACCAAAATTCAGAGTTAAGGGAATTCTATTTCCTCAGCTGTTTGCTGGCATATTCCCCAGCCCAACAGCTCAGATCTCTGAGTGCCTCTTGTCTAAAACAGACACCCTACAACCCCACAGTAATCCACAAGAGAGCTCATTCCAGAGTTTTTGTCTCTACCTTTCATTAATGCAAGCACCAATTAAGTTTTGCCACTGTCAAACTAAAGGACTAAGTAAGACATTGCACAGAGATTTGTCCACATCTTAACATTGTCCCTGGCTTATCCAAAGCTCTGTCCCCACCCCTATAATTTCTGCCTGCCTGCTGATGTCTTATGTTTTTGATTGCACCCATATTTGGTATCCTGACACTTACTAATGCCTTGTACAGAAGTCATTACTTATCAGCTCCTAAACTGAATAGCACATGACAGCTGAAAAGCAGTAAGGGGGTGGGGAGAAACAAGGATCTAAACCCCATCCCAGCTATATGTGATTGCACAAGTGCTCCTGCATTGCTTCAGGGCAAGGTCAGAGTCAAGTCAGTCAAACCTCCACTGTGGCCAACTCCATTAATTCCCTCAGCCTGGTTTGGGAGCTTCTCGTGCATGTGTCTTCACATGAGTCACCTTCTGGGACACCACAACCATGATCAAGAAGAACCTTTGGCTTCTTATCAGTAAAAAAGATGTCTTTGCTCACTGGTTGATTCCCAAGGTGAGCAGGGACACTAAGGCAGCGTTTGTTCAGCTTGGCAGCAACAGAAGGCAAACTTTGCCACACTTACCACCAGCAGCAAGGTCCTGCTGGCCTTAATGACTCCAACGATACCAAGGATGGACAGAGCAAAGAGTGCAAGGCCCACAAAGATGCCAATCCAGGCAGCAGCGTCGATGTCATTTTCTGCAGCTTTCAGCAGAGGGTAGAGACCATGGGAGTTGGACACAAAGTAGATACACTCTGCTGTCAGGGCAATGCCACACATCTGGGAAGCACAAGAAATCCATTAGATCTAGCTTACCCAAAGAAATAGCAAAGACAGAAGCAGGTGTAGACTGCTTTCCTTTCATTCAGCTTCCTGCCAAATGGGAGCTACCCAACTCCTCCTTCTCCCAGCTCTACAGTCTCTTGTATTGGGACTTCACAGAAGAATTGCAGACAAATCTCACTCAGCCTTGATCTGAGAAGTCAGGCCTAGGACTTGAGGATGTTAAGAAAGAATGAACACAACCATTCCATCACTATATGGAGGGAGGTGTCTGGAAAAATGTTGGTCTGCTCCTGCTGACAGTTCTAAGGCTTTTCCCCTAGAATCCATCCTGGCATTGTGGATAAGATCCTGCTGTCCCTTTCCCACCCAACTGATCATCTAGGACAGCTCTCCTTATCCTCTTCTCTTATGGTTTACTGGACTATTTATGTGTGGAGTTCACATGTGAAAAGGGAGAACTGCTGTTTTGAGAAGTGTCATACTTGAAGGAAGCCTCCACCCATATTTGTTCCACTTCACTTACCCCAATGACCACATTCCCAAAGACCAACAGACCCTGCAAGATGTGTACGCAATCATCACTTTTTGCCATCTTTAATTCTTCATGCAACCTAGAAAAAACCAAATATGGTTTTCTGTTAAACCACTGGTACAATATGCTTCACTCAGAAACACAGATTATCCATGAGGAAAAGGAGAGGTAGAACTTGCCAGCCTGTCTGTACACTTCCCATCCCTTGCTTTATAGTAGCTTCAGAGAAGAGACCTCCTCAGGTGTTAATCTGGTAACTCAAACTCTTCCTGATACTTGAGCTACAGAAGATTGAGACTACTTTGGGGGCAGCTGGTGTCTTCAGCTCCCCTTTGGGTAGGATTTTCCTCATCACAACAGGACTCATGACAACCTCAGCTCATGGTGTTTTATTTCTATCTGGCCAGAAACACCAGCTACATTTAGATGGACAGGGGACAAATTCGGCACCCTCACCTCACCCCTATTCCAAAGGAGCCAGCATTACTCCAGGGTATGCAATCCTGGGCCAGTTTGACCAGCACTGCCATAGGATTTCACTGGTCACCACGGTTCTCTGGCTGTATCCCACACACATCCAGCACAGGGCTTTGCTAAGGGTAGCCCCATCTCCCACCCATGCTGGGAACAGGAGCTGAGTCCCCCAAGTTAGGTGTGCAGGAGGAAGGGAAGGAGGGAGGGAGCAGCTCAGGTTGCAGCTGGCTCATGGGAGCCAGGCCAAGTAGCATTCCCACCAAATTCCTGAGAGTGCTATATCCTGCAGTCTGGAGTCAGGTGCCCTGCATCAAATTCATCCCTTTCCAAAGAGAGCAGCATAAAGGCATCAGTCAGAGGTGTGAGACCTCCTTTAGAAAGAAGCTCAGACACCAGGGCCCATCAAGTTTTTCTTTCAAAGGGATGGAGCAACATGTGTGCATGGAGAAGGAAAAAACCCAACCCTGAGACAACTGCATTTGCTAGGTGGTGAAGAAAATATAAACCAGGAAAGAAAGGCTGAAGTGAAGCCAGCTTGAGCAGACAACAGGAAAAACTGCTTGAACATCCTTTCTCTGCCAGAGTACCTGCACTTGTGCCTCTCTTTTGCTGGGGTCACTGACTTCACGATTGTTCAAAGAAGCTGTTGGGAAATACGAGCAGACAAAGATGTCAATGGAGGGAAGATTTCTGATGAACCAAACATTGTGAGACCTGTCTAACAATGCTACCTCCTTCCTCCTCAGCAGATGCCCCTTTTGGGGTATGCAGGACTTCCAACAGTGACAGAAGAAAACCAGGCACTTCCTACCACTCTTTCTGCAGTGGTTTGAGGGTTAGGCATGCAGACATCTCCAGTGCTCTCACCATTATACCAGCAGAGTGCCTAAGTATTTTTGTATGATAGCATGTGGAGGAATTTTTTAATAATATGCAGCCATTATTTTTAAGTTGAGAAGCCATTTTTAGTCCCAGACAGGTGTTTGGAGGCCAGACCAGTATACATGAAACTGTATGACTCTGTATTTGAAAATGGCAGGCTCAGGAGGTCAACCTGAATCTCTGTCCCTGCCAAACTTCCTGACCAGCCGAGTGTCCAGGGGGTCACATAAAACTATCATGCAAGTCAAATCTGGGTCTGGGCAATGTTCAGCCATGTGTTCTATAATACAACACTGCAGAGTCTGCCAAACCTCAGATGAATCCTGGTTCTCTACTCATCTGAGAGCTGGAGAGACCACTGGCTCACAGACCTATGTGCTGCAAACTCCAGAGAATTGGAAAAATCCTTTAGTTATTGCCATCAAAGAGACATCACAAGCCAGGCAGCAATCCAAAAAGCAAGGAACTCTTTCCTGCTTGAACGCAGGCACTTGAACTCTGACTGCTACATGGAGAAGCAGGTCTGCTCCAGTTGCTGTGAATAAACCACGGTTGAGTGTGTTACCCTGCTCAGTGCAACAACAGCACTCACACCTTATACATGGGCTGTCCACCCAGCCTAAGCTCTTGCCTCTCCACAAGCTGTCTTCCTTCTCCTCCTTGGCAGGCAGAACCTGGCTCACTCCTGCCTCCCCTTGGGGAGGCATTATTGCAGCCACATTAGCTGGCGAAAGCAAGACCCCTCTCTTGGGCTGAGCCCACCTCCTGTGGGCTGCTGTGATAACGAGGAAAGCTGGACACAGTCACCACCACAGGTATCATCTGGAAAACGGCAAATTTCCAGACAAATTACGGTTCTCCAGTACCTTAACCATGTTCAATGGGATTGCAGCACAGGGGGAAGCAGACAGATTGAGAAGAGGAAAAGGGAAGGAAAAAAGAATTTACTCTAGACCTAAAAACCCCATATTTCTATGAATTCTCCCTCTGCCTCCCAGCGATTGGTGCTGAAAGTGTTAGTTTCTTGGCATCCACTTTATTAACCTGTGCCACATGTGGCAACCCTTTGTCTGACCCCTTCTCCCTTGCAGATGGTCCAGTATCACCATCAGTGATGACAGACCAGTCAGGTGCTCCATGGCCATGACAACAGCTGGGCTGCTGGAGAGCCAATTCTCCAACACAGAGGAGAAACTGTGGGAGATGTGGAGCTTTCCACCTGCTCCTCATGCTTTGGAGGTGAGCTGCTTTTAGCAAGACCGGATTGCACAGCACTTGGCACAGGTACATGACTCCAGAGGCATGAGGCAAACTTGGCTGGCGTGCCCAAGGCAAGCTGAGCACAGATGTGGCTCACAGGCCCCCCTGGGTGTGACACTACTGGGTAGCCCTCCTCCCAACCCCAGGGACACAGGTGCCAACAGCCTCTGCCCACAGACACAAATGCATTTGGAGGTAGAGGAGCCTAGCTCTTGGGCTTGTTCAGATTAGTTTTATGACCCAAATGCAGTTTCTTGGGGCTTTAGGGAAAACCCTGAGGAAACTGGAGCTTCAGCTGCAACTGTTATCCAAAAGTTCCACTTAAGAAGGCAGCCAGGTCCTGGAATTTCAACCTTGACCTGGTGTTCTTCGGCACATCCTAGGAACCTTGCAATTCAGGTGTGACCTATCTAGGTCTGAGGAATTCAATGACCACTACCAAAGACTTTGCTCCATGCTCTAAGCAGCTTTGGAAAGGTGTCAGTTGGTCTGTCTCATGGTACCAAAAATCCCTATGTCCCTCCTGAGGCACATACTTACTCTTCCTGACATTCTGGTCACAACTCTGGTTGTAACTTCTCCCCTCTCCCCTCACACCCCCAAAACACCCCTGACACTCATGGGGGGCCAGCTGAGTCTCCCAGAGCCCAGGAGAAGGCAAGCCTTGCCTCCCCTTGCTACCCCACAGGCTGAAGACAACCTGTTATTTCCATGCCCTTGAAGCTTTCTTGACCTCCCTGCCCTTCCATTACTCTGACTCTCTGAGACCCTCAGCACAACTCTCAGAGATGAAAACAAAGCTCCTTTCTGCAGAGGTTGGCTTCTGCCCTTGTATTTTAGGTGATAACCTCATGCAGGCTTTGAAAGGAAGCTCTGCTGGTAACAATTCCTGGATTCAAGTGGAATTTGGGGTCTGTTGTGCACCCCTCACACACATTGGGCTGTTTTATTGAAGCCTCCATATCCTATTTATGTAGGCTGGGACAGGACTTCAGTGGCCTTACAGATGAATTCCCCCTTCTTAGCCTAGTTCTACTCCATCTCTAGCCAAAAAAGCCAATGGATAAGAATTCATTTGGCATTGCCCAACACAGAACCAGGTGACATTTTGATTGCCTTGCATTTTGTGCTAGTTGTCAAGCACTATGACAAAGGGACATCCCAAAACATCTGTGTGAGCATCATTTGTTTCTACACCCTGCTCCCGGAGGTTTCTCAGCATGGTGGTGGGGCTTGCAGGGGCTCCACATCACCCCTTGCTACCTCTCTTTCCCTCAGCGTCCCTGCACAGGGCGTTGCATTCCCGTCCCCTGGTGCAAGGAGGCAGAGACAAAGGATGCATTTGTTTTATGACTCATGGGCTCTGCACGCCTTGGCTGAAGGGCTCTGCACCACTCGAGCGCAGCTGAGCAAACCTGGCTGCTCAACGGCAGAATCCTGGTCCCTGCCCGTGCAGCCCCGCAGGGAGGAAGCCTGGGCACCACCCCTCCTGTCCAAGCCCAACTGGAGAGCGTGTCTCTACAGGCAGGAGCAAGACGCCTGGGCTAGCCCTGGGGTGCTGATGGAGGGAAGTCATCCAGGTGGAACCACTGCCGGAGGTGCTGTGCCAAGGCCAGTGCCGGTGCCATGGGAAGGCTCCGTGAGCCACAGACCCACCCACACCCAGATCTCTTGTGGACCCTGATGCATTAAGCAATAAACTTACTTTTTTTTTTTTTTAATTGGTTATAATGGAAAATTTAGCCCCTAAGGGGCTTAAAAAGAAGGTATTTTCCAAGTGCTTGGGACACCTTCAGAATTACATAGGTTTTAAGAGGATGTAACTTAATATGTTAATGATGAATCGCTTGAACTCCACTGTAAGAAGCCAAATGTTTTACAAATGTCAGTTCAGCACTTGTTTACTTATTTTAAAGCAAACATCTCCAGTGAACGCAAACCCATGCACTCCTTTTGCCCTGTTGGACTTTTCCCCTGAAATGCAGCCACCTCTGACAGAAGACTGCTTGTGTGCTAGCAGTCAACCACACTCAGAAATGGAAGAGGCAGACAGTTATTTTGTGCTACCAGAGGAGAAAAATAAAGCAAAAACAAAGCTCAGCATCAAGCAGGGGTCACAGACTAATTAAGTTTCCTTTCAAAGAGATTGCTATGAAATGAAGCCTGTGTGAACAGTGGTGTGGCTGGTAAATCATCATCAAGCATAATTACCTTGGAAATGGAGCTAGGAGGTAGGTTTTTCCTTTCTCCTTTATTAGTTCAGCACAGCCAAAACAAGAGGGTTTTTTTAACTTTCCTATTTTCACAAGTGGGGGGGAATTACAAGATTCATCTTCCTGTACAACAGTTTTTCTTTTTTTTTTTTAACACTCAGATTTACAAGAGATTTAATTTTTCCATTCCCTCCTCCCCAGTCTTTAGGAGAAAAAATATGAAACAAATTAAAAGAGCCATAGAGAAGACACAGCCTGAGGTAAGAAAAATGAAATACTTAATAACTTCCTGCAGTTAACCTTATCCAGGTACCAGACTCCCACATACCATACACAGTCCAGGGACTAAAATAAAAAATGTCAAGCATAAGAGCTGTCTTTTCTCCTAATAGTCACTTATGGCTCATATGCCTCATTAAGAGGAAGATGACGACCAAAGCAAGGCACTCACCGCTCTCTCCTCGTGATGCTTCCCAGCAGAAATCCCAACCCACCTGCAAAGGCAACAAGGCCCCTTTCTCCCACCTCCGCTGCTCTTTAAAGGACCCAGGTTGCTTGAGGAACGTGCTGTGTGATTGGTGGGGTGCCCATCACATGAGGAAAACTTTTTTTCTAGCCAAACCTGTTCCCCGGTCCTCCTGGGACCGGAGGGTGTCTCTGTGATTCTTAGATCATATCGGAATGCCGTTGTGCCGAAAACACAAAGCTTTAAAGAATTTCTATTATTATACTCTCAAAAGGGTGGATGAGTGAGTCACTCATACGAGGTACTTGAACTTCAAAGAGGATGGGCAAGTTGGAAGGACGTAAATACACCAGGATTGCTGGATCGCTGTTTGAACGTAAGTATAAGAAGAATGTACTGAATAGAAAAGGAAAGTAAATTAAATTTTAATGTTTTCATTTAATTATGTTACATGGGAAAGATCCAGTGGTTAGGGTTGGATCCATTTTAGCTTTATTTAGCTTGGGATTTTTTGTGGTGACAGAAGAATAAGTGTTGGTACTCTGCAAGACACTGGATAACATGAAAAGTGGGGAGATTTTTCCATTTCCTTGGGCCCTCTGGATTTTTCACATAGTCAGTCCTATTAAGACTGAGCAAAGTCAAGAACAGACATATACATTAATTGGCCTGTGATGAACTGAGAATGGCTAAGGCTGAGGAGCACAGCAGAAAAGGAATGTCTCTCACCTTCCTCTCCCTCATTCATTCCAGCACAAGTCTGCCAAAAGTCATGATTCACTTTACTGGAGCCTTGAAAATGTCTCTGGCAAAAGCAAAGGTGGTTGTGCTTGGTGTTCTTCATCTGCTGATGCAAAAACCAGCCAAATAAATAATGGACTTGGGAAGGGTAATGGGAGTTCCATGATGTTAGAGCCTCTCACAAGTCAAAAAGAAACACGAAAATAACATGTATATGTCCTATTGGTGGCCATCCTGGCAAACATTTTGTGTGAAAGTAGTGAGCAATAACTCTAATGTCTTATGGATCCCTTGGTACTTGTAGACAACTGAAGAGAGATCCTGCTCTCCCGTGAGATCTGTGTGAGATTTAACCCTGAAGAAAGCACAGTACTTTTGGCCTTTCCAGTTCCATGACGTATCACAGCCAGAGGCAAAAGAAGACCCAGCCATTGCAGCCAGCCTGATCTAGTAGAAAGGGACAAGAAAGTAATCCCTTGGGTCCTCAAGCATACTTATGTAGATTTGTCTTGCCTTAAACAACTCAGACCTCCTTGCTCACTATTTGTGCTCCCTACAACACGTGAAGTCTATTTTGGTGCAGTTGTCACCCCATATTTTGGCAATGCTGGTGGGACCAGGTGTTTCACGGCAGCTGGTGTCCTGGGCTCTAGGAAGGCAGGCTCCCATCATCATTGCTGGACACTGAGAGCAGCTGGCAGGGAAAAAGAAGTGCATCCATCTCCTAAGCATCACAGCCTGGCTGATCTTGGGGCAACGATTAGACAAAAGTTTGCCATGGTAAGACGTCCCATCACATCTCAGCTGGGAGGAGAAAAGAGGCAGCAACTGTGGAAATACTGACTTGGGAAAACAAGATAAGGACAGAGGAGAGAGGGAAAGGGAAGCTGGCAGTGAAGTTCATAGTCTTGCCAATCACCAGCACTGAAAGTGGCTGCTGGGAGAGAACCCTGGTGCAGCTGAGCTCTCGCAGCTCTGTAGCCCTGTCCAGGACACTGCAAAAAGCTGTTAGAGTGAATCCTTGTTTGGTCTGGAAGAGTGGGTTAGACTGGAGTGGGTGGTGGTCACTCCTCAGCTGCCATCACCATTTGGCTCTCACAGTTTGTTAATCTGGTCTAGAATCTGGGTAAGAATATTTTCGATTATATCAGGAGAGAAATTTGATATAGGGAAGGAGAGGGTTGGGATGGGGGTTTTGTTTGTTTCTTTGCACTTCTTTTGGTGTGTGCCAACAAGGCCAGACTATAAGTTTACATGAATGCCTGTGCAGAGCAGAGGGTCAGACAGACACCTGGTCTGGAGAGGCAGTGCAGTGGAGCTGACAAGCCAGTGTTAGGAAGCCCAGATGTCCCCATGGGTACTTCAGTGGGGTGCCTGCAGCTGTTTTAGCCTCCCCTGTCTGTGCTGGCATACTTCAGATGGACCAACACTTCTATACAGCCAGACCCATACATTTGTGCAAGCTCTTGCACTTGTGAAAGCTCCAGACTCTTGAGTGTGCACACCCCCTCAGAGCCATATGTATACATGTGTATATGCACATGTACAAACCCATACACTCATGCGCTTTCCTTGTGTATGCACACACAGGTCCACATACCTGCACACCTCTGCTGCGTGTGAGTTAAAGGCAAAGTGGGACTGGGAGTGAAGACACACTGCCATTTGGAGCTTCATCTGGAGGGGCATTCAGATGCTGAGGCCACAGCCCGGCCTATTTTCAGTTGGAGGTGGAAAATGAAATTTCTCAGGATATCTATCACTTGGTCATTGCAACATGCTCGATGGGTGACAGGGCAAAGTTAGAACATGCCTGTCACAAAGTATGCTGTGTTTATTTAAAATTGGCATGGAAGGCATGCTGGAGGATGCCCAAAGTTGCTGAAAAGGGCTGATTAGATGTTAGTTCCAGTGTGTTGGTTCCACTTTTCACCTCCAAGAATACTTTCCCACCTTCCTGAATCCTTTGAATTTCTTCTCTTCATAGCACGGTAATAATGATTTAAGGCTGAGCTAATATGAGAGGGAGGAATTAGGGAGTGAGTGAGCACACAGGGAGGAAAAGGAGCTTGTGGTCAAAGTAGAAGACTCCCAGGAGTCATCTCTGTGACCCTCTCATGTCAGTGTCATGATGGAGCCACTGCCATCCGTGGACAGGAGGCTCCTGACTGCATTTGTAGTGTTTCATACTAAGATCAAAGCTCACTGAGGGACAGGGCTTAGGAAATCCCTCATCCCTACTACACACTAGCATGGCTTTAGTGTTGGCCAAGACTGTGCTCCCATGCACAGGTTCAGCTTGACACACACACTGTCTGCTTGTCCCAGAGAGGGGACTTGTTCATGATTGTCCCCCTAGTACACGGTGGTAAGTTCACAGCAGCACTGCTGGGATTGAAGCCAAGCATCCCTGTTGCAGCATGCTGCAAAGGTGCTGTCCATGAGTGGAAGTTGCTACCTTTGCTGGCAGAGTCCCAAAACCTCACTGGCTTCATCAACAACCTCCTCCTGAGGGCAGTGCTCCCAGTGGCCTAAGCCCCAATTCCTGCCACCCAGCTTTGTTCCTGCATTCCCAGGAGGGCTGCAAACAGCTGCTTCCCAGTCCGCAGTTTGACCTTCCTTCCCTGGGCCAGATTTGGGTTTGAGGCTCGTGTCTGCCACCCAAGCCCTCCACGTGCCATGGCTGGGAGCCAGCTCCTCCCCAGAGCAGAAGGGAATTCCTAATGGCTGCCTCCTCTCCCATCTCGGTGCATCCGTACAGGGGGTGAGGATGCAGGCGGTGGGGACAGATGTCCCCTGTGCCTCTGGGGTTTGCAGCTGGCCTGGCCTTCTGCCAGCTTTGCCTCCTGCCTCCCCAGTCGAGTTGTGTCTTTTGCTACAGCTGCCTCCCCCTTATGGCAACATTTTTGCCCTTTTTTGCCACTTTATACCTCACAACCTCAAGAGAGAGGAATAACTGTGGGGTGCAGAGAATAAATAAGTGAACACCACCTAGTGAGATCAGGGGAGAGCAACTCTGTCTCTGAAATTGTTTACCAAACAGTGCTGAGTGTGGGGAGACAAATGGCATACCATGAGCAACAACCATGGGCTAATTATAGTGGGTTAGGATCAACCACTGGGCCACTGGGCTGGCTGCCCCAGCTAAACCCGCAAACACATAGGCTGAAAAGCAGAACTGTATATATATATTTAGTATGATGTGGAATGCAGTCAGTAACTTCTTTCTAAAACCTCAGATACCTTGGCGAAGAGTGCTACAGAGAACCCAGATACAAGCATCTCTGTGATGCCAGTAATCCTGGTGTTTTGCATTTATCAAAGAATATGGCATTGCACTCTTTATTCCTAAGAAGAGTCCTATAGGACACAGTCTCAAGGACTGGGATTTTTTCATGTTTTGGGTTAGGAGAGGGATGCACCTTATTTTTCTAATTTTGTGGGGTGGCGTTGTTTATGAGCTTATAAGCATGTCTGTATTTTGTTGTCATTAAAACTTGCCATTTTTGGTGGTTGCATAAAGCCCAAGCTACTGGAATCATGAGATTTCATGAAAATCTGTACTTCCAGCCTTTCAGAAGAGAATGTTTCTCCTGACATGTGAGCAAGCAGAAAGGACAAACAACTTGGAGGAAACTGCTCTGTCTGGTAAAGAACTGAGGTCAGGAAGAGAACTGCTTACCCAGGGAGTTTTGGGCTAGTGCTCATAGTAGCACATGCAGGTAAAGCAGTAAGAAATTATATCTTGGTACCCTGCTGCTAACAATTAGACCAGCTGCTTTTGCTCCCTTCCTCAGTGGTCTCAACCCAAAAGCTTAGAGAAGTAGTGGATTCTCATAAAGACTAATCTCTATTGGCTGCTACTACTGTTAATAAAGAAGACCCTCAGGGTGCCCTCTTGTGCTCACTGAGAGAGATTTGGGCTCTAAATCTCGCCCTAAGAATGTCTCTTACTCTGCTGACTATGAAGGAAACTTGTAGGAGAGCCTCGACACAGGCCTGAGGCCAATTTCTGCAAATGAAAATGCAGACCAAAGTACCTTAGAAGTATCTTAGAGCTGCTGTCTCACCCAGGTCCTTCAGCAACCTACAGGTCACATTTTTGTACACACAAAACCCAGAGGATAAAATAAGCACGGAGGAGCATGGGAGGGAGCAGAGGTCAAGCTCTGCCCTGACTCCCCTCCCACCAGCAAGAGTTTCTCCTGGCAGGGACAGGGAACCAAGCCCAAGAGTGACGCTCCACAGTCAACACCCTCGATGGCATAAAGGGGCCAGTAAATGGGACATGGTGTTCTCTTGCATCTCATCCTCAGATGAGGGCAGGCCAGCTCATTCTGAAGAGGAGCCTGGCCACAGGTAATCATAGAATCAAGGAAGGGACCTTAAAGATCATCTAGTTCTGAACCTCCTGCCCTGGGCAGGGATGCCACTCACTAAGCTGCTCAGAGCTCCATCCAGCCTGGCCTTGAACACTTCCAGGGACGGAACATCCACAGTTTCTCTGGGTAACCTGTTCCAGTGCTTCACCACCCTCTGCGTAAAGAATTTTTTCCTAATATGTAATCTAAACCTGCCGTCTTTCATTTTAAGGCTATTGCCTCTTGTCCTATCAGTCCCTGCTCATAGAAAAAGTCTCTCTCCCTCCTTTTTATAAGCCCCTTTTAAGTACTGGAAGCCTACAATGAGGTTTCCCCTAAGCCTTCTCAAGCTGAACAACCCCACCTCTCTCAGCCTGTCTTCATAGGAGACGAGCTCACAGGGAAGGCTCACAGGAGGAGAGAAATCTCATTGTGCCTTGGCAAAGGATTGCCTGGGATTTGCAGAGATCTTTAGCAGGAGAAAAGACTTGAGAAGGCAGAAATTTTCTGCTTGTCTTTTAGACAGCTTTTTTAAAAGGCTGACAATGTCCAGGAAAGGTTTGCTAGACAGTGTCTCTGTACTGCTCTTCATTATGAACTTGAGGGCTTCCTGGCCTCTGAAATGCATATGTCAGTGTCAGTGCAGCCATTAGGATGTGGTCCCAGCTCCTGAATGGCCTTGGCACTGTGATGGTCCTTTACTAATGTTGGTTCCGTTGAGTTTCCCCTAACAGACTGGAAACAAGCTGTTCTGTCTGGATCTAGTGGCTGCATTGTTCTTGCTGATGGTTAAAAACCTCTCCTCCAAAATCTGCTCTGTCAGTCATGAGCCACAACATGTTCAAAAGAAAAGGTCTTGTTTGGGAACCTTTACTGTTTGTTTGCAAGGGGCCAAAGAAACTTGTTCATATTAATTGATTCCAGTTTATTATTGAAGGGTGTTTGGGGATACCTCATTCCTCCCAAACCTGCCTGCCCCCTCTGCATTAGCTGCTTCTGATGTGGGAAGCCATAAAGGGCTGGCAGTGGAGCACTGCCATCTACATATGGTTGCCTGTCAGTATCCAGCTTCCAACACACTTGCTGCAAGCATATGTCTCCTTTATCTCAGCATTTCCACCATCTACCTTGCCAGAGGTGCTGGAGCACCCAGCAGAAAGAGAGAGGACAGTCAAAGCCATATGACAGGAGTCTTGGCAGTGGGAGGAAAGGGGAATAGCAGAGGGGTGTTGGCTGGTGCAACACTGCAATGGAAATAAATAGCACTTGCCTCGGGCGAGTTTATAGTGCTCTCGGGGTGACAGCCTCTGCCTTGGCAAGGGTGTGGTTGATGTCTCATACCGACTCATTGCTGTGACAGAACTGGAGGCACTGTCCAATATTCTTCTACTGAAACACCTTCTAGGTTTCAGTACCTAACTGGAAACTTCCCTGAGAAGTCTGTGAGACTCGGACCCTGCTGGGGTTTGACCCAGTCAAGCCTGTACCCAGCTGTAACTGGGTTTCAGTTTCAGGTGGACGACGGAAGGGCTTGTGCCTTGGGCCATCCAGCCCCCCTATACGGATCTTTTCGCCTTTGCTTGTAGTTACCTCCATGGAGGGATGTAAACTCATGCCTCTGAATAGCCTTTAGTGAAGGCTCAGCCGGTCTGTGCTGCCCTCTCATGGGCACACATAGGAAAGGTTGCGTTACATTCTGTTGGTTTTTGTTTTTTGTTTTTTGTTTTTTTTTTTTTTTTTAAGGTCAAGTTCAATATGCTTTTTAACCTGCTACTCAAACGCCGCTTTTCCACACGTGGTTTCTGAAAAGCCAGGAAGGCTTAGAACAACTACTAGGAGGTCTGTGGAAGGTAACTAGAAAAAGTTATTCTATCTGTGGTTGTGCTGGACCCTGCTCAGCGTTTCTAAAGGGCTTTGCTCTTCATTTACAAAGATTTAAATATCTAACGGGGCAAAAAGTGGGGAGCTAACAGGCTAAACTTCTCTGAGATGCACTCCTATCTGCCATGGCAAACATATACTGGCATCATGGCATCACACCATGGTCAAGGAATGTCTCAAGATAGCTCTGTTATGGCACCAAGGATCCAGACAACAGGGCCAAAAGCTGGGTCCTCCAACGGGCAGTGCTTGCTTTCAGTACTGTGGCTTTTCAGCAAACTGGCACTACTGTCCTTCGCTGAATCTCCTTGCACAGAGGCAGGATACTATACTAGACCCATGGGTATGCTTAAACCATAGTGGGACAGAGCTGGCATTGATCTTCTCTTCAAAGGGACCGTGGTGTTCTTAATGTTTATGTAAATTCGAGTCACTGTTAAAAACCTTTGAATCTCCGACCATTTGCCTGCATGTGATATAGCTTTCCCACTAATGTCTACTCATCTGTCCAAACTCCAAAAGCTCCTCAAGGTAAAAAAAAACCTGTTTGTCTTCAAAGGCTGGTGTGACATGAGTTTTTTCCATTAACAAACAATTACAGTATTACACATGCCTTTATTCACCCATTTCCTGGTTTATGCTAGAAGTTAAGCTGAGGAACAGGAAGAAGGAAGGACAGAGGTCACCCCTTTTCCTTACAAAGACCCTAACCCTAACATGGATCCTGCCTCCTCGTTAATAGTATTTTTTAAGGTTGGACCACATGATTCTAAATAAGGTATTTGCCTTAAAGGCTTCTAAGTTTATAGTGAAGTTTCCACGGCAAGTGTAAACTGAGAGTTACATTCTCTTAGCTACATTGCTTCCTTTTTTATTTTGAGAACTGTCCTAGTTATATACCTTCTTAGGTATGGCTCTGTGGAGCCCCACGTTCTTCCACTTCTTGCCTTTTTGATGAGCGGCAATGAAAACGATGCTCATTTTGGTCTCGAAGTAAAAAGAAAATGAGTCCATCTCATTGTTTGTTTCTTTCCTGGTATTATTTCACTGCAGTTTATGAGATGACACCAGCAGTTTGTCCTCTTTTCTGCCTTGGAAAATAGTTTGCCCCAGACTCCTGGATGAATAAGCCATGGAGGTGTCCTTCCTAGTGCTGGAGAACAATAAGGTCTGTGACAAAGGAGGGTTTCCATCTGTGAGAGGAGTTGCATGGGGAATTGAGATGGTAGCCTTGAGGGAGAAGAGCCACTCCATTCCTTCATACCAGGAATTCCTAAACCAGACCAACTACTGGGGTGTCTCCAGTCAGTTTCCAGAGTTCAATTACATATATAAATCTCTTGCATCTGCTTCACCTAAATTCATCTGTTCTGCAGTGACATTCCAGCCCACTACCTTTCTCCAGGAGAAGATGGTGAATGACTATTCATCCAATCCACATCTTTTCAACAACTCAGAGTTCTTTTTTTCATTATTGTATGTCAAACTATGGCCGTGAGCTTTTGGTGATGCTGCTACATCAGTGTTGTCCATAAAGACAGTCCCAAAAACAGGAAGGCATTGATGGATATTAATGCCTGACCTTAAGGGAATGTTTCTTCATTTTCTCCTGCATTTCATCTGGATGAAAGAATGGTCAAGACAAGCTTTCCCTGGAATACAACCTGGAGGCATGTCAGACAGGGTTTGATCAATTTGCCCCAGTATAATCCCTTTTCAAGTACTTCCACATTCTCCAGTCTTCAGCTGGAGCTCTATTTAGCTAAACTCTTTGTTGAACTTTACCCAGAGGTTATTTTCTTCCATTTCAGACATGAAAGCAGTTGCTGCTGCCTACTATGAGTTCCACACAATTGTGAAACTTTAAAATCAATGGCATTTAACTAGCTTAAAGTTGGTGTTATGTAGCAATGATTCATATCCAGTGAGTCACAAGGAAATGTCTCATGCTGTAAGCAGCTGCCCATTGAAGGGAGATCTCGCCTGTGCCCTCCACCTAACTAAGAACCAGAGATGAGGCTGTGTGAACTTTTCAAAGGATTTTTAATCAGCTGTTACAACATGTTTTTTCCATTGGTTAGAAGCAGTATATAGGCAACTTTAGTATTGCTTGGGGCAGCTGAGTCATTTTAAGTTCCATACAGAGATGGCAGAAGAAGAAACTGGTGTTTTGGTCCAAGAGAACTATTTTACAGGGAGTGCACTTTCTTCCTGATTGACTGCTCTGCATCCTGCCTCTGGAGGAGCACAAGGTTCACAACAGAAAGAGTGTGGGCACCATAACATCATGGCATTTGGTGGATGAATTGGGTGTTGCACCTCTGTGCCTGTCCATGGATGAACAAAAAAATCTCTTCCTTGAAAATAATGCACTTTCTTAGTATCCAGCTCATACTACAAAGGAATCAACCTTGGGAACTTCAAAATGCCTTCAACTTCCACACCTTCCACTTCATGACTTATCCACTAGAACTACACAGAAATACACAGGTGTGGTAAAAAAATCCTCAAGCCACCCTTTTTAAAAGAATGCACTTCAGTGCACAGCCATTTCCCTTGTTGAGAGGAGAAAGAGCAAACAACAGATGTTAGTCACGTTGCTTAGCACTCTGGAGGGCATTCAAATGTACTGTGACTAGTGTGCTATAAGGACTTATATGGAATAGTTTCAGTTACACACGAGGAACTGATAATTCCTTCTGAGCACTCAAGGCAAGAAATTTAATGACAGTTTAATGTCATGTTGATAAATGTCCACTTATGAGGAAGAAATAATGATCCAATGGTTTTGGAAAGAAATTGTGGAAAAGGGACAGTTGCTCTGGAATTAAGAATACAGGAAAAGTTTCCATTTTAAATCGAACTTTTCTTCTTTCCTTCAGCACAGAAACGCCTTCTTATACACAAACAGCAGTGCCTTAATGTGAAGTAGAATTTTGCTGGAGCTACAGTATATTCTTCGTAAGAATTCTGAAGTAGGTAAAAAAACACAGCTGTGTGACACTACCTTGAACACAGTAATCTGCAAACATCCTGGAGGATGCTTTTTTGTTTTCATAAAATTAAGGTCAAGATTCTTAAAGGGTTGAGGTGAAGGAAGTGACATTTCTCCTTAGTTCATGGTAAGTTCCCCAAGATTTCTGGTCCCCATCTCCCTGCTCAGAGATGATATACATCCTCCCCCGTCCCCAGAAGTCTGTGAAAGCTGAAGGATTGTCCTTGGCCCACTGCCTTCCCCAGTCTCATGCAAACTCCAGGCCCACAGAGCTTGTCCTGGGTACAGTCTCATCCATTTCTATACAACTGCTGCTCCTCAAAGGAGAGAGACCTCTCCAAAGCGGAAAGAAAAGAACAGAAAACACAGGTTCTCTTTTTTGAGAAACAGACAAGACAGATGCTCTCTCTTATGTGTACTGGGGAGGACTTCTTGCTACCACACAGCAACTTTGTTAGCATGAGATCAGGTGGCCAGGCCACCAAAGAAAAACTGTGGCCCTGAGATTACTGAGGAACACTGGGTACGGCCTCTCTTGCAAAACTTCTGTCATTTGTAGGAAGAATGCTTTCCAGTTCATTTCAACCTACCTGAAAGAAGAATTAAGGATCTTCCCTTGCATAACTCCTTCAATGCTGACATGAAGTTGAAGGCATATACTTATAGTCTGAGAACATATTACAGGTCAAAAGCTTTTTGTCAGTAAAAAAGAACAAAAGAATGCAATACCCAAATGACAGAAGCAGGAAATAGACACTGAAGGCTGTACCCCAAGGCACCCTAATCCTGTTCTACAACAAAATTCAAAGACATGTCAGCTTCTCCATCTCCTGGGACAATGTGCTGACAAACAACCATAGAGATGAGAAGGCTTCAAACACTATCTTCATCTTCCATACATTTCCTGTTCCACAGACATACATTAGGACAGGGCACGTATATATTGTTTTTCAGCATGATATAGTTTTGGTCAAGAATTTGTCAGCAGACCAATCTCAGATTCACAGTGTCAGATTCTTCCTGTTGTTGGAGGTAAGCAGGGATTTCAAAAGCAGCTCACTGCTGCAGTGGGACCTAGATGCCTAAGTCTACATTAAAACTCTTATAAAACCAATGAAGATTTATTCTGAATCTTGAGCCATCTTTAGGTTCACAATAGCCTCAAAAAACTCCCTGCCCTCTGAATGACAGGGGTGCTTACCTGCCTTCAATCTGGAAACACATGAGTTAACTGATCCTTTCTGAGAAACTCAGTTAGAAAGGAAACTCATCTCACATGTGGGATTTGCACGCCAAATTCTTGCCCCCTGTTATTCCCAGACTCTTGGCGCCCAAGCTGTGCTGTGGAGAATCACAAAACCTAATCATCATACATTATTTTTTTAAAAATAGATAGATGCAAGTTTTTATGGTGCTCTCTTCATAGCCATAGAGACAGTAATTTGGGAATACACTACCATTCATCAGGAAATTACAGCACTTGCCTAAAAAAGAGAAAAGCTTGTAGTGACATAAAACCACTTTCTGGCATCTACTGCACATACACAATCTATTAAGCCAAAATAACAGTATGCTCTGTTGCACATTTTCAATAATTGTCAGGCAAGAGACAAAAAGAAGAAAGAAAAAAGTTTTTTTACAGGGTAGAAACAGACACTTGGGTAGCATGAAAACAAGGATTGTAAGTGTCTCAAAAACCAAAAGCAGTTCAAATGATGTGTTTGCGAAATGTACCTTGACTCTTAATTCTCTGGGCTACCAGTGCTTGGCTTTGGTTTGTTTGGTTTTATTCACCTCCCACATTCCTGAGTGACAATGTCTTCAGAAAGCATAAAGGGTGTGTGCAACTGTTGCTTTACTGTTCTGGTTTTACACTGTACTTACAATGATACAGGCAGGGTAGCCCCAAAAAGTAGAGTGATCACTGTCCAGCAGGGATGATTAAGGGTGAGACAGCTGTATCCAGTGTGTGGAAGAGGCAGAGACAGCTTCTTCCATCAGAGGAGCTCTGGAGCAGCCCGAAAACCCAGACCCAAACTATCAAAGTATTAGATGGGCATTGGTGCTGCTGTGTTACTGGACACAGTAAACCACCAACACAGCATGGGGAAAAAAAGGGTTGTTGGTTGTCTAGGGCTGCTTTTTAATTCTACTTGCTTTTGTCCTTGCACTGTCTGAGCTGTAAGGTTTCTCTGAACAGAAAGGCAGAGCCTGCAGTGGCCTAAATATGGGATTTATGCATTTATATGCATAGAAGTTCAGCAGGCCTGCCTCTTCAAGATGTGCCATATGTGCATGCAGGTCCATAGATCTTAAACTTAGATCTCAGTTTAAGATTCCAAACCAATTATTGGTTGTAGGATTTCAACCCAAGGGAAAGCACAAGGATAAAAAACAGAGAAACCAGGCAAGAGACAGAGAAGCAGACGTTTCTAAGTTATTGCCAATGACTTCAGGGTGCTGTGAAGGCATGGCGTGGCAATGCCACAACAGCAAGGTCAGTAGGGGCCAAAAGGAGTGCCCAGGCCCTCTTCTAGAAACACCTACACATCTTTATTCTCCTCCGGTTCTGCTTGCCTGGCATTTATCATAGACTGCACCTGGGCGAAAGGAAAAAGAAAAGGGTCATTTGGGAGCTTATTTCCTTTCACACCAATGCCCAGAACTGACCTTGCCATTCATCTTGAGGTTTTGCATTCAGTACACCATGAACCCAGCAGCAAACCTCAAAGATGGTACCTCTCCTGACTGACTAGAGGGCAGGGAAGAAAGAGACTCACTCTTTTTCTCTGCTTTCTTTCTTCTAACCTCCTTCTTTTCCCAAGAAGCTACCCACACCTCTAACTCACTCCCAAACTATTGTCTCACTTCACTGACTTTGAATTACCTGTGTTTTAATACCCTGCAGGATCAGGAGAAACAACTCCCCTGACTAGGGAGGTGTGTGCAGAAAAAGCGTTCCCTCCCAGTTTGGGACAGAGGGAACTAGAGAAGGGTCACAAAGACATCTCTGTCATTAAGCTTCCCTCACGTCTAAGGTAATTCCAGGACACATTCACCCCATTCTTCCCCCATGCCCAACTCTTCCCCCACCCTCCCATACCCTTCCTCCCTCTCTTAGAGCACACATGGTCCCTGGCACCCCAGGCACTCTGCTGCTGCCTGTGCTTTCCCTCCTCCCAAGACAGCAGACACAGAGTCAGAGAAACAGTCCTGGGCTGACCATGATTCTGGTGTGCTCAGCAAAGCTGACCCTGCCCCCCTTGAGCCCCAGCAAGGCACCATACCTCCTGCAATATGAACTGCAAGGGGTCATCAGGCTTATGGAACACCAGCTTTTCTGTGATCTCCTGGGACAGAGAGGGACAGAAGGAAAGAATTATTGAACCTTGGATAGATGGGTGGCTGTCCCTGTTCCAAAGCCATCTGCATTTTAAAAAGCCAGAATGTCCTTCAGACACCAAAGATGCTCAATGGTCCTTTTCTACTGCTTTTTCTTAAGTCTATACTTAAGAAAGCACAGGTCAAGGAGGGAACTGGGGAAGAGATAATTTGGTTCAAACTAGCTTTAGGCCAAGCTTCTCACGTAAGCCTCTGGAAGGAGATGAGAAATTCACCTGAAATGAGATATTCACCTGAAATATCTGCAGAATTTTATGTTCCTCCACATAACTCATGGCGGCTTGATAGGGATCTCCAAACATCTCTGGATTCTCCAATGATTCAAATGTAATCTCTGCTGCTGTCAACACAGTCTCAACCGTGTTAGTGCCATCCTGTGTCGAGTCAGAGCTATACATCTTGACTTTGAAACCTGGAAGTTCACTCACAAGTGATCTGATCTCAGGTGAGCTTTCCCTGGATGCAGACTACACAATGAGCAGGAACTGGTCCTCAGAACCTGGTGGTTTCTTGACAGCCAGCTGGTCTGCAGACACTGGCAATTTCACTACAGATGGCTGGGCTGCAGGTACCTGCTTTCCATACCAGGTAAGTCATCCAGTAATGGTGGGGATTCAACTACAGGTGTGTGGTCCTCAGGTGGTTCAGGAGCTGGTGGCATGCAGATTCTGAATGATCACTGCGCTCTTGCTAAAATACTTAACAGAAGAAGAACAAGAGTATTTTAAACATCCATCTCCACAGACTAGACACAATGCATTACTCCATCCTTTTGCAAATATGCTACAGCTACACTTAAAGCATGCACTAATAGGGTTTATTTCTGTGGCTGGCCCCACCTGCACCTTCTGCATGATCCCAGGAACTCCACTTAAGCTCAGGCCCACGTCTTCAGAACTGGTCTGAACCATGCAGCAGTTGTATCTGTGCCTGATCCTCCCTTACTAACTAGTTTTCCTAGTGGGACTCTAAGTGTATATTCTAGGTAGCTTTGTCTCTAAGGAAGTCCCGACTCATGACCTTTCCCTGCCCAGGAATGTTGGTGAGCCCTCTCATGCTCTGTGCACCGCACTGTGGCTGCCCTCAGCTCCTGCCTCATTCCCTGCTTGGTGCAGCTCCACGTTTGCTCCCTGAGAACAGCAGCTGGAATTTGTGCAGGCTTCACCCATCTAACCCTTGAGCAGCTGGCCGTGGACTGTGCCATGCCCCGTACTCCCATTCCTAGACCTGCGAGCGAGGGCAGGCAGTCTTGCCCTGTTTCTTCCTCCCATCCCGAGTCCCGGTTGCTCCAATGTTGCCTGAAGCGGGGTTCTGGGGGAGGACCGAGGGGGAGCAGGACCTGCGCCCACCCCTGCAAAAGGGAAGGAGGGTGTTGTTCCTGGGGACAACGGGCGCAAGGCGCTTCGTGCGGAAGGGAGGCTGTGGGTGGTGGGAAGCCGGTCCGGGGCGCTCGGGGGGAGGCGAGGCGGGGCGGTGCAGCCAGGGGAGCGCGGGGAGCGATTCCCGGCCGGGGCTCTCCCTCACCT
>VZTN01037816.1:2227-48116 GCA_013400515.1 Erpornis zantholeuca | reverse complement strand
TTCTTATACCGAAGAATCAATAGAACTAGGTAATATAAAAGACAAATTCTTTGGAAATATTCAGGGTATCTAAGGTGGTCCATTTCTGTGAAGAGCAATTACCTTATGCAATTTATTTTACCAAGATTTTTTGACAAATTTTTTTTTAAATTATTCATCACTGTATTGATAGCCAGCATATATAGCTGCAAATTTGAATTAAGTCAGCTGGTGGATCAAAGTCAAGGTCCATACTGGTACTTTGACTTAAGCCAAATTCCTCGTTATCAAAAAACCCTAAACCAAACCAAACCAAAAAAAAGACGACCCTGATTCTAAATTAAATGAAAGACAAGTAATTGAGAACAGTTTCAAATTGAGACATAAAACTTTCTAATTTAATGTGTCTTAATGTGTAAGGGTTTGCAAAATAACTTTTGCTGTATGTCTGATCTTTTTCAATGTTTTCTCTTCCTTGAAATATGTTACAAAAATCTGAAAAAGAAATCTCCTCCATTGCTAAAGTCCAGGACTAACTGGTGGTGTCTATTAAAAGTGAGAGATTTCTTCTAATTGTGACTAAAACAAGACCTCGCCCAAATTACTCATATGGCTTTGGAAATGCTTATTCCTTCCAGTTGTTTCTTTCTCCTCACCCTCCTGATATGTTGTTTTCCTTGTTCCTACACAATATCTGATTGGGTTGAAACAGCAAACACTGAAGAAATCCTGCTCTTGTATCATGGTATGACTTAAATGAGGTCTTCTCAGCCCCTTGAGTCTCATTTGATTTCAAATCAATTTTGGCTTAAGACAAAATTGTTTAGCAGAATCTTACCCCATTGATGCCTTAGGTTTTAACTTTTATATTTTTTCAAATCCTATACTGCCTAGTTTGTAACTCTGAAGTTTCTTGTAGCCTTTTACCACTGTTCTCTCATGGTAGTTACACACAACAAGCTTACTCTCCAAGGACACTGAGATTGTCCTAGGCCCAAAATGTGTAAACTAGCATCTTAAGAAGGGGGGTAAACATGGGGAAATTACATCATTAACTGAATCTTAATTGGAGAATTAACCCTGATATGCAAATGAACCAAACTTATAAAAATGTGAAGAACTCGTGACCCAGGGTCCATCTTGGGTTCCATCTAGGCAGTAGCCTCTGGACTCCCCAGGGTGTACCTTTGAAGGCCCTTCAACTAAATACCTACCTTTATTTCCTTGTTTCTGTCTAATCTCTGTTTTTGGGTTGCACTTCAGGCATCACCATCCACTAAAACTCTGAATATCCCAGAAAGTGTTCTGGTAATAGTATAACCTGGTAATTTGTATTATTGTAATATTCTATAATATTTATGCATCTCTCAAATGAAACTTTTTAGTTTCTGGAAATGACAGCTAAAAAAAATAGGAACAAAAGAAAATATGGGTAATTAGATCAAGATGCATCCAAGGGCAAAATCTATGGAAAAGACTTTGAGTTCTAACTCAAGTTTTGCAAAGCAAGTATGACGTGGGAGAGAAAAATTCAGTGTCAAGAATTAGAGATGATTTATTCACCAGGCCAAGGAGACAGAAAAATGCAGCAGCTCTATGTTGTACTTTTAATAATTGCGAGAGAGCTGGAGAAGAGAGCTAGCTTGAGACTAGGGTTTGTAGAAATCTCATCAAGAGTAAAAATACAAATTTATGAGACAAAGTGTCATACAATTAGAGGGTAAAGCAAGACATGGACATGGCCTACCCATCAGAATGAATAAACCCACCCCTCACCGCTGTGGGATTGCTATACTCACACTGTTCTGTCAGGTATGAGTGGAATAGGATGCTCACACATTTTGCTGAGCTCTCATCTGTGTCAGTGTCTCCTCTCATGCAGACACAGCATGCTAAAGTCTCGGCACTCTTGTTTCCCTCATATCATTTCCAGATCTACATCCTATTCACAACTACACGTTTTTTTTTCTCACCCCATGGAGAGAAAAATTTCAATGGAGAAGTCCAAGTAGCAGTCTTCACTTGGAATACTGAATTTACATTTCAAGGCTGCCACTCCATTCAGAGATATCCTATCACCACCACTGTAGATGTTCTTCCTACCTCTTTGTTTATCAGCTACATTCTAAACCACCTACTAAGGAAAAATGTGGAAAAAAGAACACACACAGAACTGGAACTATTCTTCTGCTTGCAGAGCTTCAAAGTTTTATTCTTTTACTATTTGGCCTACTGGGTATCTTTCTCAAAAGAAAGTTGTAGGTACATAATGCAGTCAGCAAGGCAGACATTTAAGAGAATGCCTTTTTCTCTCTCTTATTATTGTGTAAAAACACACACACAACCTTCATTGCAATGGGTTAATCTTCAAAGGCTCAGAGATTCAGTGCAGATGCTTACCAAAACAAACCCAAGCTTCTGGTTTAAAGTTTCTAGCAATCCTGTGGGTAAAAGTTGCCTCGAACGATTTACAGTATTTCACATTCTCAGTCTGTTCAGAAATACACTGAAGATAGCAGCATTTGCTTTCAGCTAAAACCAAAGCCAGAAAAGCTGGATAAATCTCTCTGTGAAAGCCATAAAAGTCGCAAAGTTCAGTTGTGTGAGGTACTGGCTCTGACTGCTTCCTGTGAGACACAGCATTCCCTCCTTGTAGTCAGTGGGAATTCAAAGTCATTTTGTCTGTTTTTCGATTGCAAACATTGCAAATTAAAGAAGGTAAAACTCCATTACATCTGAGCAAACCTTCTTTGTGTCAAGTTACTTAAAGCCATTGTTTCGAATGGAAACTGAAACGGTATAATTTTTGTGATAAAACAACTCACTCTGGGAACAAAATGGTCTTTTCTCATGGGCCCCAGTTCTCAGCCTTCTTGAAAGTGTACTTTTCATATATGAATATTGCAAATAACTTTTCTCATAGCAGTGGAATCTACAGGGATGTTTAACTCAATAATTTCAGTCTACAAATAGTAATGGGAACTCATTTCTTTAGCTTCATTTCTATACATCACAGACAGATGTTGACTAGTGTTTAACAACTGCGTTTGGGCTTCTTCAGTATAGTTTTGTACAATCACAGTGGATCCTGATTCCGTTCTTGGAAGTAAAGTAAAAGGGAGACAAAACAATATTCAAGGTTTTTTTTAGGGAGATCATTTGTATTATGATTTAAAGATTCAGGAACCAGTTACTGTTTCCTGATGATATCAAAACACAGCAGATTTCTACAATAAAATTGAATGAATAGCAGAATTATTAAAATATATGTCAAGGAAGACCCTGAAATTATAAGTAAAATAAGAAGTGCAAGTATGTATAACTTTTAGTATCTTCTTTTTCTTTTTTCCCAGAAGACACTATTCATCACTGCAAATTATTCCTCATCTCTTGGCTTCCAAGTTTAAGTTTGCACTTCAATAATGCTGGGAGAAAAAGACAGATCTTTGTCTGTGATGATGAATAGATGATTTGAGGAAAGTATGAGCACAGACACAGGGAAACCACTTCTTTTATTAAGAGGTCGTTTTCTGGTCCCTATTTCTAGTGCTCAGAAAGAGTTTAATGTCCCAAGCTCTGTAACTTGTATTCAGCTCAAAGCATTTCAAATCAATCTACAACTTTCAATACCCAAATTATGAAAAGTGCTTAACTGAAATCTCTGAAGACATGGGAACTCAGATATGCCAGGCTCAACACACGTTTGTGGTTGAGATTCTCCTGATTTATGACAGTATTTTTGATACATGCGTGCTATTGAGAGAATGTTGGTCCTGATTGCAAATGTATGCTTTTTCTTTATATTTGTGATTCTTACTTTATTGATACACATAGATGGTCTCTGACTGGGTAGTAGAAACTTGAGTTCAGGCAATTTTTGTTGTCCTACATTTAAAACTCCGTGAAGGAAAGAACACAAGAGATCAGAAGATTCATCACACGCAGATAGGTTTTCCTTTTATTCTGGCACCATGGTCTTGAGCAACTTTTTTATTATTCTTACCTAGCCTTCATTTTTCAGCTCTGTCATTTCCCATCAGGGTAGCAGGTTGTTTGACCTCTTGCTATTTTTACTCTTTTTATGTAACTCGAATCAAGCATCTTTCAGGCAAAAATAGTATATGATTTTTTGCTGAGCAATTCCACTGAGGCTGAGGTAATATCCTCAAAGATTCCTGAATTAGTCTTAAAATACTTAGTTTATAACTAAGTTATTGAGTAAGTTTGAGTAAGCTGCTGAGTCTTAACCATAAATGAGAGAACATTGCCTACAAGATACTGACTCATTAATCTTATTCATCATGTTTGATAGAGATTTCTGATGTCGTTTACAAATTACAAGATTTTTCTGAGTTTTGCCCAAATTCACTGTAGATGGTGTTTACTTGCAAATCCATGAGATTTCTCAAAAAAATATAGACAGCTTTTCAGATTTATCAAATTACACCTATGACTTGCAGATTAGTTTAGAAATAGATAATCACTCAAGAAATGTTTTTAAAGAAATTATATTCTACTTGGACATTTTAAGTTACCACTTAAAATTGGATAAGGTAAAATTTAGTTTTCAAGTTTGTTCAGACAGTTAGTGGAGCTGTAGATATTTAGAATCCTAATCATATGTAAGGGAGAGAATATCAATAATGTCATTTTTGTTCTTACCTATCACTGAGGGTATTTTTGTGCTGCTATATCTTGGTCTTAGCCTGCCAAATTGATTCCAGGTAGTTTCAAGCACAGCATTAGGTAAAGTGCATGCTAACAGTTCGGCAGATACACTTAAATAATTTAACATTGTACTTAAAATTTAATGTCAACAAATGTTTGTCCAGAAGTATTTGAAAACACCTTGCATGAGCGTTTAAACCAGTCTTATAGACTGAGCACGAACATGTCACAGCAAATCTATCATACGAGGTGCAGTGGCTCAGGGCAAAATGGATTTACCTGTCTTTTTTTTGGAGGTCCATTGGAGAAAGCTCTTTTTCAGAACCTTTTCTTTTCTAGCACTCATCTTTCTCAGCTCAAATGCTTTTATGATCTATGTAATGCCCCTGATGTTTATCTCAAATGGAATTGTATGAGCACTGCCAGGACTGAGAGACCCAGAAAAATATATGGTTACTTGTTTCCTCCACACCCTCTTCAAACTGAAACTGAACCCTGTGTCATCTTTTAGTGGAAAGTTTTTGGTTTGGGTTTGTTTTTTCTTGCTCAGTTGACCACAGTGCATTCACCAGGTTATAAAACACCTTTTAAAAGAAACATATGAGGCTATATCCACTGAACTCCAGCACCATTAAATATTTATCGATACAATAGTGCATGTTTCAGTGTGAAATAAACATCAGGCTCTGCAAATTTAATAGTTTCCAGTGGAGGAAATAAAAAGGACCAAAAAAAGAAGAAAAGAAAGGAAAAAAACCTCCCAGAGTTTCTGTAATCTCAAGAACTTGCCTTAACAAATAAATAGTTCATGATGTGCCAAAACTGAATTGCCAAATGATTGACCACATCCTATATTGCACAAGGAAAAGGTTGCTGTTGTTTTTACAAGTGTGTTTCATTCAGAGTTTGACTTCATTGTGTAAATACTATGGAGCTCACTTTTCAAAATTAGCCTTTATTATAGATTAGCTGTAGACAGGGTTAGAGGGGGAAGGAAGCACAGAAATTAGGGGGACAGGAGCACCCCAGAAAGTCTTAATCCCATATTTCCTGAACTGGAATTGCTGAAGTCTAAAAAAGTGTTCTAGGGGAGTTATAACAAAAAAATATATTTTAAAAACTGCTTGCTGTTACATCTGAAAAGCAACAAGGAAAAAATAGTCTATATATATTTTTTCAACCATTAGATGGAATTTCCTGGGTAGTAGATAAATATATGCTACTAAAACTCTCCTGCAGTGGAAAAATTTTAGATTCATTTTTTCCAATCAAAATGTTCAGAGGATATTTAATACTTTTGTACAGATTTTCAAAAAAACTTAGATACCTTAAGAACTCCTGCATATTTTGGTGCCATTTCAGTTTCTAAGGTTCTTCAGAATGAATGGAAAAAATTACTTGTGAGCAGCAGACTTGCAAAGCTGGACAATATAATTCAGCTTCCATTCTGCATTTTGGTGATAATTACATGGTGAGCTCCTTGAACTGATAATCACAGAATGGTAGGTTAGAAAAGACCTGTAAGATCATCAAATCCAAACATTAAACTTACTCCTGATTTAGACTGCCACTAAGCCATGTCCCTAACTGTTGCATCTACTTGTCTCTTAATTATTCACTGAGATAGTGATTCAACCACTTCCCTTTGCAGCCTGTTCCTATAGTCTGACCACTATATCAGTGAAGAAATTTTTCCTAATATCCAACCTAAACCTTCCTAGGTGAAAGTTGAGGCCATTTTCTCTTGTCCTGCTGCTTGTTTTTTAGGACAAGAGACCAGTCCCCACCTGGCTACAACCTCCTTGCTGGTAGTTGTAGAGAGCAATAAGGTCCCACCTGAGCCTCCCTTTTACCAGGCTAAACAACCCCAGCTCCTTCCACTGCTCCTCATCAGAATTGTGCTCCAGGCTCCAGGCCCTTCCTCATCTCTGTTGAATACTCCAGCACCTCAATGTCTGTTTTGTAGTGAGGGGCCCAGAACTGAACAGAGGATTTGAGGTGTGGCCTCACCAGTGCCAAGTACAGGGGGATGATTATTGCCCTGATCCTGCTGCCCACACTATTGCTGGAGCAGGCCAGGATGGCACAGGCCTTCTTGGCCACCTGGGCACAGCTGGCTCATGCTCAGCCATGACTGTCTGCCAGCAGGATGTAACTCCATTAATGCCCCACCACTCTCTGAGCTCAGCCCTCCTGCCAGTTTTCTACCCAGCAAAAGGGCACCCATGCAAGGCAGGAGCAGCCAGTTTCTCCAGGTGAATGCTGTGGGAAACAGTATCAAAGGCTTTACTGAAGTCCGAGTAAACAACACCCACAGCCTTTTCCCCGTCTACTGAGTGGGTCACCTTGTCACAGAAGGAGATCAGGCTGGTCAAGCAGGACCTGCCTTTCCTAAACCTTATGCTGGACGAGTCTAATCCCCTGTTTTTCCTGTGATAAACTCAAGATTACTTGCTCCATGACCCTGGCACTGTGTCAGGCTGACAGGCCTGTAGTTCCTCAGATCCCCTTCCACCTTTCTTGTAGATGGGTGTCACATGTTCTCATATCCAGTCACCTGGAACTCCCTGGTCAGGACTCCTGATAAATGGTGGAGTGGCTCAATGAGCGCTTCTGCCAGATTCCAAGTAGCCTTGGGTGGGTTCATCAGGCCCCATGAACAAGTTATAGTAGTGTCACAGGCTGTGGACCATTTTCACTGGGACTGCTTCATTCTGCTCCTCATACCTATCTTCTCAAACAGGGGGAAGGATGCCCAGAAAACCACCATTCTTGTTATTAAAGACTAAGGTAAAAGAGATTCAAGTAAGTCAGCCTTTTCTTTATCTTTTGTAACTATGGTTCTCTCCTGCATCCAATGAAGGATGGAGATTTTCTTTAGCCTTCCTTTGGTTGATAATGTATGTATAGAAATAGGTTTCTCGTCTTTTGTGGCAGAAGCCAGATTAAGTTCTAGCTGGGTTTTGGCTCTTATTTTCTCCCTGAATAGCCTCATAACATCCTTGTAGTCCTCTGAGTTGCTTGCCCCTTCTTTCAAATGCCATAGACCTCTTTTCTCCTGAGTTCCAGACAGTTCAGTCAGGCCAGTGTCTTCCCCACTAGCTCATCTTTTCACTTAAGGGTATAGCCTACTTCTGAACCTTTAATATTTCCTTCTTAAAGCCTTCCTGGACTCCCTTGCCCTTCAGGAGTTTCTGCCAAGGGAGTCTCTCAAAAAGGTGCCTCAATAGGCCCAAGTTAGCAGTTCTGCTAACCTCCTTCCTTACTTGCCTAAAAAGTTTAATTAAACATTAAAAATTTCTGTGAAAGAGGTGCAGCCTTTCTGGCATCTATGACTAGTTTTGAGAAAAGTGGAGAGAAAAAGTTTTTTCTGAAAGTTGTCATTACATTTGAACCAGAAATATCGAAGAAGCATATTAAGTTCATAAACTTCAACAGCTTTTCAAATTCTTTGCATGTTCCAGGTTCTTCCTGCTTTGAAAAGTGAAGGGTAATAAATAGCAATGAATTTCTGCAAATAGTTCCTTTCCAGCCTTTTGGTTTCACAGTCTGCACCAGCCAGAATGGATTTAAAAGTATGAGGAAGATGAGGACTGACTTTTTTTCCTCTCCTACTTTACTGGGAGTAAATGTTTCCTATTTTTGGGTCACAGATCATATCACAGATCGCAGCCATGGATCACATCCATTCTCCCATTCTCCCATTTTCCAGCAGGTCAGCCCTTTCTCCCAGGCAATTGTATTCTTTTCTTTCTTAAGGAATCACTAACATAGAACTTAGCAAATTATATACTAATGGATTATATATATATATATACTATACTATATACAATGGATTGATTGCTTATTATAAAGTCAAAGTGGAAAGGAAATGGCATAATCAGTTCAAGTAATTCCTTGTTTTAACGTAATATTTGTTACTAAAAAATTTACTTTTCCTATACTTCCTTTACCTTGAGGGCCAGACCCTTGATGTAAACCAGAAATAATAGCACTGCCTAATGTCCCAGACTATGTATGAGTATTAATTAATTAATACATAAAATCTGTTTCAAGGACTCAGTTAATAGAAGTGAGGGAACCAGCAATTATTGTTGGTGTATGCTTTTCAAAATATATATACTCATTTACCTGGCTTTTGGGAAATCTCTTAAGCAATATAAAGAAAATGAAATCATATATTATGCATGTGCATATCTAATTCAGGTGAATACATCTTAAGGTCACTGACTCTTTTCAGAAAAAACTAAAGGAGTGAATTGTTGGAAACAATAACAATTCCTACATTCTGAAAGCAACCACACTGTGTTGATTAAGGAAATGTGCTGCTAATGGTATGCTTCACATAGGTTAACTACACACAACAGTTCAGTTCCCTTCTGAATTGTAAAGACTTTTCCTGAATGAGTGTTAGTTTTTGGTTTGTTCTTTGGTTGGTTTGGGTTATGTGAGTTTTTTTAAACATTATTTGCAGGGCAGAACTTTCATTTGTGCAACAATTTTCTTTGAAAATGCAGAGCAGGTATCTATTTCAGTTGCAAATAACAACTTCCTCCCCTGGGTTCAGCTGTGATCCAGTGATAAAAAGTTGATGAGGAAGGTAGAGAACTGGAAAGTGTAAATCATGTTTGGTAAATAGTGAATGAGTGTCAGTTCTGTAGACAACAAAGGAGATGATAGGAAAGCTAACATACTGGAAGTGGGTTAAATGGCAGCTGACTAATTGCATGTATTGCAGAAAAAGAAGATAAGGTTGAAGGCTTGGAATGTATTAGTAATGAGTGGAGTTTATAGGATTTTAAGATGTGGATAGAACTCCTGATTTCAAAATGAAATCCAATCCAAATTCAGATTTTGAGATGATCCATTTTAAACACAATGTCATATTCAAAGTGGAAAATTTATGTCTGACAAAATATTGGATTAAAATTTCTGAAGCATCCAGTCAAACCTGACCTCTGTTTTTCTAGAAAGTACTCTGATTTTGCTTTTTTGGATTAAAAGCAATTACTAAAGAAAAAGACAGTAACCTTAACCTGCTCTTTCCACAGTGAAGTGGCAAGGCACTTTGCTATAGAAAGAAATGACATCACACATGACTGAAAAACATCTATTGATTTTTCCCTTTCCCCACACCACTACTCTACTGAAATTAAAGCATTTCCAAATCTTTTACAAGATGGATATTTTTCTCTCTCACATCCAATAATTTTCAATTATTTGCCATGAAACTATGATTCTGCAGATGTCATGATTAAGACATATCCCCACTTTGAACTGATTCATTATTGAATGGTATAATCTTAGCTGCTGTCTTTAAAACTGCAAAACAGACTTAGTTCACAATGTCAGAATGGTTAATTTAAAAATTTGTATTCTGCCATAGCCTCTATATGACATTGACAAAATGTTCAGGAATCCACTCAGTGTAGGTAGCTCAGGGTACAGCTGCAGTGTGAGCTGCAGGTCGAGCTCTGAGCGAGGGGAGCCCAAGGCAAGAGACCATGAACCACAGACCCTTTGGATAACAAAGGACACAGGGACCTGTGGCCCAGCCAGGTGACCAGACAGTCAGAGACACGGGAGGAGCTGAGGATCCCATCAGTGAGAATCAGTGCAAATTTCATTCTTTGGTGTAACTGGGAACTTAGGCAATTTACCTCTAGAGATTCTACAGAGGATTTTTTACTAGCCCTTTCTGAGATTTGAAGTTGGTGTGTAGGTTTGGAAAGAAAGACTATGATCAGATCACAGTTGTTCGACAGACTCAAAATAAAAACATAGAATGAATTTTTTTAAATATCTATACCCCAATTGTTTCAGTAATGCATACAGAGCTTGAAATCAAAGTCTGCAAATCACTATATATGCAGTCATATATACTGTATGAAATGTAACCTGAATCAATGCCTGGTACAGGAACAAAGACAAAAGAACTGCAGTGGAATAGCTGAAGGAATTACAAATAGAGAACCTGGAAAAGAAAATAATAACAGCATTGTTACTTCACAGGAAAGCTTGTAAGAACAGCAGATAATTTTGAAGTGGAAGATGAAAGTATTAGTAACCATTATTATCCAACCAAAAGGAATGCTATTTTAAGAAAAAATATAGTTGTACAAGCCACCAGAATGACAAAAATAGTGACATCAGCCATATATGAGAAGGCAAATGCAGGAGTATGCAGTATACAAATATTAAAGAAAGTGATTATTTCTAATGTAAGAGTTTTATGATTTATATATTCAGGGAGAAAATTAATTAGGAAATACAAAATTTGCTACTGTACCACTTGAAAAACTCTTCCAAGTTATATTTAAAAACAGGTATGAAGATCTTGGTGTTAAGCAGATTTGCTTACTTTGAGCTCCCTGATTCTTTAGCAGTTGAAAAAAACTCACAATTACATAGAGCAGGCAGCCACCCCATTTCAAGTCAGAAGACCTTCATTTCACTCCACAGTTGAAGGGAGAGAATTGGATAGATTCACCATTTGGTGATAGGTGAATGTTTAGTACATGCTCAGTTTTGACTAGACACAGTTATTGATCGTGGTAGCAGAAAGTAATTTCTCACTAGTAGAACTGAATTTGTCAATTTTCAGTATATTTTCAGAGGAAAATTAATTCTGAAAACATTTTTAATTCAAAATTAATTATTTTAAACTGTGTAAAATTTTCTTTTTAAATCCAATCATATTAATGTGTTTATGTGTCACTTCCCTGGTCTATCTCCCAAGAAATTCTAAAATGCTACTGTGCAAAATATAACGGAGAAAATTCTGTATTGTAATAGTGGATTTAGATATGCATAGATACAGATGCTTTCTCCTCTGCTGTCTGATTTTTGTATCAAGAAACCCTTTGTTAAATGGTGAAAGAATCAGTCTTGATTCTTAGGAATAAATCTTTGGACTTTGATATAGATAACATTTCATGTAACTGTAATTATCCACTTACAAAGAGCAGATTAAATAAGCCTTCAACAAAAACCAATAAATGGTGGTATTCAAAAAGGTGAAGGAATGCAGAAAGGGAAAATTTAAATAACTGAAAACTATAGTCCCCTACTGACAAACTATCACTTCATAAGATACATAAATGAAAGTCTAAGCCCATGTCCCTTAGAAGGTTGTCGATGGCACACTTGGCTGCACTCATTCACAATACACTTGAAGTGAATTAGTCTGAAAGGATCTTGAATTGCCCAGGGCCCATCAATGACCTTAGAATAGGCTGCTGAACAGGGAAATCTGTCCTAAGAGAAAGATGATCTGGAAGAACCAAACACTATCTGGGTTTTGTGGATGTATATTCTATCCTCCCATTTTGTGGCGACTTCAGATCTTCAGAGATCATACAGTCTTTTCCACAAAAAGAAAAGTATGCCATCTTAAATAAAACCACTCTGCAGTTTAACAAAATTCTTACCCATGAAAATTTGATCCAAGACCTGTATTGCAAGACTCAAGCTGCAGCATTAGCAGGAAAACTTGAGACATAGTTCTGCTGAGAAGGATTTTCCCAGCCTGGTAATTTCCTGGTTATGTTACCAGTGTTTTTCATAGATGTAACCCAAATTTTAGCAAACACTGAATATAAATGAAACCTACTTGTGTGTCTCACTCCATTTTGTTCAGATTCCCTGTTGAAGCCCCTCTAGAATAGCTGTTCTGCTTTGACTTTGGCCAACATAGGGAATGATTGAGTTCAAAACAATAACCAATGTCTCTTACACATCTGCTCACAATAACATTACATGTGGAAAAAGTAATAATTTTTCTTAGAAATATGAGTATACAGCAAAGTCTTTAAGAGGTACCTCTAAGTATCAAAACTAAGTAAAAAAACATATACATTCTTTCATATAATTTCTCCTCTGACAATGTCCCCATTTTCAGGACAGAATATGCTGTTTACATAATCAAAGCTCCATGGAGCATTTCCTTTTTCAAAGGTTACAGTCAGTGTGACATATTTTGGTAGCTGCCAAAGGAACCTTATTACTACAACACCTCACTATGAGAAGAAAGTATAAACTATCAAAGTACCTAGAGACTGTATTCTGAAGAAAAAGGGGGTGTGTAAGGGCAATAAGGGAAAGCTTCAGTAATATAAAGCCATGAACACTCATGTTTTCATTTGAAAGTACATGAACAAGAGTGCTTATTTTAGCCACTTAAAACAACAATAACTAAGTCAGGAAAGATCATTATACTGGAATTAAGGAAACTATGCATTTATAAAAACAGTCTCCAATAACAAAGCCCCTTCTGCAGAAATGCTCCCTTCTCTGCTGAATGCTAAGCAATCATTTTTAGCTCAGCTAATTATTAGTAGCTTGAAATGGACAGAGTTAATAAAGTGCAGCCCTATAAAGTTTTCATGTTGCTGGTAGTGTTACTCTGTCTCTAAATATTTGGAGATTTTCTTTCCTTTCCCTGCTGTTTCTTTCCAGTGCATTTTTTGAAATAGATGCATTTAGCTACTGATGATTTTGTATAGAAAGAAAAACCAACGAAAGAATGAAAGCAACTGCCAATACAGAACTGGAGTAAATCCCATCAGTGAATGACCATCTTACAAAACTAAATCCTGTTTACTTAGGAAAAAAACCTAGACCAAACACCCCCAGTCCCCCCAAAACAACAACAAAAAACTCAAAAGCCAACAACACCAAAAGTCCTTTACAAAGCAAGGGCATAATTGTCAATCAGTGGATAAAGTTTTACTGTATCAGTTTGGCAGAAATCACCAACATTGATAAATCATGCTTCATGTAACATCAACATTCAAACACTAGTCCTACTGAAATCTGGGCAAAACCAAATTGTTTGCAAAACCAATTTTTAAATTCTTTCCTAACAGTTAGCAAGCAATTTGCATGCTTTTGGAAGAAATATTTCAATAGGAGAATTGTTATTTCACGTAACCATGCAATGGTAATAGATTTTCTATCACAAGTATCTTAGCTTAAGCATTTTGGTCATCAGTCAGTAACAAACCATATAAATTATACTTATATCCATTTGAAAACAAGAAACATGTAAGTTTATGCTTTTCTGAACAAAGATCTAGTCAAATATACACTTCAAGTTAACGGCATTTGTCAGAGTCATACCTGAATTCTGAAGTTAGGGATTTATATGAGTTTTTACATTTTCAAAGGGGATCAGTAGATATCAAGCCAGATGCCATTGGTTGCTACTTTTATTTTTATGTAATATATGCTTGCTGAAGAGTTTTATCTTGGTTTATATTTTCCAATATAATTGCCTTGCTATAATTTGCTTCTATTGAAAACATGCTTGTTCTGGTTTAGTGCCTAAATAGGAATTAAAGCTCTTATCCAGAGTCACGTATGTGTGAAAACGCCAGCCTATGTAATTTCCACATTGTAAATGTACTTGTTTTCTCTGGGCTTGTAATAAATTCTGTAATTCACTTTTAGAAAGTGTTTTTTCAACTTTTCCAGCTATTTTAAGCCTCTCACTTGAAAACATTTTGAACGGCTAGTAATAAAGCAGCTCAGAAAAAAAGGCCTCTATATTTTTTAAGAATTCTGTTCACAAAACCTAGTAAATGGAAGCCTCCATATTGATTTCTTGGAGACAATTTAGCAACAGGTAGAAGTGCACACACATTTTATGCTTTTTGTATACATTATAACTTGCATATTATGTATTTTATATATTTTACAGTAAAAATATTGTATTATCTAAGGTATTAAGCCGAGCACAAGTATGAATTGGGAGAGGAGTGGTGGGAGATCAGCCCCACAGAGAGGAATCTGAGGGTGCTGGCTGGCAGCAGCTCAGTGTGAGTCAGCCATGTGCATGGGCAGCCAGGAGGGTGAACTCTGTCCTGGAGTGCATCAAACCCAGCACAAACAGCTAGTCAGCAGAGATGGTTATCCCACGGTACTCACCTGTAGTGTGGCCTCACCTTGAGTACCTCACCTTGGGCACAGTTCTGGGCCTCACGATTTAAGAAGGATGTGAAACTCTTTGTATGTGTCCAGAAGAGGACAAAAATCTGGTGACAGGGCTGGAAGGAATCTCCTATAAGGAGCAGTTAATGACTTTGGATTTGTCTGGTTTGGAAAAAAGGGGAGGCTGTTGGGTGACCTCATTGCTCTCAACAGCTTTGTGAGGTGGGAAATGAAGAGGGAGGTGCTGATCTCTTCTCTCTGGGATCCAGTGATAGGACTTGTGTGAATGGTTCTGAGATGTTCCAGGGGTTGTTTAGACTGGACAATTAGAAGTCAAACCCTGCAACAGGGAGTGAAACCCTTCCTAGTAAGGTGAACAGTGCCTGTCAGTGCTTAAAAGGTATTTGGCCAAGGCCCTTAACAAGAATGCTTCAAATTTTGATCAGCTCTGAATTGGTAAGGCAGCTGAACTAGACAATAGATATAGATCCCTGCCAACCAAAATATTCTATTCTATTTAGTATTCTATTCTGTTCTATTCTATGTAGAATTGTATTAATTTCACTCTGGTCCCAAACATAGCTTAAAGTCTAGTCCCCTTCTCCAGAGAAAAAGTGAGTAATTTCCATACTCTTACAGTATGGCTCCCTCTTTGAAAGTGTCTCTTTGAGCATGCATTTAATGGATGAATCTATGAACTTGCTGCTCAACCTATATGGACATATTAGACATTTCAATATCATAATACTGGGCATACATGTGCTTATAGCTGAATGGAAATAATAAGGACCTTCATATTTATCTTCCTATATAAGAATTTCTTTCAATAAGATGACAGGAAAAATATTGTAAAGCAGTGCTTGTGCTGAACAGGAATATGGGAAATGGTTTTACAGGACAAAGATGGGTTTCTTTGTTTTGAAAAGGCAGGCTCAAATTCAGAAAGTACCATTCCGGTTAACAGTAAGAGCACTTTAATAATTTTAGTAGTCACATCCATACTCTGAAATTAAATAATGGCTCTCTATGCCTTCTGTATATCGACTTCAGATTTTTCTGTGTGAAGGCAGGGAGAAGAGGTGTACAATGCTTAAATCTAAACCCACCAGTATCAAAAGAGAACTTCCCTATTCACTTTGTTCAGTTTAGGTTCAGTTCCTTGCAGTCTTTTTCCTTCAGCCAGAAAAGCTGTCATATCTTTGTCATATCTACCAACAGAAGTTGGTACAAGACTTGAGCAGAGACAAAGGCCTTTGTGTGCCTGCTAGATGTGATTTGTATCACATAGTACCACAGAGATGGTGTTTAAAAATATCATCACTCTTAATGAAGCCCGGTAGCGACAAGCCTGAGTAAACACAGCCCTAGTGTGCTCTGCGGCTTGGAGGCAGCACTTCCTCAATGTTTGTTGACATGTTTGTCCAGTGTCAGAACTTGCCAACACTGGATTTCTTTTTAAGAATGATGAGAGTTTTAAAGATCTGTTCGGAAGAGGTTTGCAAATTCATTGCCAGTATGAGGAGAGGAATAAAAAAGAGAAGGAAAGTGACCCCAGGAGGGAAAGTTTTGAATTCTAACACTTAGTTTCTCAGATGTGGTAGAAAGCTTGCTGCTAAAAACAGAAGCACAAAAGGAAAACCAAGCTTCCTTAACAGGCATTTCACTTTTATTACTTCCTTCTCATCAATTCATTCCTAGCTTCTCTCTTATCTGAAAAAGATGCCAGAAATCCATAAATTTGCAACAAATTCTGCCTTTCTTTACAAGGGACAGAGAATTCTTGAAAGATCCTCAGAGCGCATGGAATGTCAGTGCATGGAAATCCTGTGTTTTCTGAGGCTTTGCACTACAAATATTTAGCCTTTTCTTTTGAGCTGCAAGAGAAGACTGAGTATTATAATAGACTCCTAAATGGACAGCTGGGAGAGCCTTGATGAGGAAGTAACACCCAATGGTGCATTTATGTTCCAAATGTATTTATTCCAATTGACAGGATATAACTTTTTAAGTGTTCACATTACAAAACTATACTGTCAAGTGCATTCTACTAGGAAGAACATTCTTGAATTATGCATTCCACCACAAATGCTTGAAAGTTGCTCAAGTAATCAACAGAAATGCAGATTCTGCCTTTATAGTTTATTTTGCTCTTTGAATATCAAAGTAAATCAAAACCCATTCTCCCTGACTGTGTATGAATATAAGCAAAGAATTCAGGAAGTAGAAAATATAATATACAGTTTTATAATCAATTATTATATCATTGATCAATTAAAAAATGGATTTTATCTCATAGTGACTGCTATTCTGCTTTCTTTTCCAGGTGCAGGGTTTATAATGTCTGGCCTATTTCATCTTACCTCCAGGCTCACCTCTGGACATCTATTCTTTTCCAGAAAATTTTGATTTCTCCATTCTTCTACCTCTTCTGAATGCTCTGTGACAAAACGATTATATTATATCTCTCATATAACTCATTTATCACTGCTGATCAGTCAACTTCTGCTCTTGCCCTTGTTTAGCTGGGATATCTATGTCTCTTAATGTTTACGATACAGTCACAGTTGTCCCTCTGCCATCTATATTAAAAGAATGGCTAAATTATAGATATTCTCCAAACATCATTTCTACCTTTTCGGAAACATTCGTAGCATATTTTCCTTAGACAAATATTTTAATTTTTGTTTCTGAATATGTCTAATTTTGGTCCCTTATCTTCAGCATTGCCTAAAACAAACATGGTGAAAAACCATAATATTTATATGGAATGGTTTGCAAACAATTCTCAGACAAGGAGTTATTTACTAACATAAATTTTAAATAGTTTCTAATTAATTAATTAGGACTTCTAAGAAAGATTGTGGATAATTTAAGCTACAAGAATAATTTTTCTTACAGCTGAGATATAGCCCAGCTTTTCAATTGGCCAAATCTGGAGAATAGTTTTACTAAGATAACTGCCCTACTAAAACAGAATAACAAAAAATAATGTTTATTTTAAATTAATTATTATTATTATTATCATGATCATCATCATCCTTATCGTGATGAACGAGATAAAGCAAGAGCAGCATTGTGATAAATAAATGGTCCCAACCCACAGCTCAGGATGGGGGCTTTGGCACCATTCATTATGTTGGGTAATTGAAAAGTTAAAATTGGGGCTGTCGTTATCACAACTGAGATCTATGGAGACAGTAAGTGTTTCAGAAGATTTTAGTTGCTCAACATTGTTGGTGACAGGCTGCAAAAGGCCTTGTCCCATGGATTAAATGATACATAAGGACTGAACAGAACTACAGTCTCTGTCTTGACAATCTATGCTCTAAGATAAGATGAGGCAGAAATAAAATATTTGCATGTTTAAGCAGTATTTTCATTAGAAACATCTATGGTTTGGTTTATAGTATCCTCTTTTTGTAGATAACTGCCTGCTCCTTGTTCTTATCATTGCCTGTGTGCATCAGGTATTGATGCAATCCTCAGTTGTTTAACCACTGGCTAAAGGGCCACTGGCTTATTATAATTCTGACTTTCCCACTTGCTGTAAAATGATTATAAAAAAAAAAAAAGGCCATGTTTCTCTTTTACAGCATGAGATACTGATGTTTCAAGACACTTATGGAGTGGTTGTCCCCATGGTTAAGGATTACAACAGTCTGCCCAGGCAGAAATAAATAAGTTTTTCTCTTGCATGCAGAACATAAAATACTACCCCAGGCTTTGTGGTATCCTGTCATATTGCTTATTATTTTTACAGTGATCAGTATATACACATAAAGATACTGTAGTTTACACCCTCAGGTGCACTATGTGACCATGAAAAAACAGGACAAAATCAGGCTGTCTGTCAAACTCATAAAGGCATACTGTTGATGGGAAGCATCAAGGACTAATATTTGAATTAATAAGTTTTAGACTGGGCTCATTTTTATTCATAACAATATTCAGTTTTAAAAATTCAGCTTTCTTCAGTCTCACAAAAGGAAAATATTTCTCATTTCCCTACACTCATAGTTATTTAACATCTTAAGGGAAATTAAACTTTTATGTATACTCAAATAATTTTTGAAACTGATAATTTTGGTTTGAATTAATTCAGTTTCATAAGACAAGAAAGAGGAGAGCACAGAAAACAAAAAAAAACTCCAACATTTCTTTTTACCCTGCAGTTTTCAATCTCATTCCAACCTAAAAATAATACTTCTTAGTAACTAGACTCACAGAATTTGAAGATAGAGACAAGGACACACACGTTTAAAGGTACTCACAGGCCAATATATATCTGATTCCAGACTGAAGCTGCACTCAGCTTTAGCCTAAATATGCTAGTTTATGTCAATTTATTTATCTTGCATCAATGAGTCCACAGTTTCTACTTGGTGTAAAATACATTTTTTAAATCTGGTGTAGTTGACATTATTACTTTAACCTAATATCTACTTTTATTCTCTCATGTTGCAACTACTGTTGTATTTGTTTTTATTTTTAGGTAATTCTAGCCAATTATCACATCCTCATCACACCTTCCTCATTAGTGTGCCTAGTTGCATATATACAGTCTATTTAAAGTATTCTTATAAATCATTTCTTCCAAACCATAAATATTTGTTCTTCTTCTCCAAGGTACTTCCAGTTTGCTGACAGAATTTGAATGAGGTGCCTCAGGTTCAAAGAACTTTTCTCAGGGACATCTCAGCAGTACTTACCTTGCTTGGTAGTTTATATTGTAAGCCAAATATTCAGATATATTTCATATTTCATATTTCCTGAACACATATGTGGTAACATGCCCACAAAAGGAACCGGAAGAGTACTCAGGTGAACAAAAAGTTGTTTTACTGGTAGTTATGACCACCTGGGATAGCAGTTGACATGAAACTGAGCAGTGCTACTTATGAGACATATGCTGTGGTGTGCTCTGTGTTCAGATATATCTTGCAGTGAACTGCAGCCATCTACCTTGTTTATCTGATGTAGCTGGCTGGCTGCAAAACTTCTCTGTGTCAAACTACATTAGCATGACTGTCAATGTAAAATTAATTGACAAGCCTGGCAACTGGCAGAGCTTGTCAGCCCTTCAGGGCTTGGAGGTTAAACATCTGTGTGAAGTGATGTTTCCTGAAAAGCTTTACATAACTGTAGCAGTATTTTGGGCAAGCATTTAATGTTTCAGCTGATGGAAGTCAGCAATGAAAAAAGAACAAAACACAGACCCTTGAGTGAGTGTGCTGGGTCATAGGTTGCTGACAGCCTCACCATCGTACCAAAAGGGTAGAATGCTCAGGATATACAGTCTTTTTAGTCTATCTTCATGTCTGTATATGATTGCATTTGATACAAGGTGCTCATGACCCAGAAAATTTGTGGCATCTTTTACTGGAGGAATCTTTATCTTGAAATACTCATTTCTTACACATGGGTAAGAAAAGTTAGGTCAAGCTCTTAATCAGGAGTTTTATCAGAGAAGAACAGTAAGAGATAAAAACCAGGAGTTTTTATTTTTTGAAACTTTATTATCAATCCACTGCACTTGTAGCACAATATCTTAGCCAGGAAGCAATGATGGTTTCTTCATTTGAACTGCAGATTTTGTCTTACTAAAAATAGGCTTTTTATGATGCAATCCATTTTATTTTGAAGGAGCATGTATAACATATATAGACATTTGTAAACTATGAATAAAATGATTGATATTGTGTTGAAGCTCTTGTTTCTGTTCTCTAATTCCTATTTCAATTTAGAACTACAACTAAACATCATACAGATCATAAGACAGCTCATCATTGTTAGTTTGCTCTGATGCTGTTTTATAGTCACTTCAACCCATATCTACTTTAAGTTAATAAAAGAAAGCTTTTCTCTTCTGAAAGCTCATTAGTTCAGAACCATAGGTAGAGCCAGGAACCATACCTACCCTCAGAGTCTTAGCTTTGAGTCATAGAATTATAGAATCACACACTTGTTTGGGTTGGAAGGGATCTCAGAGACCATCTACTTCCAAGCCCCCTGTCATGGACAGGGACACCTCTCACCAGAGCAGGTTGCTCAGTGTCCCATCCAACCTGGCCTTGAACACTGCAGGGGTAGGGAAAAGGGATGATTCCAGATAGGAATGGGCATGCCACAGATAGGGCATGCCCTGTTAAAGCTCCTTTCTTGAGCAACAAGGAAAGAAGGACTCCATATGTTCTGACTCTGTACCAAAAGGTGATGGCATCCAAATAATACACTGGTGCTTATTTCTGAAATCATGCAATGTGTTTCGTGCAACAAGGTATCTCAAGGAGTAGCTTCAGTGCCCTTCCTCAACCTTCCTCAAGTCAGAGAAAACACAGCAAAACAATCATTGATTACACAAAATAATTCTTTTACATTCAAGGTGTTTCAAGTGTCAGAAATACTGTAAAAGTTTTAAGGTGAGCTCAAAAGCAATCAGAATTTTAAAGCATATATTTGAGTAGTAAAGACAATTCAGGGATTTCTAAGGATAAGAAATTTTATTTGAATATATCAGGGTTTGTATTTCTTACTCATACACACTTGCTAACATTTTGTAAGTCTATGATGGCTTCTCCCTAAAGGAAGACTCCAAATGTCCAAATGTGGTGGGGGTGACTTGTTGGTGGGTTTTTGAGAAATTTCAGAGAAAGGCTGGAGAAATGCAAGTTCTTGTTAACTTGTCCTGAAATCCATTTCTAAGAGAACTTTTTGTAGCTTCCCAGGAGAAATCTTTGATGAAAGAATGTAAATAGGGGAAATGTTTATGGTAAGGTGATTGCCTTGACCAATGAAATGTCTTCCTCTCTGTCTTGTTGTGGATTCCTGACTGGGACACACAGACACACACAGACAGATGATCCCTGCAACTGAACCTACTGGAGGGAGAAAGATTTGTTCTGTTTTCTTGATCGTAATAAATAAGCCTTCTGAGAAAATCTATGGACATGAGTGGTTTGTGGAACGGCCCTGGGAAACTAGGGCCACATCATCACAACATACAAAGTCTCAGATTGGTTTTTTTTAAGTCTCATTCTGCTCCTTCTGAGTTTTGCTGCTTTTAAAATGTTGGCATGCCTTCCTTAACATTTGTAGTTCATCTATTTCAGCTTGCAGATCACTCAGCATCCCATCTTCCCTGGAGAAAGGCCTATATTGTGGATTCATGTGGGACAGGAAATCTTCCCATCATTAAAATACATATTTTTATGAAGGAAAAAAAGATCATGGATTTATGGCCAAGACCTAAAGTTTTAGGACTGAGATGCCTGTGGGAAAGCAGAATAGGCTATAGCTAGCAAAAAACCAGACCAACCATCAAACTTAATTTCTATTCTATTCTATTCTATTCTATTCTATTCTATTCTATTCTATTCTATTCTATTCTATTCTGTTTAATAAATTATATTCTTCTCAGTGCGACGACAAGATCAACTGAAGTCAAATCAACTAATTAAAACCACAAAAAAAGAATGGCACACATGGGCATGAAATTATGACAGAGTGTATTAATTTTTTTAAGCTATTGTTACCTCAAGACTTAGCATTCCTGCTGGTTTCCATGTTTACAAAAATCTTTTATTTTTAAATCATCGAGCATATTGGCAGTAACTATGTGAAAGGTTGTTAATTTGAAGCATGAAGTTGTGACTACACTAGGGAACACAGCAAGAAATATTAGCTTCATGCATATGACGGTTGCATTTATTTGTATAAATTAATCATATATATTTAGTAATCCTGAAGAAATTGTTATTTTCGTTACCAAAGCAACCAAGTACTTCTGCCAAAAATCTTTATTTTTATTTATTAAATATTAAAGAGGGCTGCAGAGGAACAAAGATGCAAAAACTAAAAATTCACTGCCAATGGTCAATGCCTAATTTCTTGTTGTCCGTGTCTGGTACAAATTTCATAGTTTTAACCTATGATACAAGGGTGATCTGAGCACTAAGGGTAGAAATTCAAAACAGTCTCCTTACATCTGATCTGGCTAGCAGATGGCCCTAAAAAAACAACATAGAGAGAGAGGTATGAACGTATACTGGAAATTCAGTGATAGTGATGAACATATACTGGAAATTCAGAGAAGATGTGATATCCCACAGCAAGGTCAAAAAAAGCAGCTTTCCATCACCTGAAATGTATAGCCTTGAAATGTTTTTTTTAATCTACCACCTTTCTAGCAAAAGAAGGACTACCTCTAATTATTGGGAGGAGACTACAGAGCAAGCCACTGAAAGATGTGAGGCAGATGGTTCAAAGCTTCTAATTATTCTTTTTCTGTGATTAATTCACCCTCTGTAGAGTAAAAATTGTTTTGAATGATCTTTTTTTGGTGAACTAGAAGAGGAAAGTAAACTACTTTCATCTTTTTTCAAAACACAGACTTAGGGAAATTTTCGGAAACAGTTGTTAACCTGTCAAATAACCAGCAAAATGCAGGACTGAGAATAGAGGTCAATCTTTTAAGTGAAGCCTTGCCTTTAGAAACTCAGGAATCACAGTACCTAAATACTAATTTTTTAAAGAAACTTTTAGTTTGTTTTTTATAATGGCCTTTGAAGGTGAAATGGAAGCACAAAATGCATCAGAAAGCCTAGGAAATAATTTGAACTGTGGAAACAAATAAACATTTGAATCCTGTCTATTTTGGAAATGTGACTTGATGAGTGATAGGTGAATTTTTCAATGTGCAGAGGCTTGGAGTAGATGAACAGAAGAATTGAAAGAGTGAAATTCTGGCTGTATTAGAGTAATTTGATTTTTCTGTAGCCTATCTAAACAAACTAGTCTCTTGGAGTAAGACTCAGACTTTGTGTTTGTGAACTAATCCCACTGTGTTCATTTGGCTGCTGCTCATCTACCCCAGAGTGGAGCTTAACCCTATCGTGTTGCTAATTTTCTTGCTCCCTTTTAAGAATAACTATTCCCATAGATATGGTAGATTAGTCTGCTAAAACAAGGCCAAAAAGGTAATGGAACAAAAAAGCATGGTATTTTTTTTCTTGAATAAGGAGAAAATTTTACAATAAAGAACAATAAATTTAAGCAGTTGGGATTTTTTCTATATAACATTTGGAAAAAATCTATCCATTTTAGGATACATGCATTCCCTTTCCTAGGCTATTTGTCATGATTGAGTTTGCTTGTTTGCGTATATTCACTGAATTTGAAGTGCAAAGTCTTCCTAACTTGTTATCCCTCTGGATGTACATATAGGACTTCAGAACAATTTCCATTTTTATGCAGGAAAAGCAAAATAAATTTTCCCATACAGAAAAGTAAGTGGAATTCCCACCTGTGGTTGGTTCCACTCCTCTTCCAGTCCTTCCTGTTATGGCATAAAAGCAGGTATTGCTGCTGCAAGGGCAACCCAGCCTTAACATGGTAATTTTAGCCATGAAAGCACCCAGAATACACCAACACCTTCTGTAAGGCAATAGTGCAAGCAAACTCTCTTCTTTTCCCCTCTGAAAGTGTCAGCTTGGATGGGTGATGTGCATTCTGCACATCAAATAAATAGAGAAACTATATGTAAAATCTGATTATGGATGGTGAGGAAAAAACGCAAACCACAACCAATCATAATCAATATAAATTTCTGTTTTCATGACCAATTAAAACTTCAGGTTTTGTGCATTGTTTTGACAGGGCTGTACTGGAGTTTATCATCTGAAAATTTCACAATTATGTGCTCACACCTGTAAGGCAATAAAGCCTTATAATTTATGTCCATTTCTAGTTTATTCCATCTTAGTCAATTCAGTGCAATTAAAAAGCCATTATGCTTGTTTGTGTGTCAATGTATAGAAGACAAAAGAGTAAAGTGTTTTTAGCAGATATTGTGAAGATAAAAGTGCAATTCCTGAGATAATAGAGTAGTGTTGTGGAAAAATGTCTGTGAGCTTTGGCATTATGACTGCTAGAGTATGGCATTACGTGCACCAAAATATTTCTTCCAATAATTAAATAAAAGAATGTTTTTTATGATTTTCTTTGAATATGTAGGTAACGGAAAGCAGCAAGATTAAAAGTAGAAACCAAGAAGAAAATACCTGGAAAAGAAAAAAAAAGCAGATTATCTTAAAAGTAGCAACTCTTGAGTTGAGTTAACATCTATATGGTAGTTGAGTTCACATCTATATGGTCACTCAGCTATTGTGCTAGGCCCATATTAATGATCTGACACGTGTTCTGGGTGAGGTTTCTCAGGGAATTTCTTCCCATTTTTTGTCACGGACCTGCTGGTGGTAGCTTTCTAGGTGCAGTGATTAAGAGACAAAAGAAGTAGCCAATTACCTTGATATACCACTGAAATATTTTTGGGAGAGGAACAGGATTTTGGCAGTTCTTAGCTGTGGGTAGTCAGCCCTTGCCCTTCTTGGACTGTTGTGGCTTTTGGTGCTGGACTTGTCTCGCTCGGGGGCTCGGCAGTGCCGTGATGCCCTCCTGCTGCCCGCTGGTCAGCCTGCTGCTTGCCAGAGGGAGGGAGGGAAGGTCCCAGCTGCCAGTGGGCTGCAACTGCAGCGGCTACCAGCACCAAGAGAGACCCTCACTGTCTCTGTGGATGTTTTCAGGAGAGACCAAACCCCAGTCCTCCCTCTCTCCCGAGAGAGGGTCCCAGCTGCTGACTGAGACCTCAGCAGCCACCAGTGCCAAGATATTCCCACCAGCTACGTAAATGCTCTGGGGAACCACCTCTCTCTCTCTGAGGCTGACATCAACCTCCAGGGAGGTTTCTGGGCTCACACCAGAGGTGCCCTGAGGCCATGGGGGATATTCTGCACCTTCTCTTCCTCTCCTGAGCCACCAGTGCCTCGTAAGCCACAGGAGTCACCGCAGCCTCTGTGCCTTGCCTGGGCACACAGCACCCACTGCCAGTTGTGGTCACAGCTACACCAAAGGGGGAGCTGCTGGAAGGTGGGAAACTCCTGGTGTGCTTTTGGGGGTTTGTTTTTGGTTATTGTTGTTGGTTGGTTGGTTGTTTTGTTGTTTGTTTTTTGTTACATAGATATATGTATTCTAGTAAAGAATTGTTATTCCCTTTCCCATAATTCCGCCTGGAAGGCCCATAATTTTCGAAGTCACAATAATTTGGATGGAGGCATTGCATTTCCATCCCAGGAAGGTTTCCACCTTCCTAGGCAGACATTTGTTTTTTAAACCAAGACAACATGACAGGGGATACTAAACCCCTGTGCTTAATACATGGAAAACTTTCAGATTGTGGCACAATTGAAGATCAAATAAAGGACAGAAGTACCCACAGCATTACCTTACTAGTTCTTAATTCCATGCCAGTACTCTCATCCTAAGTGAAAAGTCATCAAATGGTTCCCAAATTGTGTTCTGCTCAGTTGCATATAGTATAGATTTTGATCCCCATCTGCCTTGGCCAGCCTCTTTCTGTCTTTTTCTTTCTCTTTTTCTTTCTCTTTTTCTTTCTCTTTTTCTTTCTCTTTTCTCTTTTTCTTTCTCTTTCTCTTTCTCTTTCTCTTTCTCTTTCTCTTTCTCTTTCTCTTTCTCTTTCTCTTTCTCTTTCTCTTTCTATCTCTTTCTCTCTCTTTCTCCTTCTCCTTCTCTTTCCATGAGTGCTCTCCACATGAGAGGCACACAGCCTTGGTTTTATGATCATCTTTACTTTGGTGTAATTGTTTCAATGTGCTCACTATAGCTTTAATGCTTCAAGCCATAAAATTTAAAGACTTCAGAGAGTTCACCTGAATGGAAGGAGTTCATTATGGTTGAAAATGACATACACTGCTGTTAATTTAAATAAACACAAATAAACCCGCAGAAGTGTTGTCCAGATGGTTTGTTTCTTTAGCAGAAATAATGTGGTGGGTCGCAAATCCAGAGTTCATTAAGATTTAAAAAATCCATTTGCTAAAGAGAAAATGCAAAAGCTGCCAATAAAAGCTTTTGCAAAGCCATAAGAATACTGCTTTCAAACTTCTTGAATTTTTAATGCATTTGGGAAGAAGGGGGAATGGAGGAAGAGAATTAATACAGACGTTTCAAGGTGAAATATTTCAACATTTTTAACCGACTCTGAAATGTAAGCTCTGAAGCTTCTCTGCCTGTTGAAGAAGCAAAACATTTGTGTCATTTTAATTCAGAGGGCACTTTTTCATTGCCAAAGAAAACATTCTGACTACACAAACTTAGAAAACATTTTAGCAAGCTAAAGTCTTCATCAAATACCAAAGAATATATTTTTAAATCTTCTCTTTCTTTTTACTTTCCTCTTTTTATCATCAATTTTTAATATTCAAGAACTTTTACTGAGTATCTTCTAAATTCTCTAACATGAAGACTATCCAGAGAGTTATATTTGACAAATGCATTTTCTTCTATACCAGCACAACTTCTATACTAGTTTCTGCGAAAGATATATTCTTCAACTGTACTTGTAAGCCTGGATGGCACAAATCCTGCTGCTATATTCAAAAAACAAAAGTTATATTTACCTTGGTGTTGCTTGATTTTCACCAATACTTAATAGCACAAGAATTTATCCCTTTTTTACTTGTGCAGCATTTTCACTTAAGAGTTCTTTCACTCTGTTGAATGAAGAGGTCTTATTGTTTGTTGTTTTGTTTTTGCTCACTGAACATATATCTCATTATAAACTCGTATATATTTGACCTTGCATTTAAATCATGGTCTGTTCCAGTAGGACAGTTTCCCAAGTACTTATATCATTAGATATTATCTGTTTGTCAGATGATTGCATGCCAGATTTTTTATGAGCTGGGCTTTATCTAAGATAAGTCTGATTTTATAATATTTTAGACCATGATCCCTACTTATTCTGATTCATTTGATGTAATGCTGCATTTTCCACCATATTGAAAAATTCTTCCAAGTTATTATAATTTGTAAAAGTAACTGTTAACTTTGAATTTCTTTTTTGAAAACTATTTTTATGTGTGTTAAATAAGACAGACACTATTACTGAATACTACAAACTGAAAACATTAAAAATTTGGCAACAAAAATTGTTTACAGTTTTAGTCAGATGTTTTTGATTTGAGCTCTTCCTACTCTTATGAAGCAATGTTTTAAAAGTCTGACATGAAATACCAATATGAAATACTTATAGCTTCCTAAATTATTCTATGGTTACACACAAACATATATATGTATGTATGTATGTCTTTATGGCCTTTACCTCAGAAAAATGCACTTTACTTGGTGGGAAAGATGGCAAAATAAAGAGGTGTTATGTTTTAAGGAGCTGGCAGTTGACTGAGCAGTTACACCTGAAAAAAATATGATCAATTTATTAGAAATGGACTGATGAGAAGTGATTTACCATGAAAACTCCCCAGAAATATTCATGCTCATGGTATTATTTCTGTAACACAAACCTGTGGGTTTGCATACACAGATAGATGCTTGCATGCATCTTAAATATTTAAGGAGGATCAGTGAAAATCTGACCTACCTATTAAATGATCTGACATTCTAATATAAAGGCAAGTATTTTACCACCTTTTGAGAGAAGACTATGAAGGCAGGTTTTCTAGAAATCATAAATCACCTTTCTCTAAAGGGCTGGTGTCATTGTCACACTTCTATTCCTTCTCTTTCTCCTAAGACTTTTAATCTCTGTCTTCTTTACCCTTTTGGTCAAGATGTTTATATTATCATCCAAAATCCCAATCTTACAAAATTTTAAGTTCCAGCAGAGAGGTAAAATAAATGTTCAAATTCCTCCTTATTGCAAAAGTACTCACACCTTATTTTGCTGTGAACTTCATTTTATACTGAGTATACAATCCTCAGATAAATACAGAAGATTTTTCTTTCATATAATTGGTTCGCGGAAAAATATATGCTCTTGTGAATGTAAAAGTGTACACAATAAATAAGCTTTAAGCTTGGGACATTATCTTAAATTACTTTTCAGTTATTTCTTATAAACTTCAAAGATTATTATATGAACATCTAGCATAAGGTAATAGGCTTTATTCTGACAGTGTTCATCTATTTAAAAGCTGAACTGGATCTTTATTGCCACACATAATACCAAGTAGGTATAATTTCCACATCCATATACCTGGTAACATAGACGAGATATTTTACAGCATTTTCATAATGTGTAGCTTTCACTATGTGAAATACAAATATTTTCTCTTTTTGTATGAAATAAAATTATTTAATATTCTCCTGAACTTAATTAATTAATTTACCTGTGGGATCAAAATGAACATGCATTGATTTAATTCCAAACTGCACAATTTGCAGCTCAGGTATTTATGATGTACTATATTTTTAGTTTCTAATTGTATGCATAAATATACACAGGGAATAAACTTAATAAAAAATGCAATATTTGTTTTAGCTGAGCCCTGCAAAGCAGTTATTACCTTAACTTCAAACATATTTCAGAGAAGTGCTTTGAAAAGCAATGTTGGTATCTTTCTTTATTTTATAAGAACAAGACTGTCAACACATATTTTAAGAGAAAAACGTATTTGCAAAAAAATCTTTTCTAAGCTAGAATGAGAATGTGTCTTGCAAACAAGAATTCCTGCTGTCTACTGCTATTAATAAGCCATTTCTTGACTCTTCCACACTTCCTCCCTTTGCCAGACCAGGTAACTCCTGAAAGGTGTGCTATGGGCATCCATTTTCCTGACCAGAGAAGACCCAAGCTGCTGCAGAAGGGGCTCCTTTATTAGTCTGAAGTATCCTTCTAATGACCTTTGCCATTACTGAAGCTGTAATGTTTGATGCAATCTGACAATCTGGAGCAGAGTCTGTCCAGATACAGGAGAAGCAGCAAAACAAGGACTTCTCCTTGGTTTTGCAGAACGTTCATGCTTATTCTGAGCTCACTCCCCAACCACGTGTAACTAAAAGCAATCTTTATTCATGATTACTTCTGTGTATTCCTTTCAAAAACACAGTTTTCCCACATATTCAGCATTGGTTTGGCAGCCTGAATAGTTTCACCAGAGCATGTTATAGAAAATGAAGTATTTTTCTTGCTCTATTAATATTATTTAAATCCTGCTGGGAAAAAGACATCCCTGGTGGTGAAACATTTGACCAATCTTCAACATGTACACACACAATACCATTGGCAACTCTTTATCACAAAAAGGTTAAGTTTAGGATTTATATTCCTGGGCCATCGGAGACAATGTTCTAACATTAAAATATAGATAGTGTAGTAAGATAAAACAGAGTCTAACTGCAGAAAAAAAAATCTTTGCTATGATTCTTTTTACTCCATTTAAGACTAAACCAGTTTCTTTGACCTTCCTTTATTTCCATATTTTCTTAGCATTCCAGTGTTACTTGCACTTCTTCCACGTTCCAGGATATTTGTATAACCCTTTATATAGAGATATATAGACTCCTTTCTTTTTCTTTTTCTTTTTCTTTTTCTTTTTCTTTTTCTTTTTCTTTTTCTTTTTCTTTTTCTTTTTCTTTTTCTTTTTCTTTTTCTTTTTCTTTTTCTATCTCTTTTTCTATCTCTTTTTCTTCTTTTTCTTTTTGTGTATGGTCCTATTTAAGATACCTAAGCAAAAAATTGGGGAAAATATGCAGAGAATTGTAACATAAGATGTAACATTTTTAATATATCTCAGGGTACACATCTCAAAATTAAGGTAAAATCATTTAAAAAAATCTCACGGTAAATATTATTAAATTAATTCTTTATCTTTCTAAAAAAAGAAAATTATCACAAGTAAACACCAGTGAACCACTAGGAAAATGCACCATATCCTCTGTATGAGTGCAACTTTAACAAGAGATTTTTTTCTTTTCTGGGTTTATGAAAGTGCATAACCATCATTTCTTTAAGAAAGAAGATTGGTAAAGACTAGGACTGGACTGACCTCTTGCTACAGGAACACAGCTCTGAATTGAGCCTTCATCTCTGGCTGATTCTGAACCAACATTAATAAATGCTCCTTTGCAGGACTAAAGTTGTGCAGACTTAAAAATGTCAAAGAAGCTAGTGTAAAATTTCACAAATATTAGATAGATAGATAGATAGATAGATAGATAGATAGATAGATAGATAGATAGATAGATAGATGGATGGATGGACTCAGTGAATTCACTTGGGTTGAATTTTGGAAGTAACTATGGAAACTAACTTTTCTCTGAAGATATTAAAAATCTGCTTGATTATAATCTGCTGGATCATGATCATGATCATCATTCACCTACTTTAGATGAACCTGCTTTAGCAGTGGAGTAGAAACAGCTAATCACCAGACATACCTTCCAACCCCAACTACTATGTGATTCTATGATATTTAAAGACTATTTGAAAAGAGTAATTTTCAGATAACAAGTACAAGTGAGAAATTTTTAATGAGATGGCAATTTGTGGTTTGTTTATATGCAACTGACATTTGTCCCTCTCCTATAGATATATTTGCTATCTTTTAATCAGGACACTGATTGTCTCTCCATGGGTTATTTAGAATGCAGGAAAGGGCACAAGCATGAGAAAGGGTTAATCACAGTGTGAGAGCACTGCTACAAGAGGTTCTCAAAAAGAATGAAGATTAAAAAAATAGACACAAATGTATTCTATATCTAATGATCCATAGAGTTGCATTAGCATTGGAGGTAGTGAATTGAACCATGATATTTGCTGTTCAGATATATCACCTTTAAAATGTTTCTGTGAGTGAAGTTTGTTTCTGGCCTCTTTCTCCATATTGTATTTACATTTAGTTCAAGTGCCATAGTCTATTAGGAAACAAAGTTTTTAAAATTATGGTAATTAAAAATATAAAAACTGATTGACAGGGAATCTGTCAGTGCAGTTGTTCCAGTCCACAGCAGTTAACACAGGAAAGAGGAAAAAAACATATGTTGACTGGATATTATTACATAGAACCTGAACACTGAACTTGACAAAGCATTTGGCAAAATAAGAGTAAGAGGTATGAGAGAATCTCTGGAAATGCAGCTGGAATTGCCATGTTTGTTTGCACTTCTTGAAACTGGTATTACAGCTTAAAAATTCAGTGGTTTGTTTTGTTTTTGTCTTTTCATATTTCCTTCTAGAAGTTTACCTAGAGTCCTTTCTCCTAAATTAATGCAGTATTTTATGTTCATGCCAATGTTTTATAGCTCCAATATGATAGATTCAAGGCCATTACCAGGAAGTGAAGTTCGCTCTTTAGCTGCACCCAACATTCTCTCTGTAAGGGCTCTCTGGAAACTCACCTGAATTTTCCACCTTAACAAGTCATATCTATGGCATTGTAGTTGATTTTTTTCTCAGCTAAATACTGCCTGAATTGTAGAAGCTGCTTAACAGAGTTGGCACTCAGCAAGTTTTTAGCTGCAATTAATAGATTTATCATTCTTTCACATGAAGTGTGATTTTTGTTTTGGAATTTAACATGACAGCCTGCCCAGGATCAAACTTTGTCTGAGAAGAGGACAGCTGCTGTTTGAGAAGCAGGCTTGTAGTTGCTTTTTAACATCAAAAATTTGCACTTCAAAGTGGCACAGAAAAGAAGTCATTGCCTAGAGGGACAGATGAAAGATGAAGTGATAGATACATGGAAAACTGCTGCTCCCAATCTGGTTTATTTTGGGGGAAAAATATGTATATTCAAGAAGAAATATAAAATTGGTCAATGCTGGCCATTTTGCAATGAACTTTTAATAAAATCATAGAATGGGGTGGGTAGGAAAGGACCTTAAACATCATCTAGTTCCAACCGTCCTGCCATGAGCAGAGCCATTTTCCACTGGACCAGAGGATCAAAAGGGAAAATTAGAAGAGCAATCTTTACTGGTACAATGTCTGAGAGGGATGGATGTCCAGGCATGTAGGACTCAAACATTTACATGCCTCGTGATCATTTTTACCTGGAAATGAAAAGGCAACAGGTGCAGAATCACAAAGTTTTATTCCAGAAAGAAAAAAAAAGAAATTAAGTTATATATTCTGGACTAGCTGCTATATTTCAGTGGTATTGAGATACAGAAATGAAAGATGCATGAAAACTTAACAGTATTTTGGTTTTTGAGATAACAAGTGCAGCAATTATGAGATCTGTAACCAAGAAAAATACCATGGATCAGATTTCTGAAGGTAATTAACGAAGATACTACAGTAGCTTGTATGCCAGCCTACCACTGAATCTAGATTTTTCAGTCCTACTGCAAATTCTACTAAAATTATACTCTAGACAGATAAAAATCTGCATAAAACTCTACCATGACTTTTTGTTTTGCTTGTAATGTAAAAAAATCCCCCCCAAAACCCCTAGGAACTGGTGCTATGAAAGTATCTCTGAATTTCTAGTATTTCAGCAGTACATTAAAGTTCTATTGTTTTGTTTTTTTTCTAAAGATTTCTGCCTGTTTCTGGATTCTTATTGCATTACATAGGAAATAAAATCTTATACAGCCAGAGAAGTATACTTTCGTATGGGGTCTTGTCCTAAAGACTGCCTTTTCCTAAAGGTTCTGCTGAAAAATTTATTTTTATTTCATGTTACAGATAGTCTTCTTGAATAGTTAGTTGGCTATAGGTAATAGTTATAGGTCAATCCTCCAGAGCTTTTTCTAAAGATGAGATTTTGTTGACTTAAGAGAAAGAGATATTATCATTAATGGGCCTCCTGTGGACCCGCAACTCCAAAAGCAGGAGAAAGAATTTTCTGTCTCTTTTGTATGATTTTTGGATATTATTCTAAAATTTTTAAACACAAAATTCATAGAATCACAGATCAATTAAAATGCAAAAAGACATTTAACGCCATTGAGTCCAACTGAACTGTTTTTTGCTGGGATCAAGAGACCCAAATTCAAATCTCTATTTTCAAATACAAATTTAAAAAAACAGACAAGGAAAATTCTGACTTTATTGTGTGATATCATGTGATAATTAAGCATCCTGAAAGAGGAATGAAGGTAGAAATGGAAAGTTAACCAAAACAAAACTATTAAAAATAACTTCTAAAAACTCTGTATGGCAACTATATTTCCTTTCAGTTATGCATTCAAGGTGTATTACTAAAAGCAGTTAGAGCAATAGAATTCAAGAAGGAATAAAGCTATGTAATCACTTATTAAGTTGACACAAGGATATGTTTCCCACAGTTTTGAAACCTAGCCAAAATCAACACAATTTTGCCCCTTTTATGCTCCCTGACTGACCAACTGCCTTCAGTGCTGTTAACCAAGATCTTTCTGAAAACTTGCATGATTTTTGTTTCTTGACTCTCCTTTCCTGGTCGCTCTTCACCTACATGAAAACTTTTAGTCTTTCAAAGAGCCGGAAGTTCTCCTTTTCCTTTCATCCTCCATTTCCAGTTCCCCACTTTGTTCTTCTAGGGCCCTTTCCTACAGAAATTGTGATGCACAGGAACAATTCACAGTCAAATTAGCCTTTCACTGCTCATTGTTTCAGTACAGCTTTCTTACCTGACAAATGAAAGTCACTCCCATTACATCATCTCTTGGTAACAGTCCCAGCAGGGGCTCTAAAGAACTGCTAATTCAGTGCCATGACAGGGCTCACTTTTAAGTGCCATTTTTTATCTTTGATATCACTCTGGCTCTTCAGAGCCTAAGTTTGTTTGCAGTTGTTTAAGGTGTAGTTTTTTTGCAAATTACAGAGCTAAAGATTTTGTCTAGATACATACTGTTTTTTAGTTTAGAAAGATGTTTTCTCCTTGTTTTGCCATCCACTGTTAACTCCTGACCCACTTATTCATCCATTTACTTTTTCCTGGCTTTTGCCCTCCCTTTTAAAATTTTTCCATCAGCTGCTTGTGCTTCATCATCTCTTTACAATCAAGCATAATCCACTTTCCTTCATTTTCAAGGACCTTAACAACCTTGAAACACTCAGCTATAGTATCTTATTTATGATAAATTGTCACCTCACACCTCAGATAGATGCACCACTATTTGTTATATTTTCAAAAAAGCTTCATGATACCTCTCAGACATGGGAGGAGTTTCTCAGAAATATTTTCAGAGCAGCTAACAGTTACCATATTTCATCTCTCCCTTTAAAATTCTGCATCATGATGCTCATGAAAAATGTTGGTATCCATTTGCTGATGTACCCATTCCTACTTCATATCAATTTAGATAATATTGTCTCAGAGATTTTTTTATTTATCTACCTCTCATGGCTGCTTTTCTGCATAAAAAATAAGTTAATCATGGCAGGAATTGTCTTTTATCCCTGTGTTTGAAATGTTTTGCAGCTTGCATAATGGTTGCATGAAAGTGAAATTCAGCTGTGCTTTTAGTATGACATGAGAGAGTATTATTTTTTCAGTAGATTGCATTAGATCTTTAGTATTTCTGGCCGTGTAAAAGTAGAAACTGTATGAATTCAGAAAGAGGTGAATTTCAGCTTTGCTCCCATGTTTTCACAGCCATTGCCAGCAGATTTTTTAGTCATTCCCTTTCTTCATAGCTCTAGACACTTTCATTGTTTTAAGATTGAAAATGTTTTTTACTTCCAGATTTTTATTCATTTAGAAAAAAACAATTATTCCTACTTCTTAAGTTAATTGGGGTTATGATAGTAAAAAGATATAACAGCGATAATAAAAGTGTGACAAATATAAGCAGCTTACAACTGCCTTCAGACATAAAAGCTGTAGAGAATGATATATTCAAGATACTGAAGAAACACTGATTTGTGTAATGTGTTTATAATATTGTTATTGTATCTTTCATTATTTAAAAATACAGTCTGGCATCACTTGATTTCTTGTAACTGCTGCTAGAAGTTGGACATATGTTTCCATTGCATTGCATGATGTAAGAAATGCATTAGGGAAAGAAAAGTAAGGGTGAATAAATAGCAAGTACATAACATTAATGTACATGTGCAGCACGTACCTTGCACCCATCAGCAGGCACTGTCAGGCCACGCTGCTGTGCCCAGCATGAGTTCAAGGTCTAATAGGCTGTAGTGATGCATTTGGCAAACAAGCAGAACTCCAAGCACACACAGGAATGTATTGACTGTAGTCCAAGAGATCAAACAGCATCCAGAGGGCCAGAACACCACACTAAGTGGTCTAACTTAGATCAAAATGAAAATGGAAACAAATTGAAAATCTTCAAAATAAGTCACTTTTCTCAATTCTTTTGATTGATGGATCTTTCTATTTTCTACTGTCCAACAGGCCAAGAGACACATGTGGCTTTGGCAAAGCCTCACCATATGTGGGACCGTCATGTTCTAAGTAGAAACCACAAAAAAGCAACAAAGAATTTAATCACAGTAGCATCAAGGTTGGATATAATTTAAACTGCATGTTTCACAGAAAACAGAACTGAATCATTTTTTTTAAACTGTCTACAGAGACAATATGAAGATAGCAGAAAACAACTTAGCAGGTCACTGGATGAACAGGCAACAGAAATTATATGCAGAATTTCTCCTTTGTTTTCTTAAAATGGGATTTTGGTGAATTTTATTGCTTAATACCAAGAGATTCATCTACAACACCTATATTTAAAAGGTAAATTAGCCTTGGGGATTGACTAAGAGGAGCAAATACTATCCAGGAATTAATCATCTGCTTTAGTTATTTAGCTGTTGTCAACATGAGAATAACTTCAACCTGCTTAATATCCTTATAAGAGTTCTGGAGATGTATATTCTGAATCCAGTACAGTGCAACACAACTACAGTCTCACAGTTTTTGCATATCAACATTTAGGATAAAATATTCTTTCCACAAATAGGACTCTTGTTTTAATATTTTTGTTCCATAGGCCGAAAGTCTTTGAGACACCATCTCTCCCTTCTTGAGAAAAGAATTTAACTGCTTGTCCACAGAGTGAATGAGGATAGTTTACATATTTTTTTGTATCTGAGTCAATATGGATCCAAGAATGTTGGAGCCAAGGACCAGAAAGAGTGATGTAACACTGAGCATGGCACGAAGAATTACAGAATCATAGAATATGCTGAGTTGGAGGGGACCCATCAGGATCATTGAGTGCAACTCCTGGCCCTGCACAGGACACCCCAAGAGTCACACCCTGTGCCTGAGAGCAGTGTCCAAACACTTCTGGAACTCTGTTAGGCTGGTGCTGTGACCACTTCCCTGGGGAGCTGAGGAACCCTCTGAGTGAAACTCTTTTTTCTGATATCCAACCTAAACCTCTCTGACTCAGCTCCAGGCCATTTCCTCCAGCTGTGTCATGGATCACGGGAGCAAAGAGATCATACTTGCCCCTTCATCCTCATCAGGATGAAGACCAGCTGGGTGGCAGTTGTTCTCAGTTTCTTTTTTATTCCTGGGATTATCACAGATAAGACAGATAAAAATAGTGAGTTTCTTTCACATAAGAATTGAACAGAGAAAAGAACAGCAAATGTTTCAATACTGATACTTTGTGTGAGAATAAATAAGAACACAATAAAACCTGTGCAAGGTCTGCAATTGCTTCCTAACAAGCACACATATAAATCTTGAAGATGCAGAGAACAGAAGTATCTATATTCATAAATCTTTTTATTGCTGGTACCACCAACACACAAGGCTGTCATGCCAAATGTATTTCAGTAATTGTAGAGAAGAAAGAATACTGAATATTAACATCTCTCTTTACATGTTTGTATGAAAATTAAGACCACTGCTTTCTAAATAAATAGGAGATTTTAGTTTAAGTGTAATAACTGGAAACAGATCATGTAAGAAATGTAAGGGGCACTGCAGTCAGGTTGAGAGTCTTCTTATATATTTTTAATTTGTTACCCATATTAGATGCATGTACTTGAGAAAACAGGCATTTCCTGGATAAGTACTTAATGTAATGGGTGAACAACTGGCACAAAGGGTTAAAATAAATGGGGTTCCATCAGGCTGGCCCTTGTCACTAGTGGGGTTACGCAGGCCTAGTTCTCTTCAACGCCTTTATTTAATGACCTGAATGAAGGACTTGAAGGGTTACTAAGTTTACAGACGATAGTAAATTTGGAGAAGCTGTTGACTCTTTTGAAGGCAGAGAGGCCCTGCAGAGAGGCCTGGACAAATTAGAGGTCTGGGTAATCACCAGCTGTAAGAAGCTTAACAAAAACAAGTGAGAGATTCTGTATCTGGGATGGGGCAACCCTGGATGTGCGGACAGACTGGGGAATGAGAGGCTGGAGAGCAGCACTGTGAAAAGGGATCTGGGGTCCTGGTCAATGGCAAGTTGAACATGAGCCAGCAGTGCCCTGGCAGCCAGGAGGGCCAACCCTGTCCTGGGGGCATCAGGCACAGCAATGCCAGCCGGGCAAGGGAGGGGATTGTCCTGCTCTGCTCTGCGGCCTCATCTTGAGTCTTGTGAGCAGTTTTGGGCACTGCAACCTAAGACAAAAACCTATTAGAAAGCATCCAAAGGAGGTGATTGGGAAGATGGTGAAGGTGGTGAAGAGCTTAGAGAGGAACAGTGAGGTCACTTGGTCTGTTCAGCCTGGAGAAGAGGAGACTGAGGGGAGACCTCATTTCAGTGATACTTCCTCATGGGGGGAAGAGAAGGGGCAGACAGACTTCTCTCCAGTGATCCAAGGGAATGGCCTGAAGCTATGTCAGTGGATGTTTAGGCTGGTATGAGGAAAAGGTTCTTCAGGCAGAGAGTGGTTGGTCACTGGAACAGGCTCCCCCAGGGAAGTGGACACAGCAAGATGGTCTGAGTTCAAGAAACATTTGTAATGCAGGGCACTCCGGGGGTGTGGAGTGGGATAAAGTCCCTGCATTATAACCAAAAGCATCTCTGGCAAGAGATCACTTTGGCTTGTGCAGCCTGACACTAGCAGGTTGACTCACTGCCCCTGAGCCAAGGATAAGCACTGAGGACAAGCTCCTACCCAAGCTGGAGTCACCCACTAGTTACCAGAGACAAAGAATCAGGAGGGCCCTTTGTGTGGAGTTCCAAAGCCCTTTATTCTTCTAAGGAGTCCAGAGGCAAACAGGAAGCGGCCAGTTTGGGAGCAGATTTATAAAGGGTTATAGACCAAAAATGTGAGGGTACAGGGGTGGAAAGAAAGCAAGGATATACATGCCACCTATGGGGAGAGGGGAGGGGAGCGATGGGGAGAGGGGATGGAGCGAGGGTCAGGGAGCAATGGGGAGAAGGAAAGGGCAGAGAGGGGGACCAGGCTGGCCAGGCACAGCTGCACCAGCCGATGGGTAAGGTGATTTTCCTTGTTCCCAGAGTCTGGTGTGTCATTTATATTTCAGTGCTAATCCACCCTCAGGTTGTCTCACCAGAGCCCTCTGGTCCTTCAACATTCACTACAACGCATTTGGACAATGATCTCTGCACATGATGTGGTTCCTTGGGCTGTCCTGGGCTGAGCCAGAACCTGGACTTCAGTGCTCCTTGCGGGTCCCTTCCAGTCCAGATTATTCTGTGATTTATCACATCTTAGAAAGAAAGAAAAATTGTTTCCAGAATGAGTGCATGTAATCTGATATTATATATTAATCACATAATAGTGGCTTGCCTATTTTAACCAAGTTGTCTTCCCCACAATGAGAATGGTAAACATTTCACAGTAGGAAACCCTTTATTTCATGCTCTCATCAACTCTCTGGTCTTTGATGCTTATCATAGTTTCCTGTTGAACACTGTGACACATAATGGGCATATTCTGCCAGAACAGCAACCTACTGTGGCTTTCTGACCAGAACTCAGATCAAGTATGCAATGGTTGGAAATGGTATGACAATGCTATTCCTGCCAGCATACAATCATGTTTTGATTGATTTATTTTGTCGGTGCAGAGGTGGAGTTTTTTTTTTTTTACAGCACTTTTATTTCATTTTGCCTTTTCCGGAGAAGTATTCACGAATTTTCCACATTTTTAAAAACACTGATAATTCTCCTCTTGGAGCATGTGTTTTTAAGTTATCCAAACATTAAAAACGTAAAAAAAATACTAAATCTAAACTTTATACCTGGTTTCAAATGCACACCCATATATTTAAGAAGCACAAATGTATATGCAATAAAACAAAGGATGTTTCTGAATTTTCTATTGTTCTAATCCTTTCATTTCCTCCATAATGACCTTTTTGTCTTTTTTCCCAACTCTTGAGTTTACTGGCAATGTTCTGTTCATGCCAGGCAAGCTGTGGTGATTTATACTGGCTAAGAAATTAAACCTCTGTTTTCCAGTAACTGTATTCTCTGGGTCAATTTTCAAAATTTTATTTTTCTTTTTTTTCTCCCTTTAGTTTATGTTTCTGAATTCGTTTCTTCCATTCTTTGAATGAACTTTTTTATACTGCAAATGCTGGACATTGTATTTTCATTAATTGCAGTGCTAGTTTCACCCTATATTCCTTCATGACAAAGAAGAGTGATGTACTGTATAGCAATAGGCTTCCAAGTAAGCTCTCAGGTCTTGGCTGTGTGTCTCTGCATGTCTTCTGGTCTCATACTGAAGTTATTTCTTCAGATGTTTAGACCTTTTTCTTAGTGAAATAAATTCAATAAGCTTTAAAAATTTTCAGTCCTAAATCACCATGACTTTACCCCAATAAAATACCAGTGTAATACTCTTGGCATCTTTAATATTATTCCAGCATAAACCTCCAACTATTATTTTAACAATTTAGGTTTTTTATTTTTAGAGACCTTTGGAAAGCAAGAAAACTGTGAGCTTGTGGAGTTTGTGCCATTTAATTGAATATTCATGAAGAAAATTTAGAGTATGAACATTCAGTGCTAATCTGTAGAGTTTTCATTTGAAGTGTTCAACTTATTTTTAGATATGTGTTCCTCATTTAATTAAATATAAAATGAACTGGTATTTCTAAAATAATGTGGGTTAAAATCTATCACTCCAAGTTCCATCTGAACAATGGCCACTGAAATAAATGTGCATCATGTAATTTACATACCAGTGTTTTCATAAGAATGAGTTATGATGTTTCATACTCTGTGTTAAACCTAAATCATCATGTTGTCATATTAAAGTCAAGAATCTTGGGTATAAAATTAAGCATCTTGTTAACTTGGAGTGGACAGAAATGAGAAGTGAAAAGGGATACTTGGTAAATGACTGTTTCTGACAAAGATTTCATCATGTTTCTCTATACGTTTGTCAGAAAATGTTTTAGATCTCCTGAAATAGATTTAAAAATTGGTAAAATGATAAGAAAACAGGATAGCTGACTGGGTTGGAGATTATTTTATTCCTTAAACATTGCTGGTGATTCTATCCCACAGCTAAAGTATCGCTTTAGAAGCTGCATAAACATACTGTTTTCTGCACCTCCTGTGACAATAACACCCTGGTACACAGAGAAGTGTGCTGTCTTTTCTGTGAAATGGTTGCCACAAGAGTAATAACTGTGAACGTTGATACTAATCCCATTTTTCAGATTATATTTGACACCTCCATATGGGCAACTCAAAATGTGTGGGAGGGTTGGGATGCTAGTGAACATGCTCAGTTGTGATTCTAGTTTTATAACAAAATGGAAAGGAAAAGTAGAACAGTAAAAAAAGGAATCTTTTTATTTTCATTCTTATATGACTGTACCATAAAAGAAAACTATACCCTCGGATTCCTCATATGTGCCAGCATCCAAACACAATGCAAAGTTTGTATCAAGGCGTAGGTTCCCTTTTCATGCTCTACATTATTTATCCAGTGGTGTCCTTCAGGCATTACTTTTGCTGTTTCTCTCTGTGAGGAAATTATCCAATTATGAGGGTTTATACTACCATCTAGTGAAATCTTCTTCCTTTTTAAGAAAATATTGTCTTACACATAAACAAATCCCCTAGCCAAGAGTGGCTGTTAGTATTGAATAGACTTTGCTGAAAGTACATTTGTCCATGTGTTAGAAAAAAATCATCTTTCCTTGAGATCAAATATTAAATAAATTTCTGATTGTAACTTTTCTGCATCAGAGACATATTTTATTAATTACAGAAACAAATTGGAATTAAAGGCAAAGGGCTGCCCTCCACAATCTTTAATTCAATTAGTGAAGAAATTGCCTGTCTTTACCGAGATAACAGAGGCTTAATTGGTGCCCCTTCCTTCCTTGAGTATTCTGTATTAAAGAGGGGAAGATTAATGTTTGCCAGGAAAGAATGCAGAAATCAGAAAGAAAGATGAGGAAACAAGCCATGTTTTAAATGCAGGGTCCTGCTATTCAATGCTTGGATTAAGCAGCTTTCACACATACTTGGATGTTTTCATTTTCAGAAGGCAAAGAAAAGGAGACTAGTTTGCCCAAGATACTTCCCCATTCCAGTGGGACTATTTAGAGTTTGGAGTTTGCCCGTGAGCAAAGGTAATATGCTGTGACTGAGAGAAGCAGCAAGATTATGTAATGAATATATAACAGATGTAAGGAGGGTTCTGGGAATCAGGATTTTACTGTCCTAGTTGATTCAGACCGGACTACTATAGTCCCACGAGGAATTAAAATTAAGTCTCTGGGATGTATTCTGAAGTAAGATGTAAATAGAAGGATGGGGTAAGTTTACTTGCTGACCTATGAATCACCTAAATCTAATGTAATAAGAAACGTAACAGCACCCAATCAAAAGTCTAGTCAAGCATTTCTTTGGCTTGAAAAAGAAACTGTGGCCATTATCACACAGGGATTAGAACAATTAGATAATCAGATTAATTCAGATATTCCAGAACCTGGAGTTTATGGAAAAAAAGGAAAAAAAATAAAAGAAAGAAAGAAAAAAACAACATAGAAAAAAACTCCAATTCTTCTTCAAAATAGATGGATCATATCTTCCATCCTAAATTTCAAATATCTGACCCTTGCCATCCTTTTAGGGCTATTATATCACCAAATCATGTATTGATACAGTCATTTTAGAATCTAATAATGACAATTATTTTTTGACAAGAAACTTCTGTTTCCCGTCTGCAAGGGTTGTCTGATCATCCTCAGCATTATCTACCTTTCCAATGTTAATATCCATCCTTACATGTTTTTTTCAAAGCCTAATTTGCTGTTGCATGTGTTTGCTTGCTGTCTGCTAGCTGATTTGGGAAAATCTGTAGAGAAAACACAAAACCTGTGTCCAACAATCAGGCTGCTCATCATCTTCTTAATTAATTTCAAGACATGTTCTGTCATTTGTCTGTTCAAGTGAATTTATTCAAATCTTATTTTTCACCAGAGAGCACATGTGCTTGCCGTATTTCCAAATTTTTATATCTTTAAACTTAGCATCTGACTTAGAAGTTGCTGTATATGGAAGCTTCTCACAGGGAAGTGGAAGACATAACTGCAATGCTGAAACTATACCAGATGAAATAATTTTTAGGTGTACAACTCAGAGTTTTCCACAGTTTCAGTTTCATTTAATGCATTTCACACTGAGGCAAGTTCACAGTATCATGAAGGTAGCATCTGAAAACTAAAGAGGAAAGACTTACTGAAAAAGTTTATTAACCTCCTGTGGTACTGATCTAAAACATAGATTACATGTCCTGTATGACTTTCTGTATACTGACATTAGAGAAAGGCTTGAAAACTGATATTTCTAAATGGCAACACAACAGCACAGCAATTTTACAATGGCCATGAGTATAAATACATATTGTTTACACTGTATGTTATGGTAGATAATAATAAAGATAATCTGATGTAGCGAATTTCAAGAAATTTCAAAGAAAATTGAATGCCTTCATTTTGGGGGTTTTCAACAGAACACACATCTATTGAACAATTTCCTTCCTCTTAAAAAATGTTCAGAAGAGCAATTTAATGTGAACAAGGTGGATGTTCTCTCTTTAAAAAGGATTAATTCTAACCCTTTAATTATTGGAGATTATCTTTCTCTTAGAAGAACCAATTAATGCCAAGGATTTTCTTTCCAGTAAAATTTTAATTGGAAATGCTCTGAAATAAATGAAAATCACCCCATACAACTCTTGTATAATATTGACTCTGGTTTTTATGCTCCCAATATAGTTTAATAACCTTTTCCTTACACTTCTATTTTACTTTTTTCTTCTCTTTACATCTTAATAACTCCTTTTATACTTCAAAATATATCTATTTTAATAGATTCATTCACTGTAGTTATGTTAGTGTTCAGTATGTGATCTCTATTTGTTACTTTAACTACCAGAGGGCTCATCACTAAATCAGATTTTCAAAGTGGTTCTGAACTTGCATTACAATAGTTGCTATTAAAAATTCACACATGAGCATGTGTGAACTATGGGAACTGATAGCATTTTGGCCCAGTTCAGCATCATAACTAAAAGCATAAAACTTGAATTAGTCCAGGTGATTTAGGTTTCATTCTCTGAATTATTGTTTTATAGCTTGGCAGCATCATATGGATTTAGTTTCCTGGGGCTTTATACCAAGCTGTCAAAGTAAAGATGATGTTTTCTTGTGACATGGGCTGATATGTACCAACATAGACTTTTTGAGAATAATCATTATTGCTTTCAAAATGGAAGAGATAATTAAAAAAAAAAATAAAGAAAAAAACAAAAAGAGATGCAAACTTCTGTGGTATCTCTTAAAATAATTCCAAGTAAATACCAAGTTTACAAGTAAATACTTAGAAATTAAAAAATAACTAATTTATAACATATCCTTTAACAACTTGTATTTTAAAAAAATTAATTGATCTATCCACTTATTTCCAGAAAAGTGTATATTAGAAATTTAAGTAATGGAGAGTTGGCAAAAGAAAGAGACATAGAGTTAATAGGGCTGTTTCAGCTGCTGCTGAATTCAATAGTTTGTGATACAAGAACAGGGCACACTTAAATTAGAAAGAGTAAAATTCAAAGCCTCTGAAAGAAATATTTTTCACTCAAAATGAGAGTTTGCTTTTTATATCTTCCCAGGAAACTACAAAAGTCATAGTTGTTATAAGATTGGATTGGATGCTTGTACAGATATTAATGATATTCAGTTATCAGACTTAACCTTAGTGAATGTTGTAGAGTATGGCTAGATGTGACCATGACTAACAGCTATCTTTGGTGGTGTTCTGCTGAAGGGTGTGGTCTTGGTCCCTGCTGGATACTTGAGAAGGCACAAGATAGATCCATGATAATTCTTAAGTCCTTGGAAAATTCTGAGAATCATTTATATCTGAAAATCACACTGCAGGTTTAAAAGAAGGCTAAAACTCATTGCTTTGATATTAATAGAGGACAGATTTTTCACTCTAAGGGTAGATTTCATCAGAAAATTGCAGACAAAGACTATAATTAATTTTTTTTCTGAAAGAAAAAACAACTTTTTGCCAAAAACAAGTTTTCTCATGAAAATCCTGCCAGTTTTATGAATTTCTCTGAAATACAGCCTTGGGAATGGCTGCACAACATTTCATGAGGTGGGACATTGGAAGAGCAACACTGAGTAGTGTGTGACTCCAGAAAGCTCTGCTGCACATCGTGTGCTCCTCCAGGGCCACCTACTTTCAGCTCCAGATTCAGAGCTAGGCTGTTTTGTCACTTGGCATGTTTTAGCTGCCCTGTCCTGCTATTCACAGGAGGAAGAGGTTTCATAGAAGTGTAAGATTACTGTATTATTCTATCCCTCTTTTGTTCTGACTAAATATTTGTGACAATTTCTCTGTAATCTTCTATTTTGTTTTTCTATCCTCTTTGTGTTTTTCAATGAATGCACACATTAGTTTATAGTAGCCCTGTATCACTCCAAATAACTACTATGTCTTTTCTTACTATATTAATAGACAACATCTCCATACAAGAGATATCCTTGCAAAAAGCTGAACTACAAAATCTTAACTCAAAACTCTTAACTACAGGGAAAACACAGCTAGTTTGATGCAATGGATGTGTCCTTAATTTGCAGGGTCAATAAGCAGACAAAAAAAAATAGGAGGCTCTCTATATGTTGACTGCTATGATGCAGAACTACACTATATACAATATATATGATGCTACCAAATATTGGACTGAGTTTTTTCAGTCAATTTGCTTAGTAATGTGCTCACTAGGTCTCTTGAGTCTTCATTTCTAATACAATCTTGTGTGAAGAAGGGTGTTGCTAAAGCATGTGGGATCAAATCCTAATAAAGACATAAGGAAGAGTATTTATCAGGAAGATATTGCCAATTTGATATACCGAGACACTGAAAAAGAGACCAAAAATACTGCATGCTTCATATGAATCAGCCAAATGCCAAGTCCAGGTTTGCATGCAAGCTATAACAGAGCAACCATTAACCTGCTTTGAGAGTCTGTTGAGACTGCATGCTTGATTGTTAGAAACATGGAACTTGAATACAGATACAGAGAAAAGAGACTGAGGAGGGAACTTGTAGGTAGGTATTCACTGCTGAGATTCTATGCAGC
>VZTN01037814.1:83409-104996 GCA_013400515.1 Erpornis zantholeuca | reverse complement strand
TTTCTTTACAGACAGATGCAACAATGACTTTCCCCCGAAGAAAGATGTTAGTAAAAGATCTGATTACTAATAAGTGGGAAGGTCCTTGGGACCTCATCGCTTGGGGGCGTGGATNAAGATGTTAGTAAAAGATCTGATTACTAATAAGTGGGAAGGTCCTTGGGACCTCATCGCTTGGGGGCGTGGATATGCTTGTGTCTCCACAGATACTGGGTGCCAGCGCAGTGTGTGAAGCCTGATCTACGACGCAGCAGACTCGCCCCACGAACAAGTGATGGATTGGCTTGAAACTTGGATGCTGATGATTGCTGTCATTTGGTTTTGCATAGGGGAAGGAAAGGCTGTGTTGCCTCCCATTCTTCCTATGCCTCGGGAAAATGTATGGATAACCCTGGCTCATGCTTTAAACCAATCTTACACGTGTCTATCGCTTGCAACTCCACAAACCCCTTTTCAAACATGTTTAATAGGTGTACCGATACATAATAACACAGAAATCAGTGCGCTTGTTAATGGGACATATACAAATGGCAAAAGGCTAGCTTCAACATCTAAGCTGGATGAGCCCCAAGAAATTGATATTGTAGCATCTCTTGGAGCTTCAACTTGTGTAAATTTTAACTTTTCGAGGACATGGTTTGATGGGCCAACAAATGAGGTATCGCCTATCCAGCCACAGTACTAAAATGCTTTGCTTCGGTGTAATGATAGTTCAGGTGTTGCTTTTGCTAACAACCAAGTGCCTAGACAATTACCTCTGGGATTGTTTTTGATTTGCAGAAACCGTGCATGGGCCAGCCTCCCGTCCAATATGATGGGTGGGCCATGCACAATCTGACGTCTGAGAATGTTTGCTCCTGACATCCCTATAGTCGCAAACATGGCTTGTTTTTTGCACTGTGGGCGAAGAGTGAGTCGTTCTTTGCGCCATAGGTGACGAGCTCTCTATTCCTTCGACCAAAACTGCAAAGATAATGTGGGATTTTGGGGAAAGGGATCGAGAGTGATTGCTTCACAACTTGCTCCTGGTGTTGTTGCAGCAAAAGCACTGGCTATGCTTGATAAGCTGGGATGCTGGCTTGCTAAAAACGCTAATGAGACTTCAGAAGCTCTAGCAGGATTATTAGCAGATGTTTGCTCTGTACGACAAGCTACTCTGCAAAATCGTGCAGCCACTGATTTTTTGCTTTTAGCACATGGATATGGTTGTGAGGATTTTGAGGGTATGTGCTGCATGAATTTGTCAGACCATTCAAAGTCAGTTTTTGTGAATATTCAAGAACTGCGGAATGGGGTGCAGAAGCTGAGAAAGAGTGATAGTTGGTTTGAGCCTAAAGGACAGACCTGCAGAATCATGGGAAACAGGGCTGGGAGGCACCTCACAAGTCCAGCTCATACATTTTCTTGCCTAGGGCCAGAACAGCTTAACCTCTGCCTATGAGATATGCCTCATCTGTCCTCAACCACCTCCTTAGACTACTCAAGTATTATATTGCTCACTAGGAAGTTTTTACAGCTGTCTGGTTATGATTGTCCCTTCACAGCTCACCTGCAGCCTCTTGCCTTCTTCACTAATACCAAAAGTCTTCTGTGCCACATTTAATGTATATGCTCCTGGGAGGGGTCCTGAGGGTTGGATATATATACCCAGGGAACAGAAGCAGAGCCCACTTTGCCAGAACCCCATATAGACATAAAGAGAGGCTGCTCAGCCAGGGACAGGGCAGGAAGATGACAGGCTCTGCCACTGGAGAAGCAATGACCCAGAGCAAGGCACACAAAGGGTCACAGTCAGCATTGGTTCTGATCCCAGGGAAATGAGAGGTACCTGCTAAACACTTTGTGGTTTTGTAGTTATCTAACACAGACCCAAGGAAGGCCCATTTCTGTAGAAATTTGTGCTAATATAATCTAGAAGTGCTGTTTTCCCAGCACTGCTTGGCAGAGCCCTGCAATGCTATGATTGCAGGATCATGCATCAAATGCTATTGCATCATTCCTCCATTCCATCACCAGCACAAGCATCCATGTGAGGCAGGATTGCCAGCCCAGAATAATGACAGAGATTGTGATGACAATCTGCTAACCTGTTACATGTGCCACAGTTAATGAGTTTTCTGCAAATCTCACATATACAGAAGTGTTGCAGCCAACGGTTTTTCACCAGTTCAGTAGTATAATGTATCTGCTCCGCTCCAAAAACCCACACACAGAGGGAGATTTAAGACATTACACCAAACAGCAAAAAATATCTTCTGTTTCTAATGACAGCACAATAAATGTTACTCAGAAATGATCGAGGTTTCTCAGGGTGGTGGAGAGCTGTTCTAGGCAATTATCATACCAAGAAAGTAAATGCATTTGGAGTCCTTTGTTTTCTATATAGAAACATGCAATCATTTAGATTGGAAACAACTTTTAAGATGATCAAGTCCAACCAAGAACATAACGCTGCCAAGTTCCTTTACCATGTCCCTAAGTGCCACTAAATATCACACACTGCAGACAAATTAAAAGCTGTTCTATATGGTTGAAAGTAGTCCTGAATGTATACACATAAATACCTATACTGAGAGTCTTAGCTTGGAGGGACCCTTTTTCAGATTTTGGCTGTAAGAGGCAGGTAGGTTTTGGTAAATCAGAGAAGAGCTTAGATACAGCAACTGAACAGCACCACAGAAGGTTGCAGGTCCCAAGAAGGTTGAACCCAGTCACAAAGCCAGACGAGGCACTGTACTATAGCTATCTTGCCCCAAAACCCCATCCTGGCAGCACGCAGCATAACAACCACCAGGAAATTCCAGCCTTCCCTCTTCCAGGAGTCTCCAGGTGCTAAATGGCACCGTGGATCTGCATTCAATGTGGGAATTTCCATCTCATCTCCATCATTGGCGTTCTACTATAATTACTTTAAGCTTTGTCCTTGGGGTAAAACATGCATTATGCATAGCAAGAATTTCTCCATCCATCTTCCAGAATGCGTTATCACTCTTGGTAAGGGCTTTCCAAGTCACCAGTCTCATTGGAAAGGAAGGTGAGCTGACCCATGAATGCTGCAGCTCCAAAGGCTCTTTGCTAGAAACACCATCCAAGAGGCACAAGGGGCAGGAAGGCTGAGTACAGACCCCTGGGTGACACACACTGGACTGACCCTGTCCCTCAGGTCATCTGTCCCATGCTCGCTACTGCTGAGTGCATTGAGTACCTACAGGGAGCTCCAGAGGCAGGGGGAAAGGAGACTACATCTTTGTGGAGGTATCAGGGACAGAGTCAAGAAACAGGGGATCTCCAAAGGCCTCTTGGCATTTCCTAAATCCAACACTGTAAGATTCAATTTAGCATATTACAGCTTCCTTGAAATGGATAGCAGGATAAGAGGATGTTTAGGGGCCAGTGGAAAAGACACAGAGAGAAAGCCACTGTAAGCTTTGCAGAGCATGCTCTAGAAGTGTATATATGTACCCTAAAGCATAATTACCCTATTTTACCTTCTGTACTGTAATAGCAAATTTCTTGCTTTGCTAATGGAATGCACAAATGTGGCAGGAAGTCTGAACCCAGACTCGTGAGGGCTATTTTTACAGCTTGTAGAATCAGAGAAAATACCTCCCAGAGACACAAGTAAATCCAATCAGCCATGGCCAGCAGTTGGCAGCTCCCTTAACGAGAAGACATCTTATCCATGTGTCTGAAAAGGCCACTCAAGTCCAGCTCCGTTCCCATTGAGTTCTAATCCCTCCCCCCAACAAATGCCAAAAATATTTATGCCGGCTGTATTACATTATAAATTTATATTTCTGAAAATTAATCAGTTTTGACATGACACCAGGCATGATAATTGAACCTCAGGGCTCAGTCCTGTTGAAGCTGGTTTTGAGCTGTCTTACTTTTGGGGGTTATAATAACCTCCAGATGGCATCAGGGATGTTAAAAATAAAGAGACATAGAAGCCTATAGACTGATCTTCCACCAAGAGATATGTCTAATTATACATCCACTTTGCTTTTCCTTGCAACGTATGGGAAGCAGTTATTTTAAATAGATAAAGGATGTCAGTGAGGTTCAATTTGCGTCTCTATCAGCTGTGCAGTGTGAGCATGTACAGAGTAAAGTCTTAGCCATGGATGTGGATATGCCCTGAAGTTTTATTCTGACATTTGTGAGTCTCATTAAATGCTTTTATTTTACTAGTTTGTTTTTTGTAATTGCAGCAGATGAAGATTTTCAAGATTTTTGATTCCGCTCTTGGCATTTAATTTGAAGTGATCTTGCATTTAGGGCCAAGATATGTATTGGAAATGACCTTCAAGCTTGAGAGAAAATAATTTCATTTTCGAATCCATCAATAAACAATAGGCAGAAGTCTTGTATGTTTAGTAGCATCTATCAAATATTTTCCCTTAAGAACTTGCTGACCTTCTTGGCAGAGGCCATTCAACAACACACCACTTCTATTTACTTCCTTTTCAAAGAGATGGGATAGCTACTAAACCATTTCTGCACTGAGAAATTAGGTCAGCTATCAACAGCAACAGATTACAGAGCTCAAATGATCAGTTCTCTCTGCCTGATCAAAGGGAAGTATAACAGCTGCCTTTCAGTGACTTACAGTCAGGGCATCCTCATCTCAACTCTGCTCCTGCATTACATGACTGTACTTTTTATGGACAACAATTTAAAGAGAAAACTATTTAGCAGCCTGTAAATCCACCCAACAGTTGTTACGTTCTGGTTTTGCTAACAGGAGGCTGGATAACAGCTGATCAGATAATTTGCAGTGAATATTCAGAGGAGTATCTCAGGTTTTGCAGCTATGAAAGCGGTATCAGGTCCGGAACAGAATCAGTCCCAGTGAATTACACGAGCACATTGGAAAGAGAACTCATTTTGCACATCAGAAGAAGGAGGAAGTTTTGAGTGATAGCCTCTTCAATAATAAGTTTTTGATTGCACAGTAGAAAATTAAGATTTTTAGGAAGCAGGTGATAAATTAAGAAAAGTGTTTCTCAGATGATTTAAAGCTCTAAAAAATCCCATGCATGCATTAGTTTTAGAAGAATGAAATTACCATGTTTCCAAAATTAATTCAGTAGCAACAAGCTTAACAGAAAGTAAACAGTTGCAAGTATGTTGAAGTAATTTATTTCATAGCACATACTCATTTTGTGCAAGAATCCTCTTTGCATTCTCACCAGTAGTCGGCCTTGAAATGTTTCAGATAGTTAGGGATGCTGCATGACGCAGCGCAGTTTCTGTCCTCTAGGAATAGCCCGGCTGTTGGGGATACTGCTCTGCACTGATAAACCTTGGATCGTCAGAAGTTCTCCCAAGATTTCTTGCTTCGGGGAAATTTCTCCGTGCCTCCTCTCAGGCACTAAACTCAGCTGTCCTTAGAGGCTGTGGAGCAAACCTGTTGCGCCGATGGGCAGAAGCAAAAGAGGAGAACAGGCCCTTTTGCTGCTATGTCCTATACGTTTATTGTCTCGGGGAAAGCAGAACAAAAGCGCACCAACAGAACAGGGGTGCACAGCTTTTTAAAGAAGGCGGGGAACAAGGGGTGTTAACAATATAGGGACCAATCGGGCTAGCTCAGGGGCGGAGAGCAGGGAGGGACTACATTGTTCAGGACCAACAGGGTTACAATCAAGGTGACTGACACTTAAGGCAACCACAGGGGCGTCGAGGTTTTAGGGGAATTGCCAAGGGGAGTGTCTGGGACTCTGGGGATTGACAAGCCTGAGAGAAAAGGGTTTGGGTGACTGACAGGGATCTCTCTGGAACACAGGCGGGGTTACCTCCTTAGCTGGTGGAGGTGGGAGGGTGGAGGGAAGGAGTTTGGGGGGAACACTTTATTATGGGAGCAGCCGGGGGGGGTGTAACGGAACATACCAACTTTTAAACAGTAACTTCAATTTAATATTCCATACAAATGAGAAACTAAATGCAACTAAACATTAACAGTTCAGAGCACACCACTACAGCTGCAGACACTCAGATCACAGATATCCTTGTCACAGACAGGTAACTTGCAGATGTCCACAAGCTCTGAGCAGATGGTGCACTGAAGAATTTCTGCATACTGAAGGGCTGTGCAGAGTTAAAAGGAATTTTTATGAGCCCACCAAGAAGTAGTTGCAAGCACAGTTAATTTCTATTTAGCATGAATTGGACAAGCCCTGTGTGTTCTGCTTCAGCACACTGGGATAAAGAAAGGGCTTCAAAACAAAGTATCAACAACACCAGAGCAGAATCAAACTGGAGTGGCTTTTCCTGAGCCCAAATCCTTGCTCCTGTCCTCCTCTTGTACCTGCTGGAAAACAGCGTATCTGACCCCCTTGGCATGTATGGGCACTTAAAATGTATGGAAGAAAAAAAAAAAAAGAAATCAACCTACTTTTCATTTGAAAAAACTATCAAAATTTTTGGGGAAGTAATTATAGCCAAGACAGATTTTCTCCAGATGTTGAATAATAGTCTCCCTTTGCACAACAAAATAAGTTTGCTTACTTTCTAGTCTACTATTTTTTATGATTCTCAGCACTGCTACTAAGTGGAATTTGGTAAGTTAAAACTGACAGGTGGTTGTAAGGAAAGCACTGCAAACTTGCAGATGCACCAAAGGAATTCAGAGTTTTATACAGGATGTTTTTTGGAGTGGAGATACTTAAATCTGGAAGCATAAACTTCCAGAACAGCAAACATATTTTGTGAGCTCATACAGATTCACTGCTATCAAGTTTGTGCCATCCTATAGGCTTAAAGGATTTTCTTGAGGTTATTCTGTTTAAAGTTGGAAGTAAAAGCATATAATTACATAAAATGTAAGTAAGAGATCACTTGCAGTTGTCTATCCTGTGTGTTATCTTTCACAAATAAACAGAGTATTCACAAATAACAGCCATTAAAATGCTCTTTTTCTTTTGTTGTTTCTTTTTTTATACATAATGTTAGACATAATTTTCACTCAGTGCGAAAACAGATATTATCAAATGTTAATTGGCAATAACGTTTCCTTAAAGCAGGAGGACCTATCAGAAAAATCTTCATTAAAACCTCATTATTTTCTTACCAGTTTTAGCCTGGGAGATTTTTTTTTCATGATTTTAACAGCTAAATAAGAAAAACAATAGGTGTTTTGTAAAAAAAGACACGGTATACATTTTAACTCTTAGCTAAAATGACAACTGCCTCCATTATATCCCCAGCCACTTCCACCCAGGTCTGTACTCTCCTGCCTGCACTATCCCTCCTCTATCTGTTCCTGTTGAAAGCATTCACCTAAGCTGAATTTTTTAAAGAGAAAGTCCTGATACCCAGCTAAAAAAAGTGCCCTTTTCTGTCTGCATCTCTATGAAATATTGAACTGGGTGCACATTCAGAGAACTAGAGCAAATCCAGCTGCAAAATAGCTGTGAGTGGGGACCAAATTTCCCTTTTGGGATTCATGTAACAGCAGTAAAACCAACATACCTTTCTAGTTTGTCTATTTATTATTAACTGATTTTCCTATTGAAATAAAAATACAAGTTTTGTTATTAAAACATTCAATCATATTTGTAAATAATGAAGCAAAATCCAAACATGGTCTTTCCCTCTGGTCACTTCAGAGCCTTAATATCAAGTGCAGATATTCCCTGTAAATTTCCAGATTTTTAACTAATTATGTTGTTAATCAAGAGCATGACTGCACTTTGATTGCACTCAGTTATCTCTCATCTCTTTCTTCTCAAAACAGTAGGAAAAAAAATCCAGAACAAAAGGTTCGTATCTCTCGCAGCTGCTCTTTATGCACATCTAATTAATCTTGGGACTATTAAAATTCAATACAATGAGAAAGTGGTCAATACTGTAATCAGATAAACAAGCTCAAACAGTAGTGAAACAATCAAATCAAACAAGCTTTATCAAATATTCGGCAAAAGTGACAGAACAAATACATTTCAATGCCTGTTTTCAAATTCCCTGGTGATATTACAACAGCCTTGTCTAATCCTTCAGGGAACAACAGCAGTGTCTCCTACTGCATGTGATGCATTATCTATACCCTTTGAAACACAGAGAATTTATCTCTAGTACCTTTCTGGATCAAATGCTTCTTGAAATTCTAAAGCAACTAGAAAAGGCTATTCCCACTTGAAGACAACACAGCATCTGCAGAACAAACAAACATTTCCTCTCTGCAAACCCAACAAGGAAATCTTTCCAGTAGCAAAGAGATTCACTACATCATCACCACATGTTCCTTATCTCGCAGCAGCTTTAGATTTTACATTCAGAAATAACGGACATTATTTGAAATAGGACATTATTCCTGTCTTGATAATTGTGTTATGTATGACAGAGTTTCACATCAGAGATTATTGAAATCCTCCTAAAATGCAATGATGGGAGAGTAACTGGGTAGGTTATTTTTGTTAGTTACTTAAGTCAATTTGGCAGCAGCTTCTCAAAGCATAAATATCTGCTCTTCCACAGGAGAACTGTTTTCTCCAGGTCTTCCAGTAGTCTAAATGCAGTTTCGAAGATAGAAAAAGAATATATCCACTGTCTTGAATAGCCAGGCTCTGAGCTTCTATGGAATGATAGCCGATTAACAGGGCTGTTCTTCTTCCTGTGATATGTATTGGTGACATGGTGAAAGGCTCTGTGATTAATGTTGTGTGAACTCATGAACTGAAATCTTACGAGATTCTCACAGGATGTTGGCATTAATTTATAAGTAGTGGTGGAAAATGAGTCCATCCTTAACTGCTTCCTGTGCTTTACCTCATCTACTTACTGCCTCTACCAGCCACCATCACAGGCAGTTTGCTGGGATTGCTTTGCCAGCAAACCTTCCCACCAGAGATGCAGTTTTTACAGATAGCAACCGATAAATCCATACCTCTAAAATGCACCTCTAAAAATCCCCAGAATGAGGCATAGCAAAATCATTTTTGGGTACCCATATTCAGATTAAAATTCTTGCCAGCATCACATACATTGATTGGTTTCATATGCCTAATCCAAAATGCCCTGGCAGCAAAATCATTACCTGAGCAGGCATTGAGCAATGTGCTTCGCAGAGCAGCAGTCCCTCTACCCAGCGCTGCTCTCATTCCAACCAGGAATATTTTTTCCACTCTCTCCAGCAGATGAGATTTAGATCCCACATTTGTGTAGGTGGCTACTTTTATGAATGCATTCAATAACAACTTGGGAGAATTTGTCAGCATGATTGACAAATACAGAAGTGCTCAAAATTAGTGCCCTTTCCAGTGTTTTGTGATCTAAATAAGGTATCTGAGTGTTGTCAGTGGAAACCTGAAAAACACATTTTAATTAAAATTAAACTTAAGTATAAATTGCATTTTTAAACTTAGATCTCATCACAACCGAGTGCATCACTCCAGGTGAAGGACTGAAGCTGTTTAGCATTTCATCATGCAAATCCCTTTTCTTGCTGTGATGTTTTTACTGCTGTTATGCACAGTAAAAAAGGGAGATGGCCCAGGCTGCTGCTCCTTCGAGCTTCACAGTGGTTATACTCGAGTATAGAAACCCTTCATGCTATGAAGCCCAGTGCATAAGCATCTGGATAATTTCAATTGACTTGAAAATCTCTGTGCCCTTTTCCCCCCACATTCCTTGCTGTTGGGAGTTGTACTGGGATTGAGGAGATCACAGCTTTATCCTGATTTCTGCTGCAGTGCCTCTGTGTGACCTTGCATATTCTCCACTCAAATTATATGCTAAAATCCAGAAAATTCACTCTCCTCTTCATACAACACAAACCCTCAATCCCAGCCTGAAGCAAACCAACAACAGCCTTGATTAGGAGGAAAAAGTACAGCAAAGCACCTACAGACACCAGCACAAGTAGCCCAGCACACTTGGCATTTCTTGTGCTTTCCCTGCCCTGGGTACTTTCAGCATCCTGTTTCACTTCTTCCTCAGATGTTGGTACAGCTTCAAAATGGCAATTTCTCTCTCTTCCTCTACTGAACTGACATACAGCCCTTCCAAGAAGTGAAGAGAGGCAACATGATCACAATTCTCAAGGGTGCTTCCAGCTTGCATATGTTTTAGCAGTGCTCATAAATTCCAGGGCTTGGCAAATTTTAACACAGTTATCTGATTGTCAATTCATATTAGTCCCAAGTTAATAATTTGCTATTTTTTACAGTTTGCTATCTAAAACCCCACTATTAAAAATTTTACCATCTTACCCCAAATATCACTAATATTTAGAGCAATTGAAAATTACAATCAAGTATCGTGTAACCCATTCTCAGCTTTGGGAAAGGCATCATGTCACTAGTGAATTAGGTAGTTTCCAGAAAAGCAAAGAACTAGAAAGATTTTGCACCTGGTTATGACCACTGCATGCTCTCAGCTCTGCTTCTTCAGCAGGAATTCGGCGCCAGGAAAGAACAGACTCATTACCTGTTGCGGTCGCCTCTGCCCTTTTTAACCCAGTTATCAGCGACAGGAGCTGAAGAAAACATACCCCTGGGTTTGGGAAAAGGGGGGTGGTGTACAATAGCCTTACCGGGGTATTCTGGAGAGAAGTCTTTAAGTAGCAGATCGGCTAACAGCAGTACGCAGGCAGAAAAATACATACACGGCTCCTGGGGGTGCTAATTAGATGATCTTTTATTGGGGATCCCACACCGCGGGGGAGCATAGTTCTGAAGGGAAGGGAAAGCGAGACAGGCAGGCTGAGAGGCCAAGGCAGAGAGAGAATGGATGCCTCGTGCACGATCAGAGAGTGTTCCAGAGTTGGGGTGGATACAAGGCCTGGGCCAATGGGATAGTGACAAGGGAGGAGTAAAGGGGGAGAACACATCTGAGGGACCAACGGGAATGGGAGGCAGGAGGGATTAGGTGACATAAACCAATATGGCATCGAGGAAGGGGTGATGGACAACAACTTAGGGGGAGCGTTACAACTTAGGAATGAACCACACATTTGGGGGTGAACTGTACAAGCCATTTAAAGAAAAAATACATCACTACAATTACCCATCTTCCCTCTGTCCTTAAGCCATATTCCCCATTGCTTCACACTCAGCAAGAGCTTTGCTTTCTCACCCCATGGTCCAATTTCCTGAGTTCACACAGTGCTGTCTGAATAACAGCATCCCAAATTGCCTTTTTCTAGTTGTGTGGTCACACATATACTCCTCATAAAAAGCAGTTGAGCTTATGGTTGTCCTGACAAGGGGAGAGGAAGATAACATATGAGTAATGCATAACTCAGAGACATCGGTCCATTGAAAAGCTGAGCTTCTACCAGCAAAGTCTTCCTCATGATTATGGATCCTCCTGAGGACATGAAGAGACTCTTCTAACAGACCCAAAGGTTTGGGAACTGCCCTCCCACCCTGACTGGTAAATCTGAATTGAGCAGGCTTGGCTTGTCCCCACATCAGCTGTAAATTTGCTTTTTGGGCCTTTGCCTGGAAATGTGGAGACAGTCTGGCATGACTGAGTCAGCAGAGGGTGAAGGAGGGATGGAGGCACAGGGTCAGCATTACCTCCTCTGCAGTGCAGTTACTCTTCACTGAAAAAGTGAGAATTTTGTCCCATGGTATTTCTGCCAAAGTCAATAATTGCTAAGGTCAGACCAGAGGCAATGCAGGATCTTTGCTGTACCTCCATCCCTCCAAAATCTTTACAGATGCCTGCCTTCTCACCGCATAGGCTGTAAGCACAAAACTACCTGCTAACCACCTGCTGGATGTCTCCAGTTTCCAAATGCCAGGGAAACCCAGGGCTTAACTCTGACCCATCATGAAAGAAACTGGAGAAACTGGAGAAATGTCACTGTGCCTGCAGACTGAGCCCCCCACCACTACAGCAAGCAAATAAATCCCACTAACCAGCCCACTAATACATCACATTTTGCATTTCCCAGCATTTTCCCTTTAACTACAAAGCTAAATTAACATTTAAAAGAAAAGGGGACCAGGTAAGACACCTTGGTTGCCAAGTAACCTTCAAACACAGAGGTTCCTTCCATCAGGCAGCAGCCTGGCTGCCATCCTGGGTGCAGCAGGGCTGCTCTGTCATGAGGAGCCTGGTATTTCTCTGCATGCTGGAATTGCATAAAGTATTTTTTACAAATTCATGGGAGGTCAGCATCACAAATACTTGGTGCCTTCAGCATTTGAAGGGCAACTGTAAGTGTTTCACTTCTCTTTGGAGAGTTACACAGCATCCAGAGTGGCTTTGCTAAGAGATTGAAGCACTTGTCCACTCCCCTGCAGTTCTGGAACCCAGGAGAGCTGCTGCAAAACCCAAATGCATGAACACAGACTGTGAGAAAGGAAGAAAGACAAGCTGTCCTACGTGCACCCTCCTCCTCCTCAAAGGCCTCCTTCAGCCTTCTCCTGTCTGAGCAAGTGTGAGAAATAAAACTCTTCACTGAAGTAATTTGCAGTTTTATTAACGGCGGATTGAGAACACAGGAACCTACAATTCCTCGGTAAGGCAGAGGTTACGCTACACAACACAGGTGGGAACTCTTTCCTCCATGAAGTCCCAAAGGAAAGAGCCCCCGCCCAATTGGGCTGGGCCCTTTTATACCTGGTGGGGGGGATGGGGGGGTTGAATCCAAAAGTGTGGCACCTGATTGGTCCTTTGGTGTTCTTTTCTTGATGTTTGATTGGTCCTTATCTAGGGGACATGATTGGCTCATAAGAACCAATCTGCATTCAGCTCTGAGGACCAATTATCCTTCGGGCATTATCCCCTTATGTTAATGGCTGGCGTTAGCCACACCTTAATCTGCCCACTGTTGGGATCCAAACCTCCAGCTGCCACCCACAGGTCAAATATTGCAATTACACAAGGATACAACAGGTAACCAACCTTTGAGCAACAAAACATCCACCTAAACCCCTTATTCATTTATAACGGCAAGCAACAGGGGTTGGAGACAGCAGTCATTCTCAGCAGTTTATTCTTCCAATAGCAGGAAAGAAGCCTGCAGCACTTACTGCATTGGAGAAAATCAGTGAGGGAGAAACTTGTTTAGTAGGTCTGGATAAGCAGTGCCACCCTAGAGCCTCCCAAAACTGTTTCTGTAGGAAGCAACATTCCTTGTCCTTGGAAGCATCAGAACATATCTCAGTGTGAAAAATGAGGTTCACTCTTGGTACATTTTAAAAGATTTAATAAAAGGACAATAGGAGACAGAAATAAAGCAAAGGGCTAAAACGGCCGGGTGCTTGGCATGCTGCCAGGAGCACACCTTAGCTCAGAAAAACATTTCTTGAAATGTATCAGCATGTTGCATATTCACCGACTCTCATGCATGATTCCAACATTCCTTTTTTGGTGCTTTCTCGGTTTCAAGCCCCCTCCAATCTGCCCCTATTTCCTTTTTGCAGGTCTGTTTAGAAGTTTCAAAATTCTGGTGGTCTGGTTCTGCAGACTAAGCCTTTGTATATCCTTCCAGTCCACTTCCTGATCAATAATTCTTCCTTCAGGGTTCCGAAGTCTGTAACCGCTATCTTCGTCCAGACAATCCAAGAATGTGGGAAATTTCCCTGATTATTGTCTTGGAGTGATTTTTATGGTGTATGGTATATCCTATATCGTCTGCTTTATGCCCAGAAAATGAATTTTATGCCATTCTGTGCCTGACAGGGGAGAGAAGGAAAAAAAACCAGCCAGAGGAATCTTTGTTCAAAGCTGCTCCCTGTCACGGCTCCTCTCGGTTTTCCTCGGCTGCTGTTGTGGGGGGAGCTGCTGAAGGAGACAGGGGAGGAGGCACCTTCTTGGCTCTCCAGCAGGACCTTGGCTCTGTTTTTTTTTTTCTTTGGGAGAAGAGACATTCAGTTTTTTTTCTGGGACTTTGGGTTTCTTTTTTTCCCGTCCCTCTTCTGGATTTGTTCAGAACACTGGAATGCTGAGACCTCACTGAGAGGCTTCCCGCCGGCTGGAGAGGGGGTTCCCCCAGCCCTGGCCCTGACCCGGGGAAGAGCGACCACACCCGGAAGGACGCTGCATTTTTCCCCAGGTTTCTCTCCCCAGCGAGAGATTTTGGTTTTTGGCATTGCTGTTCTTTTCCTGTGTGTTTGTTAAATATTTTCCCTCTTCACTTTCCTCCGAGGTAAATATTTCTTTTTCCTGAACCTGGTGGGGGGAGGGGTAACTGTGACCTGTTTTCCATCAGGGGATATTCTCCTCTGAATTTGTCTCAAACAGGGACAATTATACAAAAGAAGCATTCTACATATCAGGCTATAATCCTAAGAAAGATATAAATCCCACTACTATTTCTAAGAAACTATATTCATGCAGCAAGGCTTTCTCACATTACACATATGACATTCATTTTAATATTTGTGAAAGACCAATAATATAATATGTACTTATAACATCAGCATCTGAATTTTCTTGTTCTTGTGATTTTTTTTTCTAAAAATAGGATTTCCAAGTAGCTTAAGCTCCCAGCAACAGCCTAGGGAGTTGAATTTATTCATATATATATGCATAGAATTGGTTCGGCAGAAACACATGGAACGCCAAAATGACACAATTGTGGTGAAATCATAATATATTGATTTAAGGCATCTGCACCCTTTGATGAGGCAGCAGGCACTGGCATCCACAGAAGATACACAGTCAGTATCCCTGAAAGTAATTTTTAAATGCCCTGCATTCTGCTCCGTTATGGAAAGGTGGCACAGCTCTGGCTCCCCAGCACATCCTCAGTTCCAGGATCAGCCCCAGCTTTTCAGACAAGCAATATCACAACTTAAAAACACCAAGTAAAAGGTCAAAGTCACCTGAGCAGGGAGCAGAGAGCCAGCCTGCTGCAGAGCCAGCCCTTCTGGCAGAGTTAGCGCCTGCCTCCGTGTTTCTGCTTCTGCTCCAGACTCCAAGGGAGATGTGTGCTTTCTGACAGCACAGTCTAAGATGGTATGTCAAGGAAATCCATGTCTTAATTATCCAGTATCCCTAACACAGTAACTAAGACCCAAAAAGAGGAGAGACTTCTATTCTTTCCCCCATACTTTCTTTCCAGGTAGGCGACTCTTACTAACTTCATCCAGCAATTGCATCTCATTTGTTTAATAATGATAGAGAATATTTGTGGGTGGTAACAACATACAATGCTTTGATGTATATTTGATAACAAAAGTTAATGTATGCTCAAAGGGAGGAGAAAGCAATCAGCCAAAGGAAAGTTCTGGGAGCAAATACAGTTTGTGGTAACTTCCAATTTCCATCTCCATATACATTAACTCCCAAGTGCTAGAGAAACCCTGGTAAATCAGTGTCAGGGCAGTGGGAAGTGCAGTGATGCACACACAGCTGCACTAGCAAAGCCAGTTCCATTTCTGAGCTGTCAACACCATGGTGTTCACCTGTGAGAGCTGATACTCTGATAAAGCTGTTTCCTCATTGCAATGACCTAAAGAGGACAGCTTGGCTCACCAGAGAATTGACAATCGAGCTGCTTGGGGAAGGAGACTGCAGTTCCTCAGAGTTTTAAAGAAGGATGTTTTAAAGGGAAGAAGCAAAAAATACTGTTTGTCATTTCAGTTTCCAGAAGTTTGCCTGATGTTTTCTTTTGGGAAGGGGTTTAGAATCTGAATGAATGCACAGGCCACGAAAGCAAGACACCCATGAAAGCCCAGGTCCTTGCAGGACCTCTTCTGCAGGCCGGGATGGAAAAGCTCATAGACCACGAGTGCCCTGTCCTCACCACAGTCTGGCTGGGAACAGCAGACCCAGCACATCCTCCTTCCCACTGCCTTTGGGACATGGACAATTTGTCATTCCTGAAGTCATGCTAGGTCACGCTAGAAGGACATCTAGAGCCACTGCACTGCACACAAATACCTGCTTAATTCATGGAACCACGAAATGAATGAGGTGAGAAGGTGCCTCATGGCCCTTCAGTTTGTATTCTACGGATGAACCTTGCTCCTCTTTCCTTATGCCCAACACTTCAGGTAGGTAAAGGTGGAAATTAGTTTCTGCTCCATCTCCTTATCTCCAGGCAGAACCATCCACATGCATCCCACACTCCAAACCGTGCCAGCTCCTGACATGCATTTCAAAAAAAAAAACCCCGAGCAACCAAAAAAACCAGGCAACAAAAAACAACAACAAAACCAACCAACCAAAAAAAGAAACCAAACACAAAACCAAAAAACCACAAAAAACAAACCAAAAAAACCCAAACAAAACAAAACAAAAAAATCACCATCGGCAACAAAATTTACAAAACCTATACAACTTCCCCACCAACAACCCCAAACCCAACCTTGTAGGAAAATAAGAATAAAAAATGTCTGCAAATTATCACATCTCTGACTTATATAATGAAAATTTCAACTTGTAAAGTGAATGACCAAGGCACAGACTCAGACCAGCAGGGATACTGAAACATTTATCAAAATAAACAAGCTGGTTTTATACGCTTCTTCAAGACACAGTATTTCCTTATGTGGTATTTTTCACTAAGTGACCTATCACACATTGCCATGTCACTAACACACTTTCATAATGTCCTTATTTGGGGGCGATCACGCATTCTTCAGGCATCTGGCAGCTTCCAGCAGGCTCCTCTCTGTAGGGTGTCTGCCATGTCGCATCTCCTCCCCTCCAAGGTCAGGCAGAGACAAGCTTCTCTGTGCTGCCATGGTGTTCTGCAGGTGCGTTCCACAGCCTGTAGCTCAATTCTGTCTTATCTCTCTCCACACTAAAGTATATTTCATGCTGTTGGCCTTTGACTGCATTTATATGCTTGGCTATAATTTAGAAAGAAACCCTTTAAGGATGAACAAGCCAAGGCAAAATTTTAACACTGTTAGTCTGACTCAGATTTCCAGCACTTTGAGAAATTGCAAATTTTGCCACGCTAATCCAGCTCATTCACATTAATGCATGGGAGATCAGTATTAGTCCAACCAAAATGCATACTCAGTGTTGTGGTCTTATTTATTTAAAACAGGGTTTAATTATCAGAACGCAACATTAAGAGAACATAATTACTGTGAAAACAGCAAGGCTTGTTAAATTGGTTTGAGGACTTAAAACCACGTTAGACAGAATACCTCAGAAGTTAATCAAGTACTTTGTGGGAATTATAGACCAGGGAATTAGAAGTCATACTGGACACAAGGTATAAGTGATAAACTTTGAGTGATTTGGTAAAGTAGAATTAATCCCAGAAGGGACAAAATTATTTCCACAATGCTCAGTGAGAGAGCACAAATGTCATAAGATCTGTCAGGATGAAGCCTGAAGTTTCTTAATGTCAGTTTGTCTGAAGAAAGAGAACAAAGCCAGTTAGCTCATTATATGCTTCAAAGTCTTTCACGAATGACAACTTACAAAAATTCATTTAATGATACATACATAAATTCATTTTTACAAAGATAAAATCTATTTTTTGAAAACTGATGCCAATGTTTTGGCTCAGAGAAGATGCAGGAGATAAGGGCTGAATCTTTCTGTACACAATAGCTCACGTGAACAAAGCAGCCTGGCAGCCTTGTGCAGTGGAAATGGATATTGTTCTTGTTGTTGCGCATTACATAGTGCTCGAAATCCAACATTAAGAAACTAAGAGAGATGAGAATAGGTTGACAGATACTACCATTTCACCTGTTCAGAAAGGATTTTAGAGCTTGCAAAGTTGATTTTATTCTTTATATTTTGCTTCTAGAATGTCAGTTATTTCTGTTCCCATTGCTACTGGAGAAATCTCCTACACAAAGCCAAAGCTGGTGGTTTGGAAATGAGAACTGTGGAATGCTGACTGCCAGGAAGGGTAGCTATCTCGGTTTTGGAGAAAAAATTTTAGGAGGAGACAGTCCAGAATGAGAGTCTCCTCCGAAGGGAAAGGGCCTACCCTTTCCTCCGCCAGTGGGACAAATCGATAACAGTAGGTGAAAACAGGGAAAAAAAACCCCGAAGNCAAAGCTGGTGGTTTGGAAATGAGAACTGTGGAATGCTGACTGCCAGGAAGGGTAGCTATCTCGGTTTTGGAGAAAAAATTTTAGGAGGAGACAGTCCAGAATGAGAGTCTCCTCCGAAGGGAAAGGGCCTACCCTTTCCTCCGCCAGTGGGACAAATCGATAACAGTAGGTGAAAACAGGAAAAAAAAACCCCGAAGCGTTTATTAACACAGAACAAAAACAGGGTAGAATAGAAAAAAAAAAAAACCTCAATATACAACAAATGCCCTGAGAAGGAAAAAAAACACATGGGTTGATAACTAGTCCCTCCAATCTCTGGGAAGAGGAAGGACAAGTCCATGCAGCAGCCCGGAGCAGGGCAGAGGGAGGAAAAACCTGCTGGTCCTCTGGCGCCGATCCTCCTCCTCCTCCTCCCAGCAGGCGAAACAGTTCAGAGCGTCCCTAGCAGAAACAAACAAAAGGGAAAAAAAAACCCCAAAGGAGCAGTGCAGCGTCCCTGGTGCACTCTCTCCAGAGCACGGCCCGGCCCGTTGGACTGCGCTGTTCCACCGAGCCGCCCTCGGGCCCGCGCCGCCGGCCCCGCACCACAGGCCCCGCACCACAGGCCCATCTTAAAGATACAGCGGCCTTGGGCACTGAGCAGACGGGTAAGGAATAAAGCAGCTTCATAACATCACCCCAGGACAGCAGCCAAAACAGACACAGTTCAGAGGGTATTAGTGGGGATCGCACAGTCTCTTTTCATGTCTGACATCTCAGCTGATTTAGCTGTAATTTTCAGAACCATCCTGGAATATATACATTTCTTAAATAAGGATGTTTCAGTATTTCTCATTAATAAACCTAGTCTTTTGAAGCTGTGATAATCTCAGCTATCCTCTGAATGAAGCTTTACACTCATTATTCCAGCTTGTTCCTGCAATGTTCTTGGGTAACGAAGCACAGAACGTAATATGGCTGATCATTTAGTTCCAGAGGACACAAAGGCAGAAGTTGCACTCCTGTTAGAAGATGTTTTTATGAGCCATTCTAAAGAATGGGTTTTTTGGGGAGGGGGTTTTTTGAGTTTAATTTATTTTCCCTCAGGAATCTACACATGCTCCAAATCTAGACAATCATGAGAACAAAAGCTACTGAATTCAATGAGCCAAGGAGCTTTTTTTTTTTTTTTTTAATTATCTGTCCTCTGCAGGATAGGTGGTACTTTGTGCTCCACCTGGAGCTCTTTTCAGCTGGGCTGCAGAGGCAGTCACAGCAAGTCTTCCTCTCCTTTCTCCAGTGCAGAGGGACATGGGCCCTGCTTAAATCAAGCTCTCGCTTCATTATGGTCTGGTTACAGCAGCCCTGCACAGACCAAACCAAGAAAGGTGCAATGAGGGTGGAAACCAAGAGTTCCCTGGAGCAGCCCAAAGCAGGCAGGAGTCAGGCAATCAGCTGAAAGACCCCCAGTGCTTTCATTGGGCTTCAATTTGATCCCCGGGTATTTTATTTTATTTATTTTAATTTGCAGATGTCACCCTCTATAGGGGAAGGAGGGAGGGAGGGAGGAAGGAAGGAAGGAAGGAAGGAAGGAAGGAAGGAAGGAGGGAAGGAGGGAAGGAAGGAAGGAAGGAAGGAAGGGAGGAAGGGAGGAAGGAAGGAAGGAAGGAAGGAAGGAAGGAAGGAAGCTTTACTTGGGAACTTACTGTCTGTGAGACAGCACAGTTTCCAACAGGAGAGCAGCATGGCCAAGCCATGCACAGGTACCCTGGAGCATGCTGTGTGCAGAAGGCTGGATTTTGGGGCAGCCTCTGGAATGGCTCAAATTGCTCAAGAGTAGTGCTTCCCCAAGCCAGAGAGCAGGAACAGCAGTGGAGGGATGAGTTGTCACATCCTACCTTACATCTGGAAAAGCACTTGATATATATGAAAACTTTGCAAAAACAATAAAACTTTTTGCACAACAGTGATCTACAATAGGGCAACATCTTTGTCCTCAGTTGCCCTTTGTGAAAGTTGCACAGCTCCTCTCATAACAGGTAACTGGGGAGCTTCAATTCCACCTCTTGGGCTCCTGCCCAAATTGCAGAGCAGGGCCCAGATGCTCCAATTCAGGCTGCTCCACATTTAGCCACTCTGTCCAGGGACAGTCAGCTCCATAGCAAACTTCATGAGAGGTATCACCATATGACCTCCCCTTCTGGCAACACAAAATCTGTTTGCTCAGGTGGGAGCAGGGAGATGGGGCAGAGCTGCAGGCAGCTGTTCTGCATTGCTACAGCAAATCCCACACAGCAAATCAGCTACAGGGCCATGGCTTCACAGGGAGGATGGGAGAGCTCCAATAACCCAGGGAGCCATGCAAACAGGCACACAACATCACCTGTGGTCCCCTAAATCACCACACAATACTCCCTGCCAGAAGGCAGGAGGGGTAATGCCCAGGGAAAGGTTTGTTTAGCAAATATTTATTTTTGTGCAATGCCTCCCTAAATAAGAAGCTCCTTGCCTTTGACTCTGTAGACATTCTTACACTGCCTTATGCCTCAGAAATGCTGTCTCTACCACATCATTTGGGTTTTTTAGTTGCCGAGAATTGTAAGCCAGGTTGCAAAAATTTCAGAACAGCTTTCCACAGCACAGGAAAGCTGTAGTGCTGGGCTTTATTTAGCTGCAAGTGTTCAAAAGCAAATGCTATTATTTATAAGTCCCGGGGAATGGATATAAGAAAGAGCTCTAAAAATATATCTGACTACTAGCCTACTGCTGTCTAGCTCCAAGAGGAACAGTGTAGTTGTCTGTGTGAAGCCTAAGCCATTCTGTTTGACCAAAACAACCCCTAAAAAACTGAGGAATGGTTTCACAGCCCACAGCCATTACCATCACTCAGAACAAAATGATTGCTAACCCTGACACATGTTCATAAACACAATCTTTGTGAAGCCACTGGAGAACCGATTGAAACATCAGATCATTAGGAGACTAATTATGGCTAACCCACAGACATTTTTATGACCTAGTTAACATTTGATGGCCAATATTAGCAAATGCAGCCTTTGTCGGAGAACCTCAGTGGTGCCCATCTTTGTGCACTTCTGAGCCCTTGCTGATCCTGTCCCTGCTGCCCTAAAAACATAGCCCTGATCCGAAGAGAGAAACTCTGGTACTCTTCAAAGGTGGGCCTTTTTTAATATTAAGGGAGCAGCTAAAGGACACATACACAAGAGCTTCAGGGATCATAATAAAGATCACAAAACTGCCATCTTCTAAAATTAACCACACACATTATGAATTCTCCCACTTCTTGTAGGAGTAGAGGGGCTTTATGGAGTGGATTTTTTTTGTTTATTCCATTTAATCTTGTTTGTTAGTGTTGCATGACTTAATAAATCCAAACAGCCTTTACTGAACAGAAATGCCAAGACTTTCTTCTAACCAGAGGGCATTTAACTCTGTAGCAACAAAAACAAGGGGTTTTTTTTTTAAAGTCTGTAATTAGCAGAAGTGATATTGCACCAAATAAATTTTTGTGGTGATCCAGAGCAAAAAGGTCATGATCCAAAACAAAACGAAAAAGCTCCTATGATTAAATACCAAGCTACTGATGTAGAGTTGAATAATTAGGGAGAGGGGAGAGGGAGGGAGAGGGAAGAAGGAGGGAGGGAGAGGGGAGAGGGAGGG
>VZTN01037814.1:2825-83386 GCA_013400515.1 Erpornis zantholeuca | reverse complement strand
GGGGGGGGGGGGAGAGGGGGGGAGGGAGGGAGAGAGAGAGAGAGAGAGTGAGAGAGAGCATAGAAGCTCTCAGCTTAAAAGGCAGCCTATGGCTGCAGGAACTTTTCAGTGAAACTGTCACTCTCATAGGAGAATGTTCAAAATGTATCTACTCTCAATAGCATGGCAGCATATCACAGGAGCAGCTGCGACTTTGCCTTAGCTTTAACAATCTCAGGTATAAAAGTAATGATGATGGACTAGTTAGTTACAGCTTTCCTATTAAGTAACATAAAAGATCCTACTCTGCTTTAATTTTAATGTCAAAAAGGGGAGTTAGAGAATGAAAAGACACCTAGGTAGGGAGTGTACAATTTCGCTAAATATAATCCATGGCTTTACCTGCCCCCAACTGGCATACATAGAAAAGAAGATATTTAATGCAAATGGGAAGCCCATTTCCTTCCAGCAGTCAATACCCAGCTTGTTTGGCAGGGCCATTACCTGCCTTTCCACATGCCTATGTGGGAATTTTGCATTTCCTCTTCTCCCCCACACACCGCAGCTGTGGTCCCCAGTCTACTCCCTTTGGTGGCAAAAGGGCTTTTGCTCTGAGCTGTGCAGGCTCCTCTTTGAACTCTGTCTGCAGTTACAGACGCACCTGAGCACAAGTTCAGGAGATGTGGGAGATCAAGCAGAATTACTCTAGCAGATTTCAGTTTCGCCTACCCTACCGTCATCACAGAACAGTTTCAGGAAAAGGCTCACAGCATTTCCCCAAAACACTGGCTTCTGTATGTAGATATTTATAAGGGCAAGATAACAGCAGCAGGGAGTACACATCAGCCCAAACCAGTGCAAAAGTGAACCTCCCTTTTGGTTTTAGAGTAGGAATACCCATCTCTCTTTGTTTTATATTTCAGCTGAGCTAACCCAGCACAGTTTTCAGATTGTGCTCACACAGTAATTGCTCAGGGTCCCATTATCTAGAGATATGGGACATGCTGCCCTCAGCCCCCTAAGATCTTACAAAAATATTCATGCCAAATGTTTTGTTTGCCTTTGTTTCATTTGGCTTTCACCCTTCAGACTTCATTTCAATGAGCTGAAAGCAGAACAGAGCAGCCCTGAGCTTCGTCTCGCCTCAATAGCGCAGGAGATTGCTCGGTGCAGAGCTGCAGAGGGTGACCTTGCTGCTGTCAAACCCCAGCTCCAGAGGGGCACAGCCACGGCTGATCCAAGCTCTGCTCACACCCTCAGTGCCTGTGGTGATCCCCCTGTGCCTGCTCAGCCTGGCAGGGAGGGAGCAACCCTGTACCCCTGAGTTTCTTTGCTGACACAGAGCCTGGATGAGGTGAGCCCTTGCTCAGTGGGGTGAAGGAGGCTTCTTCCAATGAGGAATAGAGATCTCCACAGTCTGTGCTGTCTCAGGGGAGCATGCAGTGCTCTTTCTAGCTGAATGCCAATTCTTCATGGCTCAAAAGCAGTTAGTTGTGGCATGAAATACCCTGGGAAAAATTCTGCATCCTATTTACACCTGCCACCATTAGCTGGAAATTATTTTCTATTAGCTGGGAACATCAAGGTCTCATATTTTGTCAAAAATATCAGCAACATTGCTAAACTCTTACAGAGGAGCATTTTGCCAAACTCTACAAAAAGGAAAATACTTTTTCTTTTTGAGAGGTGGGGATGCTCTGGGAAAGGCAGGAATGCTAGTGGGTCACTGCTCAATGTCAAATCCGCTGCTGCTTATAAGGGGCAATTAACTAATTGCTTCCTAACTAATTAATAATGGCAATTAGTATTAGTAAGTACTAATACTTACGTACTAGTACTAATACTTACTAGCATGCTAACTAATTGCCAGCTTACGTGCTTTCTGGACTTCTAATAAGAAATAAATAATAACCATATTTTCAGAACGTTTTCTGAAAGTCTAAGTTTTATCCTTAGCTTTAAACACTCTTAAATCTTTAGCACAGCTCATAGCAAGAGCCTCCAGAAAGGGGAACTGTTCTGGTTTGAAAAGACAAACCAGTGGGAGACACCAAGTCAGAAATAACAATTTATTAAGAAAATTAGAATAAAGGCAGGGAAAGAAAAACAAAACAAAACAACAAAAAAACAAACACACTGGTTTAAATTGACAGAGTCATATACAACCTGACACCCTGTTAGTCAGGGTAGCAGTAGCAATCCGATAAGATGGTGGCTGCAGTTCTCCTGAAATGATGGATGTAGTTGAGGCAGTGATCCAGTAAAAGGGCCTGGTCTTCCTCGGAAGGTCCAGTGGTAGGTATGTAGCTCTTATCCTCTGGGAATCCAGTGGAGAAGAAAGCTAAACTGTAGTCTTCAAAATATCATATATTTTGAAGTTTATATCAGTTATATCCAAGATGGGATGCTTGGCTCCTCCCCCTGGGTGGAGTATCTCACAATGAGATGGTGAGTCATGAGATAAGGCCTGATGGGCCATTAACAGGAGACAGTCCAGGAGTCAGTTATCTGTGAGTCATGGGCACGGCACTGACGCGCCCATTAACAGAAGATAACACAGAGGGAGGAGGCAGGGAGCGCTGTCCCACCTGGTTTTAACAGAAACCTGAAGATGGTGATAGAATAGACCCCCCTGGACACATCTTACATTATAACCCAGGACAGGAACACAGTCCATGGGTGGCTGTGCCTTGGAGAAGGTAAGTTCTAAACAGCAGAAAAACATATAATGGAGCATCCAGGAGCACCTTAAAATAGAGGGACTAGAAGACCCTGGACGGCAAGTCAGGTACAGACAAAGTAAGACAGCCTCCCACTCTAACCTCATCAAAAACTCAATAAAATTAACGTTTTGCAAAATCATGTTTGCAAAAAAGCCACTAGAATAGAGTCTTCTCCATTGGCCTTGGTGGTTGCTGTCAGGCAGGATGGGCAGCAGCAGAAGAAAGGGAGGAAGAGAGAAGCACATCCCACTTTACTTCAAGCAGAAATATCCTGCTTTAAAGGAGTCAATAGATGTTGCTTATTTTGGGTACACATCCCACTAACCAGCCTCTTGGCCATTCTGGAGTTGGCCAGCCCCTCTCCCTGGCTCTCAGAAACATCTGTGTATTTGTCATTTTGTTCAGCATAGGGCAGAAGTGGCTTCCAAAGCCCTGGTTGTGCCTATAAAGCAGAGCCAGCCAGCTCCATGTACAGCTCCACTCATGCTTCCCTACACTACAAGGGGACAGATGGCACAGAGAAATTATAACCAACTCCTAGGCAGGCTCCCCCAGCTGGGCGTTGCAATGACAGTAGAGTAGATTGAAAGAAAAATATGTGTAGCAAGATTTTTGTAAGTTTTGCAGAACACACAGTGACCTTTAGAAGCACAATGCTGGGGAACAGACTGGCAGGGGGTGTATGAAGTGAGCATATTCACTTTGCTTCACAGACTGTCTATGCAATGGTGATTTTTAACAATTCAAAGCAGCCTACTCTCCTGTCATATGAAAGTTCAGCTGTTTTGCCCATTTCAGGATGAATCACAGGGTGATGAATTTGGCTACCAGCTAAGGGCACAATCCAGCACTGGGCTGGCTGGCTTTAAGCTCTGCCCCAAACGACATCAGCTTTATTAAGACTCTCTGAACTGAGTCAGGATGCAAGGCTGGGATTTTTGTGGTGGCTCCCACAAAGCAGACTTATTTCCATTGGAAATTTTCTAGCCATGCATTCAAGAAAGTAACCTGTGTTTACTAGGTAGAGGAAATGAGACAGACAAATGGATGTCGCTGCCTGATGCCAAGAGATCTTAGGTGGCCTGTACCAACAGAGGCTGCAAATCCACAGCCAGACAAAACATCATCTGTATTACTCAGACTCTGACTATAGGAGCATTTAGCATGTAAATTTGCTACAGTCAGAGCAAAAGGTTTCCTGATTGATCCAGTTTCACACAGGGCAAAGAATTAAAAAGTGGTAAATTCCAAGTCTGTAAATCTGGGCAGTTTCCAGAAGCAGCAGAAAAGGAGGAACATGTCAGAGCAGACTGGTGATCTGGTAGATCACCTGCCATGTGGTACTGAAACTACTCTGTGGTTTTCAATACAGATGGTTCACTGTAATCAATCATGGGTCTTGGATTTTGCACAACTAGAACATGACTTACAGTGGTAGAATCCCTGCTGATCCATAACAAAGGAGCAAAACAGTTGAAACCCCATGGAATCAGGGTATCAGGAATCACAACATCAAGAATCTGGACACTCACTGTCACTCACTGTCAACAACCTTCTAGTTCCTGTAATGGAATTGAACTAGTTTCTCTTAGCTGTGTCTGCCTTTCTCTTGCAAATGCATCATGAACCTTCCTGTCATTTCCTCATAGAATTGTTCAATCAAGACTTCCATACACCTGGCTTGAAAGCATCCTTCCTATTACATTAATATATGCAAATGGATGGCATTATTGATGCAAGCAAGGGGATAAAAGGTCACTGAAGCAAGTTTAATTATAGAGAAAGTCTGAACTTGAGCAAGACTTAGCTAAACTAAGACATATTGATTAGCTGAGCTGACTTTTGTAATTATTACAAGGCAACCACAAGTTTGCTTTGTTATCGAACAGAGACAATCCTTTAGATCACACGATCACATCTCTGACATTTCCAACCATTTGGGAGATTGCTTAGGTTAAAACCAACAGAAGATAACTACAGTTGAGCAGAGGTCTCCAGCCTGATGTGGGCAGAGCTCCTGTCCTTGATGAAATCCAAACAGATGCTCTTGCAGAGCACCCTTCTGTGGGGTAAATGAGTCATAGCCATCCATGTAAAAACTGGCCCCTTGAAGCAGGACAGGCTTAATTCCTGCAGTTATTTAGCTAATGCATATTAAAAATTAAAAATAATTTTTAAAAAAGTACATCTTCAAGCATCACCGTAGAATTTGAAAGGCGGGGGGAGGTATACAGTCAGCCCAGATTTGTAAATGGCGTGGAGAAGGGAAACAAAATATAGTGGGATTTTGTTTTTTCTTTTAACCCTAGTACAAACCAGGGTTTGGGCAGTCAGCAGCACCATTCCTGAACAGAGAACGTGTCCACAAGGCCCTTCTGCCACTATCAGCTTCTCAAGGGAAGGCTACTTCTCCCATCACTGCACCATGAGACGACCCTGAGCGCAAGCAAATAGTTTTGCGTAAATAAAATATGTCTTATCCCACAAAAACAGGTCACTTCCACCAAAGCTCACAGAAATTTTCTTTAGTTAATATCCCTCCTTTTCAAATCACTTTTTCCCCCCAGATGAGATATTGCCTGCACATTAGTTCCATTGCACATGTGACACTGCAGATATGCAGTTGACAAAGGAGCACCAAGTGGGAAGGGGGCAACAGGACTCTGAGAAAGTTTGTAATCATCTGAAAGGATGAATCCAGCTGAGAGTTGATGCTAGTGAGATAAGACAGGCAGAGAAATGAGTCCAACCTCTGCACCACAGATGCAATTTAATCAAAAAGAAACTGCGTCCAATAAGGTGTTTCAATATCCTGAACGATCTGATAAACAATGAGACTCAGAGCATAAATACAGAGCACCTAGAGAATGGGAAACTCCAGCACTAGAGCAAAAAAATTCAGGGCAAATGCTGCCTAAGCAGAAAAGGAGAGAGAGCATCAAATGCGAAGAGCTAATTTATATTATCCCAATAATTTAAGTTGAAGCTTAGTTCTAAGAGGAGCTAATTCTTCTCCAGGGGAGGCTGCCCTCCAGTGCCAGCTGGACAGCATCCACTTTGCTCCCTGCCAGCTCCTACTGCTACACAAATCCTCCCATCTCACCACACCCTCTGCATTGCCACAGAGTGGACACTGCTTTTCCAAGCTTCAATCCCCTGCTTGCCTTTGGAATTTGAGAGGTCTGGAGCTCAAGTCAGGAGCTCCTGCCTGGCACTGAGCTGGAGAGAAGGGAGTCCAGCAGCAGAGGCTGGTCCCCATTGCCTGAGTGGATGCCAGAAGGTAGTGAAGATCATGCTTTTGGGGCTGGGAGCTTTTGGGGCTGGGAGCTTTTCTACTGCCTCAAGAAAAGATCCTCCTACCTAAAGCACGGGTGCTTTAAGCTCACCCTAAAAGTAAAGGTATGGAGCAAACCCAGCAGAACATCTGTTAACTGGTGATTCATGCACAGCAAATAACATTACAAAGAGCTGGGCCCCTTCAACTGCCAAGGAAAGAGACTTCTGTTACATCCCTCTTTTCACCCTTGTTTGTCACTTAGGTTTTCACCCCCAGTGACCGGCAATAACAAAGCCGACATTTCTCTCCACACCTGAGGCTCAAATTAATTCCTCACAGCTCTTCCCTCAGTCCATTAGCTCCTGCTTGTATTTTCCTACTAATCTGCTGGAGCCAGAGGGACAAAGCCACCTGGTTGTCATTGCCATGAGGCTGTTCCACCTTGCCCTGTGGTCAGGAGCCCAGAATTGAATGGCCTGCAGGTTGCAGTGATGAGGAGTGATTGCACTTCAATCAGCAGCCAGCCCTGTGAAGATCAGCAGCTTTGATTTTGCTTGATAGGAAAAAGTGAGGTCAGAAGTATAGTAGCCTTGATCCCAGCTGGTCAGGTAACTTTTTAAAAGATGAAATAGAGAAAATATTATGTTATGTGAAAAACGACGTTCACTCCTGGTAAAATTTTAAAAGGTTCAATAAGGCGTTTAATAAAAAAGGACAATAGGAGACAGAAATAAAGCAAAGAGAATTAATATGGCCCGGTGCTTGGCATGGTGCCAGAGGCACACCTTAGCTAACAAACCTCTTCTGGTAAATGCCTGAGTCTCATACATATTCATAGATCTCTATGCATCATTCAAATATTCCTTTTTTGGTATCCCTTGGGTTTCTAGTCCCCCCATTCCGGTCTCTGTTTCCTTTTCGCAGGTCTGTTTAAAAGTTGATAATCCATTGTAGTCCAGTTCTGCTGACACATGCTTTTCGGTCATCCTGTTTTCCACATTCGGATCAATATCTTCTTCCTTACAGAAGGCTTAGGCACGTGTGGTTATCTAGCCGGATACCTCCGTGAATCAAGGGTTAAAAATAATTAAAAGTTGATGTTATAGCTAGCAAGGTAGAAGCAAGAAACTAAGGTTTAATTATTAGCATATAGGTATAGTTGAAGCAGTTGGAGCGAAGACAATCTATCATGTATTCGATTCAGTTATGTTCTTAGAAGCAACAGGGAGGACATTCAGCATTGTACAAGGGCAGGAACCGAAGAACACACCTGGCCTCCAAGATAGTTGGAGCCAAGAGACAAGGCCTGGATCGTGACCAAGGGTCAGGAAGACCTGGCAGTGGGACAAAGTAAAGAGGAAGACGTCTGACTTCATCTTCAAGAGACCACCGACCCAAATTAAAGGAAGAACTGCGCAACCGTAATGAACATTCAGCTCATTTTAATACGGAGCGGGGATAGGTGATGCATATGTATAGGCATCTCAGGTGACTTAGATGAATATGTAAGACCCTTGTGAATATAAGGAAAGTCAATGCTTTAGAGATTCGCAGCTTGCTTTGGAAGCTATTCCCCCACTGCCTGATATCGTAATAAAACATATCACTTTCTAACTTTAACTGTTGGAGAGTTTTGTCCATTACGAGTTGAATATCAATATTAGATTGATATTCATATTTTATTTAATAAATCATCAGGAATGTGGGACTTCCTTGCTTTTTGTTAGTTACATGAGAAAAGGCATTCTACATATCATGATAAAATCCTAAGAAGTCACACTACTAAAAAGTTATATCCATACAACTAAGTTTTCTAACATTACACGTATGACATTCATTTTTAATATTTGCGAAAAGCCAATAATACAATACATACTTGTAACATGTTAGGAAGTAGATGTTTGTAGTTTTTCCCCTCAAAATGAACAGACTGCGCAGTGATATTGTAAATAACATGCTGAAGGCACTGAATTGTAGTTCACAATCTTAACAGGAGGAAACCCAAATGGTGCTCTGAGCTGGTACAGAGGACAAGGACTCCACCAGACAAGGAATTTTTGCCATGAGAAATTGCAGTTTAAAAGACATGATTGTAGTCACTGCTTGAAGATAAGAGGCTGGATCCATATTTAATTATGTTATACATTAAATTGGTAATTCGTGTTTTTATGTAAAAATGTAAAAAGGAATAAACTAAAATTGTATCAAGTATAAAGGCAAACCCAAAAACCTGATTGAGGAAAGGAATGTTTCATAACTGGAAAGGCAAGACAAGAGACTAATTTACATGCAAAAGCAGGGCTTCAGGGGTAGATGGACCTTATCAGAAGAACGTTAACCCGCTGGCAGCAGAGAAGATATGATTAGCAAGTGAAAGCCCAGTTCCAGATGGAGATAAACCTTATCTCAAGAAATTAACACCACACCCAAGCAGTAAGATATCAGCGATCAAGAATCGTTAGGGGAACACCCGATTCCTGGAACTGGAGATGGGCGATTCATCATGGTGCAGGATGTGCTTTGTCCATCCCAACACCGTGAAAGTAAAACTTCATGAATATCTTAAACAACAGAAAGAATACCAGAAATTCGGTTTCTGCCCAAAAAGTGTATAAAAGAAGCTCGGTAGAAACAGCTTTTGGTGAATGGGGGAAATTCGATGCTTTAGAGGTCGAATCTTCGTTCACCCAGCACTGAGGCCCGGGCTCAGTGCTGTTCTTTTTGATTGTGGCTTTGCGCGACCAATCCTTCAGCCGCAAAATAAAACTTAGCTTTGATTCAATTTTAATTGGGCTATCTTATTTATATTAGTTACATCCCTAAATAAGAGCTAACAAAGCGCTTCCAGATGATTAGTGAAACCAGAGATGAAGTGAGGGTACAATCATGTCCTCAGCATGAGAGGGGAGAGACGCTCAACACAGGACAGCAAGGAAGCAGCCATGGACTCCCATGGAATACCAGCCTCATCTCCTCTGAAACCACCCCATCTCTGCTGCATAATTACCATGAAATGGTAATTCAAATGGAGGCTGAATCCTTGTTGGCTTCCCTTGGCTAAGTCAAGAGAGCTAAAACCCACTCACAAGTACTCTTAAAGTTCAGTCACTGCTGTTTGTACAGCAGAGCCAGGAACAAAACATCTCAGAGTCAAGAATTCAAGGAGCCTGTCTCAAATCCCCTATGGTGGCAATCAGGCTGATCTCAAGCTCATCTTTTTCTAATTGAAACTTAAATTTAAAAAAGTTTACAACTGATCTGCCCTCTCTCTTCAAAATAACACTTTTAGAAATAATAATTCTTTCCTGCATGTGACTTCAGCTTTTTATCTCCATAACTACAAGGTAGAGCTGAGCTTTCTGCAAGGCTGAATTTCCCGATTTCCAGGCCTACCCTGCTCTGTCCTAGGAAAAGCTTACTGCTCTGTTCGCTGAAATCCAGGCATTAAGAGCATCCCAATATAAAACATTTCAACAGAACATTTCTGGTATTCAGTTATTGCAGAGAAACAGATCTTCAGATACAGTGTTAGCTATATGGATGCAGGAGAACAAACAGCTGCTGAAATTAATGATATCCACACCCTTTGCTTCTCAGTTTTGGGCTTTCCACAAATAAAAGATTTTCCATTAAAAATTTTTAGTCACTTGAACTTGCATCTTTTCATTTTATATATAATTTTGCTTATTGTTACTGTATCCTGAGTTTTTCTGACTAGGGATTTTTTCCACTACACCATGCTCCAAGTTAAATACTGCTCTGAAAATATGATATACCAAATGTCATAGTACCACACAGGATACCTGTCTAATAGACTTTCGTTCCTTTTATGTTCTTTCACATCAAAACACAAAATATTTCCAGGCACTTTAGAAAGCCAGCATGGTCTCTGCAGCACACTGAGATCAATCTACAATTTTAATGTAGTTTTGTCAAAAAAAATATTAATGCACCTAATGGCAACATAATGAGGCAATGCTTAACCCAGCTGCATGAAAATTAAAGCAGATTAATATTATTTAACAGGATCTAGTCGTTCATCAAAGCAGTTACTTGCCTGTCTGCATGCCAAATTTGAAGCTACGGTTCTCTCTGATCTGAAATTCTACTTTCTGATCAAAAAAATCTACATCTAACATGAAGAATTTGAGCCAAATTGATTTGCACTGATAATCTGTGGTTTTCAGCAAGTTGCCATATGCACCATCTATTAGAATCATCAGAAAATCCTGGGATGGGGTAAAGCACATAAAAGCCTCTCTGGACTTTGGTTTCAGGTGAAGAGTGCTTTACAGAGACAATGTCCCTGCATTTCATTCTTTGCCATTTTCAAAGGTGGGATAAATCCTTTCCGCACTGTGCGTGTGTTACTCCATATCACCTCACTTCCATTCCCTTCCCTTTTATTTCTGCCTTTGTATGTTTTGGAAGCTTCTGAAGTCCTTGATATCCATACCCTGCAGCCTTCCACACTTTACCCCACTAGAGTTGCTCAAAAGCAAGTGTGGGGGTGGGTTGCTGCTGTCTTTGCTCTCCTGGGGAGCCTGACTCTCTCCATGGCCAGCACACTGTGAACTGAAAAGCCCAAGCAATGCTGTAAGCCAGGCAAATGCTCTGAGACTCTGGATCTGTTTGTTTTCCCACTACTTCATTTAATTCATGAAAACTGCAGGATTTCACAACAGTCCTTTCAAGCGCAATAATGCTGCAGATAGACAGGCAAACACAAACAATAAGAGGGAATTTTGTGTACCAGAGAAAAGACACAGCAATAACAAAGCAACTCCCTGAAAAAAAGGACAGGTTATAAGCAGCTGAAAAAGTAGGAAAGTAAGTGAAAAATGCTAGTGATGGAAGTGAGAGAGTGCAGCAGAGCAAAAACTTGCCAGCTGGGGGACACCATAGGGCAGGGAGGTCAGCACACAGGAGCTGGCTAGTCTGTGCTCAGCAGGTTTCTGTCCTGGGTGTGAAGCCACCCCTCATGTTCTGTCTGCGCAGGCACCCCAAGGAGACTGCGTGCACTTCTGCTCTATCTACCACAGCAACTCTGCAAAGGGACCAAAGCCCTCCAGTGCCTCCAGCTATCACTTCAGACAGACTTCCTTGGCACTCCGACCAAACCTGAGAATGTAATGTATAAATAACTCATCAATTATCCATTTGCTAAAATAGCAGAGTCAGATAGACACGTCCTGGGCTATCTGGGTCATTGAAACATTCCCAAGTGGATGGGCACAGCAATGGATAGTTCTTCACATCTTCCATCTTTGTGCCTGTGGGAATAGGAGCCTCATACTAGAACTGTTGTTATTCTCATCTATTTGCTTTTTTGCTTATGTTTAATTTCAGATTCAGGACGAATTTAGTCTAAGTCCTGATGTACAATAAATGTATTTTTTCTGCTGATAAATTATTAGTTGTCTTACATCCCATGCTGTCTGGTAAACTGTCCTGGGTTAGAAAGTAGGACGTGACCATGTATTCTATCACCATCTTCATGAACCAGCCCCACCTCAAGGCTGTTTTCTGTTAATGGCCCATCAGTGCCTTGCCCACAACTCACAGATAAGCTGCCCCTGGACTATCTCCTGATTAATGGCCCATCAGTGCTTTTGTGAGAAGCTCCACCCAGAAGGAGGACACAGGCACTCAATCCTCGATATAAACTGGAATTTTAAAAATCATTTTGGGGCCTTTTCCACTGGATTTCCCAGAGGACAAGAGCTACATACCCACCACTGGACCTTCTGAGGAAGACCAGACCTTTTCTCCAGGATCGCCTCTTCAACAGGACTACATCCATCACTTTTAGGAGGACTGCAGCCACCATCTTATCGGACTGCCACTGTCCCCTGACTAACAGGAGGTCAGGTTGTACCTGACATCTGTCAGTTTAAACCAGTATTTTCTCCTGCCTTGTTTTATATATATATATATATATGTGTGTGTGTGTGTGTGTGTATAATCATTAGTAAAGAACTGTTATTCCCATTTCCCATATCTCTGCCTGAAAGCCCTTGATTTCAAAATTATAATAATTCGGAGGGGAGGGGTTTACATTTTCTATTCCAAGGGAGGTTTCTGCCTTCCTTAGCAGACACCTGTCTTTCAAACCAAGACACAAACCCAGAGAGCGCTACTTGCCATTCCCCATCCTGAATCCAAGAGCCTTTTCTTAATAGTTCTACACTCATGTATTCAGCAAAGCAGAGTCATTGTTTACTGGTAGAATGCGCTTGATCCAGATCTGCTTCCAGCTGCTGCATGTGCTTCTCTTTAGAAAAATCTGGTTTAATGAATGTAAGGCAGAGTCTCCCCACATGAGCCATGGTGCCACCAGCCAGTTCCACCTGCCACCTTGCTCTCAGCATTGCACACACAGAGGCACCAGGTACTAGTAAGATGGGCAGCTGATTTTTTTCTTATGGAAAACTGGCAATAAATTAACTGGGACATGAACATTCAGCTGGGTTAACTCTTAGCAAGTTCAGGTTTCTAAGATTGTTCCTTTCCTTGCAAAAGCTACAAGCAGGCTAAAAATTCACCTCCTGGTGTCCCTGCTGACTTCCTTGCTTAGGCAACCCTCTGGAGCTGGGTTGAACTTTTGTACTGTTCATTCTTGATTCCTTTGGTTCTTTATTAGGAACCTATTCTTCTTTGAAATTTCTTATTTTAAAAACAACAAAAAACTGAAGTTTTGTGAGACTGGGAAAACTTTCATCTGTTCAAGATAACACAAAATGGAAGCTCTGTCCAAGTCAAAACAGTAACTTTTAGGTTTGTCTTTTAGGAGCTGATGAGAGACCACACACTTTCTCATCACCTCAAAACTGAGATTTAAAATCTGGAAAGTGCTGCCTCTAAAATGGTCACATTATTAACTTCTGCACTAAGACTTTTTGCTAAACTACAGCTTATTTTCAAAAGGCACCTTTTATTACGGAATTCAACTTGGATAATCACAAACCACACACTGCAAAATGAATGAAGTGTATTCTCCAAAGACACAATTACTTTCTCTACCAGTGCTATGCCTCAACAAAATGGTAATACATCCCTGACTCGGCAATATGGCTTTGGAAAAGAAATATTATATTTTATTTATTTATTGCAGACAGTTGAAATTCGTAAATGAAAGCAAAGTCTTAAGGAGTATTAAATAGTGAACAAACAGATCTAATGGACAAACACTAAAAGAAGAGTCTTCCTTCCAAATTTCCAGCACCAGCTGCAAACTTCTTTTCATTCAGAAGAAACTGAGTTAGCAAAAATATGAAAAAGGCTACACTCTTCTTTCTTTCCAAAAACCACTTAACTCTTAGTAAATAAAAGGTAGAAGCACATCAAAAGATTGCTGGCAGCATCTCTTCCTCACCATTGATGAGAAAAAATAACCTGGTTTGCTGCCATTTCTTTATGAAGCTTTTGAATTCTGGCAGACAGATCTGCAGGATGAACTTTCTCTTTTCTACAGAATTCATCACTGTAGTGTTGGCCAGGTTAAGTGTCCCTGAGGTGAGCATGGCTAAGCACAGCTAAACCTCATCCGAGGTTTCCTTCCAGGCTTGGAAACACCTTCACACAAAACATGGATAATGAGTGCTTCCAGCCACCCCTCGAGGCCAGGATGTCCTGTCCTGGGGATCCTGCACTTGGCACCAACTGAGAGACTCTGGTGGGGTAATTTGATGAGAAAACTTCACTGCAAGGCAGCAAACACTGTGTGAGCTCGAAAAACTCATCTTTATGCATGGGGAGAGATTTGAGGAGATGCCCAGGTGGTCCTGCAGTTGCTAGGGGGATAAATATCCAGAGCAGACAGTTGAGTGAAATATTGTGAAAAAATTTCAGGAGAAATAACATTTTTTTCTTGTTTGGCCTGGAAAGGAATGGATGCACTTATCTGCACTCTGCTGTCCGAGAAGGTTGACTCTGGGTGCAACTTGCACAAGGCAGCAATATCAAAGATCTGCACATTTGTCAGCTCTGAACACGTATAGGACTTCTAGTAGAGCCTAATTTCACTCTATTTGGCACAAGTTTACATCTGCCAAGCTTTGCTCACAGAACAGCAGAAACAGAGGTGAAATTTTTAGAGGCTATATGATGTAGATGTTTCAATCCAGGTACTGAAAAACTCCCAAATAAAATATTTTATTTGTCATTTATAAAAGGCAGGCTCTTATGTCCAGTCCCTGTGAGCTTTGCCCACTTCCTGCACTAGCAGGGCACTCTCTGGCAGTAGATCTTTGCCAGCGCTGGGAGCTGTGCTGGGGCAACTCAACCCCTGAGCCTCGTGAGCCACAGCAGCAAGCCGGGAGATTTGCATTTGGACTCACAATACAGGAAGTATTTTTGAAAAGCTGCTTGACTGAACTATGAAAAATTCTTTTCTTCTTTTGTAAGCATGTGATAGCATTACAAAGAATAGTCAAGCCCCACAAAATTTACTTTGTGTATCTAAGTGATGCACTGGGACATAGCACCCTCTATTAACAACACAGTGATCAGATCCAGAGAACATTGACATCAGCCAATATTCTTAGCAAGGAAACAAAAAATACTGTCCCAAACTTACATGGTTTTAGTATTTTCTCTAGTTTCAGGGAGGTTATGGATGGAGCTGTACCTTTAATATGACTGGATGTGATGAAGTGCTTTTTTTTAGTGATTGGACCACCACATTTTGAAAGGCAGATTTTTCCTCTATTTTTGCCACTGATAAAACACTGTTATGTTGCTTGTGGAATTAGGGGTTTTATCCTCCTGTCAACAAAATATACATGCAAATAGACTTAGATTATTTATAGAGCAACATCAAATTAAACTGCTTGTATAATGACTTAAAACTGGTTATCGCCATCCTGCACAATATCTGTTTAAAAACACCACTTGCAACAAGCATTGCTAATCAAAGGAGGAAACAAAACCACACTGTCATTAATTTTAAGCATCTAATAGAGTGCTGTTCCACTCTCAGCAGTGCAGTGCAGTGCAGGAGAGGGATGCTGTTTTTATCAATATATGCTCTTCAGCTTCTATACAGCCCTTTGGAGAGTCCTGTATGGACCAAATTTCAGAATTTAAGGCTCAGACACTTTTGAAAAGCTAATGAGGACTTTCAGGCTCATTCTCTTGTTCCTGCCATGAGGTACAGAAGTGTTGTATGGAGGCTGGGAGTTGCAGAAACAGAGTCTATACAGACATATGCTTTCTACAAGTTTTATCCAGTTTTGGAATGGGAGTTCCAATCCCAGGACAACTGGGATTATTCAGTCACACTATGGAGCATTTTAAACACCCACAAACCATGTAGGGTATGGGAGGGTAGATGGGCAAAAGCTACCTGCCAGACTCTGGGACAGCCACCTCCTGGCCCATCTGAGCCAGCCAAGGAGAAACAACAGGTCTGTGTGGCTGGGACGTCCTGGGACGTGGTTCTCTCTTCACATCCATTATTTCTGTGGTTGCCTACAAGCACCTGTCCCACCAGCCAGTGTGGTTCCTCAGCATTTAATTTGGCAGAGCAGGGTTGGTTTGCAGCACCTCTGTTGCCCCCCAGAGCCTGGCATTAGGCTGCTTTCCAAGCCTCGCATTTTGGGCTGCTCTTCCTGGCTCAACCTCATCTGCTTGCATTAACTGAAGGCTATTAAAATCACCAAGTGCTTCAGAAATGGATTTTGTCAGTAATAAAGCTGCATTCTGGCTGCCTTCCCTCTGACCAGAGCTACAGTGCAAGCTGCAAGGAGCCTCACCCTGACACCATGAAAGCCACTTCTATTCCTGTCCAAACTTCCCTGTGCAAACACAGCGGTCACTTAAACACCACAGCAACAAAACAAAACAAACACTGCACCCACTGCCTGACCAGCTGGGAGCTGTATGTGTGGTGCACTAGGCACACAGACTCCAAGCAAGGAGAAGCTGCTCAGTGCTTGTAGGGCAGTCCTCAACACACTGGATCATGTAAGGATCTGACAGAAAATAAATTGGAGCTTCAGTCAACCATTTAGAAGTGTTAGAAACTCCCCAGTGCAGGTCATTTAATTTGGTAAGAAAAGAAAAAAAGAGGTAGATTTTTTTTTTCCTACCCCTCTGTCTATTTTTTCCTCTTGGACTCACTCTGGTGGTGATGGAGCTGCTGATGCTATAGAGTAATTGTGGTGACTCCAGTCCTCACAGAAGGAGGAAATTACCTCTTTTTCTCTGAGCTCCTGTTTTTCCTGAACCGTTTAATGATACTGGGTCTAGAATGTTGCGATTTACTCATAGAAGAAAGTGGCAAATTCTTCCCTTTTTTATCTGTTCTTCATCACAACTACAGCTCTGGTTTGTGTCACTTCTGCACTCAAAACATTGCTCCAGTTGAAGGGTAGGGAGTGATCCCTTGTAAAACCAATGCCAGTGGCCAGTGTGGATTAGGCAGGGCAGGGAGGTGAGGGGGAGCAGAGCCCTCCTGTTCCTCTAAGGTCCTCTTCTGTCTTCACATCATGCATGTTCCTGCTGGAAAGAGGAGGAAGAAACTATCCCTCATTTCCAAAACTCTTGTTGAAAGTGAAGAACAGTGAGAAACGGAAGAAATTTTCCATCAAAAGGGAAAAGACCAAGGGAAGGAAAAGTGAAGGCGCTTAGTGGATCCTACATGAACTCAGTTTTGCACCCTCAGAGCCTGCCTTCTGTTCAGAGCAAGTTTGCTTTCTCAGCATTTCCCAGCAAGATTATGGATCCACTGAACTTAAAAAGTGATTAATCGGCACAGTGCTGGCCATCAGCAAAGACAGGAGTGGTTCCAAGGGCATTTCCTGACTGACAGCCTCCCCTGAAACCCACCTAGGTGCACTGCTGCTTCTCACCATCTTCATGGATGGGTGAGAGTATTACTAATAATACCTGCCTGTTCTTGGGTATGTTACAGATGATCTGTCTCTAACAGCTGTAAGATTTCATCTGCAGGAATAAAATAAACCAAGGTCAAACTCCTCTATTTGAAACAAGAGATATTGTCTAGATGCTAAATAGGGTGAAAAAAAGAGATTGTAACACTAAACCCACAGCAGTGGGGAAATCTTTGAGCTGCGAGAATAGGTGTTACACATCCTGCTGAAACTTATGGGCAGAATGTTGGTACAGGAGGGCTCCCTTAAATCAAATTATCATACTTCTCTGAAGGCGTAAAGGACCCGGTCTGTACCTGTTTGTTGCAACAACAAGGGGTGGGTGTGAACTTGGAAAAATCCCTATAGCCAAGGAGGTACTGTGATGTTGGAACCAGGGGACCCAGCTCCCTGCACCCCCGCAGCTGGAGGTGGCCCAGGTGGCAGTGCTGGCCTGGAAAACAAATCAGCCCCATGACAAGGCTGGGGAGCCTCTCACCTCTTCTGCTGTTGCTTGAGCCTCACAGCAATGAGACCTGTGCTTCCTGGAAACCATGGCAACTGGAGATTTACTTTAAAAATAAAGAAGTGCTCAGTTTCTGACAGAGGATACAGCAGCTTCTGCAAGGTGTGAGCGTGATATCTTTCTGTGTCCCTCATCAAATCCTGTACAGATTGAGCCTCTGCCCAGCTGCAGAGTAATAACTCTGTATTGAAAAGGCTGCAGGAAGAAGCAATATCTGCTGGTGTTCAAAGGTAAATAAACATCCATTTGGCTGGATCCTGTGCTTCCTACTTAGAAAGGTGGAAGATGGAAAAAATATGGTCAAACAGGGACTGTAAAGACTGACTGGACAGAAATTCAGGCCACATTTTCTCCTCACTATTTGAGCTTTCACCTCTTTACTGAACTGTAATATTAATAAACAATGTATTGTGTGTTCTCATTTTCATGGGCTTTTCACTATGTTGACATGCAGTTTCTCATATTTTTTAATATAAAGTCTGAGCACAGCATTGGGACTCTCCTAAGAGAGACAGCTGACAGCCACATGTTTTTTAGAGCTGACAGCTTGGAGTTCTCACTCATCACAGCTAAAGGCATTAATAAAAATTATTTTGCTCATGTGCATAAAGTTGAATCTGGGCTTAATGGCATTTTTTTCTGCCACAAGAAGAAAAAAAATAAACAGTATATTCTGAAACTACTTAAGTCTTAAACAAACAACTGAACATGAAAGGAGAAAGGTTTTGCTAAAATGCACTCGGGCCTCTGAGCAGAACTTGAGACATGCAGAAATGCTATGAAGGAGTTTTCTCTGGAGTAGACTACTGTGGAACTTGCAAATTGTACTGAAACACTGAATTACTGCATTGTTAAAAGCACTCAACACACAAAATGGAGCGGAAACAGGTTTCTTTGCTCTCTTTGTGGGCAGGAGGGAGCTTTTAGATCAATTGTTATGTAAATCTACCTCTAGATTCCACCTAGGTTAAAAGCTATTCTTCAGTCCCTTAAAATCAGAGTCTCTAAAGAGGTTATTGTGTAGAAAGGAGCCAGCCCTGGTTTCCCAGGGCTTTTCCACAAACCACTCATGTCCATGATTTTCTCAGAAGGCTTATTTATTAATATCAAGAAAACGGAACAAGCGTTTCTCCCTCTAGCAGGTTCAGCTGCAGGGAACATCTCTGTCTGTCCGTGTGTCTCTGACTGTGTCTCAGTCAGGAATTCACAACAAGACAAAGGAAGACATTTCATTGGTCAAGGCAACCCCCTTACCATCAACATTTCTCTTATTTACATTATTCATCAAAGCTTTCTCCTGGGGAACTACAAAAAGTTCCCTTGGAAAATGGAGTTCAGGACAGGTTGACAAAAGCTTGCATTTCTCCAGCCTTTCTTTGAGATTTCTCAAAAACCCACTACCAAGTCATCACCACAGTTATTGCATGAGACTTAATTTTCTATAGATGTCAAGATGTGGTTTTGCATTTTAAAATGTAGCTGGGAGCCCCATTCCCCTTTCACAAGAGATCTGGGGGACAAATACATATTTCAAGTGCACCAGAAAACTGAGCTTACCCTGAGCTGGCCACCCCAGCCAGGTCCACCAGAAAATCCCACCTGGAATAAGGTGTTCACCATGAATGTCACCTGTCTAAGAGCAAAGTTTTTGTCAGGTTGACATGGGTAGACTGAGATGTGTCAGAGCAATGGACCAGACAGGACCTTGGGACATAATTCCTGGTTTTGTGGCAAGGCACTAGCTCAGAGCAATACCCCACACCAGAGGCCAGGAACAGCTGGCCACTATGATGAAGCAGACTGCCATGACTTCTCAAATTTGATGGTAGTCACTTAGCCACTTCATCTGCTGGATCCCTCAGTGTGAAAAACGAGGTTCACTCTCTTGTTCAAATTTAGAAGTTTAATAAAGGACAAGAGGGGACAAAGACAATAAAGCAAAATTAACAGCACTGGGTGCTTGGCACTCAGCCAAGAGCACACCTGCTATTGCAGAGACACCCTTTACATACCTTTTCTATTGCATCAGCCTACTGCATGTTCATAATCAATTATGCATATTCAGACTCTTCCCCAAACTAGTTTACATGCTCCAGGAACTGTTTAGCACGGCCCCTCCTCTGATCTGCCTTTTTAGAGCATGTTTATTCCTTGGCTGTGGTTTTAGTCAGTTTTAATTATCACCTCCAGCTGGAGCTTGGGTCCATGGTTTCTGCAGTAGTTGCTGACAGCAGGGAGTCTCCATCATATGTTCATTGGATGTTATCCAACCAAGCAGACTGTTCAATTTTACCACAAGCATAACTGTAGTAGTTATTTCACTACTATGTCTAAATTTAGTTAATAACAGAAATAAAGGAACTAGCTATTGTTACAAAAATTATATCTTTATAGCAAAAATACTTTAACCTTATACATATAGCATCTATTTTAATATTGGCAGAAAGCTAATATTATAATATGTATTTATCACAAAGAGAACAAAACATGGGATTTGGTAAGTGCTGCTGTTCTTAAAAGTCTCTCCAATATTTAAGGGACAAAAAGTTTTTTCTGCTTAACGTGGTTTCTAAACTGTTACCTACAACAGTTTGCCCAGAAAAATACACTCTGCTGCAGTGAAAACATCTCTCCCATGGAAAATCTCACAGCCTATCCATCCTGCAGTCAGGGGCCCGTAGACATAGGGTTTCAACCTTTTTAAAGATTAATTATTCCAGCCTAAACAACAAAGACTCTCTTCTTCACCAAATCTCTAAGAGACTTTCATTGCTTCTATATAGCCTGGCATACGCACTTCTCACATCTTCATAGGCTGCACGTGAATTTCCCATCTCCCCATTTCAAATGGAATTAAAGAGACAAAGCAGTCTGTGATATTACAGTTTTACCACGACCTGGGGAAAACATTTTTAAGCTAAGCGCAAAATACACGGCTCTTATTCCCCACTGCCATCTTGACTCCATCCCAGGTGACTTATTTTTTCTTTCTGACCTTGGAGCTGCCCGGTTAAGAAATTGATCTTGTTCGGGCTTTGTATTTGAGAAAGCCTCACTCCTCTTATGCTGCTGGCTGCATGGTGTCTTCTTCAGTCAGCACAAGCTGTGCTGGCTGCAGAGAAGCTCTGCCAACCCCCACCAGGTTTGTGTGGGGCCACACCAGCCGTGTGGAGGGGAAGGGAGGCTTGCTGGTCCCCATAAGCTGTGCCTGGTGGTTGTGGCAGGATGTGTCCTCCCTCTCCTATGGCTGGGGCATTTGGAAGAGATAACTCAGGCCAGATTAATGGCCCAACGAGGATCCAGATAGTCTAGCGGGAGCCAGATAACCCTGCAGGAGCCAGAGAGCCCAGCAGGAGGTCACCTCTAGGCTCCTGACAGCCTGGGGAAAAGACCCAGTGCACATCTTGGTATGAGGACAGATGTGGAAAGAGATGAAGGAAATATTCTTGACCAAAATGACGCTGCTTCTTCAAGGCATGCCCTCAGTCAGAGGGGCCTCAGCGTCCTTCCCACAGACACCCTTGTCGTGGGCGACCGCCACTGCGGCAGGTGTGCCCACTGGTTGGCTCCTTGTCAGAGAGGCACAATAGAAGCTGGTGGTGGAGCTTAGTGTCCCAGAGACAAAGAACTGAGAGGGACCTTTGGTTGAATTCCAGAGGGTTTATTCTCCAGAGGCATCAGGAACAAAAGACATAGAGAAAGAGTATGCAGGAGTTTTTAAACGGGGGTGGAGAAAAGGGGATAACCAACAGGGTACAGGCAAAGTGGATGACACAACTTGGGAAGGACAAATTAACAGGGTAGAGAGGCCAGAGTTACAAGGAAGATCCAATGGGTAACCGAATAACACAGAACTGTCTGGAACAAGGGGAGGTAGTAAGAGCTAGGGCGACACCCAGTAGGATGTGCTCAGACCTCAGCGCTACCCACAGATCCGCCCTCCAACCCACTGTCCTGAGTGAGGAAATCCACCCACTCGATGGCAAGTGCCTGGTGTGTATTTGCCTGCCACAGCCCAGGAGTGGGCGTGGTCACCACAACAATAAAGACACGGTTCTTATGTCTGTAAAAGCCCCCACAATTAGCACAGAGGCAGAAGTCTCTTACACACTTCTTTGGGAATGTGTGTGAAGTTTTCTCCTTAGAACAAAGTGCAACTCCAAGTCACTTCCCTGGGGATTGAGAGAGAGGATTTCTTGATGTGTACTCTGTGGCAATGATGTGGCCCTGTCCTGGGTTGGAAAGTAGGACATGACCAAAAGCATGTATTCTATCACCATCTTCATGAACCAGGTGAGGCAGTGGTCCCTGCCTCCCCCCACCCTCAAGGCTATCTTCTGTTAATGGCCCATCAGGGCCTTATCTCAGAACTCACCATTTCATTGTGAGAAACTCCACCCAGAAGGAGGATCCAGGCACTCAATCCTGGATATAAACTGGGATTTTTAAAGTCATAAGCAGGCCTTTGCCACTGGATTCTCCAGAGGACAAGAGCTACATACCTAACACTGGACCTTCTGTGGAAAACCAGACCTTTTCTCCAGGATCGCCTCTTCAACAGAACTACATCCAACACTTCAAGAGGACTGCAGCCACCCTCTTATCGGACTGCCACTGCTCCCCTGACTAACAGTAGGTCAGGTTGTATCTGACTCTGTCAGTTTAAACCAGTATTTCCCCTGCCTTGTTTCATATATATATATATATGTGTATATACAATTATTAGTAAAGAACTGTTATTCCTATTTCCCATATCTCTGCATGAAAGCCCCTTGATTTCAAAATTATAATAATTTGGAGGGAAGGGAGTTGCATCTTCCATTCCAAGGGAGGTTTCTGCCTTCCTTAGAAGACACCTGTCTTTTCAAACCAAGACAGGCCCTTATTTAGGGCCTGAGCAATGAAAAAGACTCCATTCTCAAAAATCATCAGAAGGCTTAGATCTTTTATTCATGCAAAGCAAGCAAAAGCAAAAATGCAAAAAGTAAAAAGCAAATAAATCTTTTGCAGAGAAGAGAAGAGCAATCTCTTTCTCTCTCGACCCATCACAGGAGTGGCTGTGTGTGTCAGTGACCAGAACAGTGTGTGAAAAGAAATCCAAGATAAAGTTTTTCCATTGGCCAAGGGAATGCCTTTTTCAAAGCATCTTTTCAAAACATCAGTTGTTTACATCTGTCTGCCTGGGAACATTGTCCACAGGCACTCTGACTGACTTAGATGCTGTAAGAATCGCTTTCAGGTAGAAATGTCTGAAAAATCTTTCATGGGTTTCCACAGTACTCCATCAAAGAACTGGATGGTAAGGAACATTGAATTGTAAGTTATACTATTTCTTTGCTAGCTGTAATTTTATGGTACCTTTAACTCCACGTGTATATACTAGTATTCCCTTTATATTTTACCCCTGTATAGTAATAGTCTTTCTTAAGTCTTATGTCTGTTAGCTTTGTGTCTATTTTATAATAGATAATAAATGCATCTATTTTATAATAGACCAAGTCATCCATTATTAAAGAACTTGCAAATCAGAGTGGATTTTGGGGTGGTGGCCACCTCAAAATAGCTACTGCCTTGCCTATTGCCCAGAGGTCTGGGCAATAGACAAAGAGCTGATTTAAACCTACACTATACATTCATAACAGTGGTCTTGGCTGCATGGCACCTCATAGCTCTTTCTTAGCTGCCTGGTGATTAAGGCTGATCCTAGATGCCCCCCGGAGCTGGGATGGTTTTTCCCAGCAACCTTCTGCCCTCAGAGGGAGAGGGAGCCTGGCCCAGCCTGGGGCTGGCTGGCCCCCCAGGGGCTCCTCTTGTCCCTGGGCAGCCCCATCCCTGCCCCGCTGTTTAAATAGGCAAATCGGGAGAAGCGTCATTGGTCTAAAAGCTTGTCCATCAACCCACTACAGCAGCAGGAAAATACCTCCATGTCTTGGTGCAGTTTCACCAGCAGTTGCCAATAACTCTGCTCATGCTGCAGAACATACATAATCCATGCGTGAGCCCAGCCATTCTTTCCTATGAAACCCTGTTCAAGTCTGACCTCCTCCCCATGATGAGCAGCCCCCCTCCCAGGAAACAGCAGTTCCTGTCCAAATAGCTCAAGGTTTGGGTCCTTCACTGAGGAACACTGCTGCAGAGGAAGAGTCAAGTGCCAGGTTTAGGTTTCCCTGTCAAAAGCTCTTGGATGCACAGAGAAGCTGCAGAGCCAGCTCGGCTAATGCAGTGGTGAAAGTTGTGTCTGGATCCTATACAGAGCGGGGAAACTAAATGCTCAGGTGCTTTCAGAGCCCTTCAGAAGCTACTTATTATATGACTGTTACAGTGAGGCTGTTTTGAGTTTTGTCTTTTTTTCCTTATATGTTGTCTCTATTCTTTACACATATATTTGTAGCTTGTATTGCTGCCTAGTTTTCCCAGTAATTTTCCACAGCCTCTCCCTAAGCAGAAAGACAAAACAAATTCAAGAGCTTGAAGCCCCAGGGAGTACATAAGCCCCTATCCTATCTTGGTTCTTCCTGGCTACCAAGGTTGAGACCAACTCTTTGAGATAAACACTACAGCTAACACCAATGGGAGTATCCATAGAGAAGGGTCTTGACGTGGGCGGAAATTGCATCACCACTTGTCCTCCTAATTAGTGCTTTAAATCAATTTTGCTAATTTCCTAAAACCTATAAAAACTGTATTCACCCCATGTGAATGGGCTTTTGTGGACCTTCTCCATAACTGCCCCTGAAGGCCTTCAAATAAAGATCCACTTTTATATTACATCCTGACCAAAATTATCTCGAGTTTCATTTCCAGGTTGGGAAAAAGGCAACAGCAGAGGTTTTACAATACAGCACACAGCACTAACGATCATTAAGCTACTTAACCATGGAAAATTGCTTTAATGTTATCTCAATGCATTAATGAATGATTCATTAATTAATTCAAATTATTAAACACTGGTGTTGCTTTCCCGCTAGGCTGGTATGACTTCATGCTAAATCCAAGCAGGATAGTGGTGTTTAAGCCAGCTCTGAAATCATGGTGGTCATGAGGATCCCACTGACGGTGGTGGCAGCAGCCACCACTTAACTTGCTGCAATGATGCTGGGCAAGGGAGAAAGCAGGAGGCTATTCCAAGCTGGAAAGATCTTTGTGATAAGAGGGAGCAGGTTCCTGTACAGATTCAAACCATCACTGCATCTCACCCAGAGGAGACCTTCAGCCTTGAAGCTGTTTTGAACTGATCCTTGGCAGTCTCAGAAATAAAAGCAGATTTGCAGGCATATCTGGCCATGCTGCTCATGCAGGTAATGATACCTTGGGCACTGACAGAGGAGAACCAGTTTCTGATGCATAGCCATTGTGCTTTTTAATTTTCCAGGGCAGTCATTAAAGTCTAGAAAGCTTTTACATCCTTTATTTCTGCAAAGAGTACTAGATCATTGATTCTATGCTAAACCCAACAAGAGCAATCCATTTGGATTGTCTGCGAAGAGGCTACTAATGTCAAAAATCACCTGATACAGGAATAAATTCACTGTAGTGTCAATCACTTAACTGGCCAGTGAACCAATGATACCCACCAGGCAATGGTTAGAAACTCCATGTCTTTTGAACATAGCAGCCATACAACTGCAAACAACAGCTGAGGGTAACTGGTAACACACAGGGAAGAGTTGGGTTGAAAGTTTTACATTCCATATTGAAGACAATGTTCAATGCCTGGGAGCTGAAGCTGGGTGTATTTAGACTTAAAACAAGGAATGTTTCTCAGCTTGTTGGGAGACTAATCACCTAAAGAACAGGGCAGTCTTTGATTAGGTCTTTCTAAATGGCAAGAAAAAATTGAAAAAATCCTTCTCAAGTGCCGGAACATACCAGTCTGGAGAAGACCTGCACACAGTAGATAGAAATAAACCAAGTGTCACTAGAAACACCCTGAGAAGGTTAAAACAAGGGGTAAAATGAATAAAGAAGGGACTGAGATCTCCTGAGCTCAGACTTTTTTCCTCTGGCATACTGGGATGCTCATGATGCAGACCCTCCCATAAAAATTTGATCTCACCACACTCAAGGAAGAAAGCTCTGCCCTGCAGCAGCCTGACTCCCTGGGGAAGCCGAGTCTCTGGAAATCACTGAAACTTCAAAAAGTTGTGGATGATACCCTTAATCCACAACCAGGAGGAACTGCAGCACTGGTTTTAATGGAAGTAGAAGTAGATCAACTCCAGCTACTACAGAAAACCTTTCCCAATAATTGTTACTGTAATGCAAATCTCTGTGACACCAGCTACCAGTATGTTGTTAACCATTGCCATATAAGAGTTCATTAAAACAGAAAAAATCCTGCAAGGGAAGAAGCATCCTTTCCCCCCAGTACAGACCAGTAAACAAGATGATGAGAGTTGAAAGGACTCACCCTTGGTCTCTCTGAGCACCATGGCAAACCAGCACATTCTCAGCTCTATCCCCTGCCTCAGAAAGGAGCCAGCCTCTCTCCTCAGGGCCAGGCTGGCAAAACACAAGGCACTTTATTTAAAAGGGAAGAATAGCTCCTACTCAATAACACCTCCCATCCACTTTTTAAATCCCTGGAGGATCAGGTGTGATACTGAAGCAGTATAGGTGGGAGGGGAAATAAAGAAACCCACAACTGCAAGGTGCTGATGATCAGACAATTGTACATTCAAGAGGCTATGTTAATTAGAGGCTTTTCAAGAGAAGGGTCAAAGTACTTTGCAGACACTGGTGAAAACAGATTTTAACAAGTGGTGATAAGTCCTAGTGTTGGAGAGGCATGTCCAGTTCACAAAGGGGAGACTCCAGCTGAGGCTATGCTACACCAGCAGCCACCTGCCATTGACCAAGTGCAAGCCAGAGATCAATCCAATTGATCTTTTGGGGAGTGTTATGATATTAAAATGAATAATCGTATAGGCATTGGTAAAGGGTCTTTCCCTACATAATAGTTATAGCTCTTTGTTAGAGCCCAAAAGCACCTGGGTCATCTGGTCACTCAGATGATGCATTACCAGTGGCTCAGGGAGGAGGAATTGATTTTTTTCTTAATGACTATGTGTAATGTGGCAGCTTTATGCACTGTAGGCAGAGACCATGGCTGTTTAGGAGGATCTGATAATAGCTCACAACTGAAGCAGGTTTTTTTCCTAGCAGAAGGAGTTCAGAGCAGAGAGTGGAACAAGTCATAATTAATTTTGTTGTTGTTTAGATATTGCTATGGTCATGCTTTCCTGCTTAAGTAAGGGAAGCTCAGAACATGGATATGGTTTTATTTACAAGCATCAAAATGGTTCCTTTAATTGTTACATGTGCCTTCTAAAAAAGGGCACATGAAAGTCATTTAAGAATTAAAAAAGAATAACATCTAAGAGATTGAGCAAGTTCTTTTATTTTATCCCCAAGTGAACACTAACTTTGAGGTTATTCTTGCAGTTTATTTGCACTAACCAAGAAAACCAGGTCATATTAAATGAAAGAGCCCATATTTCCTGTGAAGCAAAAGTGCTTTCTCAGCAGAGACTTGTTCACTCTGTACTTGTCCTAGGCCATTATTTCACTTCCCTGAGACATGCCTTGTGAGGAATACAACAGGGACCAGACATCACTTTTGGTGAACTGTACTTCTGTGAGTCGGAAACAAGGACTGCAAGCCTGGAGCTGTGAGAGAGGTAACACCTGTGTCACCCTACACCCAGGGGTGTAGCATGGAGAGAAAAGGAGCATCAGAGAGAAAAATACTGCCCAAAACCCACAGGCACAGAAGATGGAGCCCCAGAGGCCAACAACTGCTGACTACCTGCCAATGCCCCAGCCCAACTTTGCCAGCAGCTTGTTTGTGCAGTGACACTTCAGCAATAAATGGGCCTGATTTTTGACACAATAAAACTCAGAGACCTGAGCAGGAGCTTCCAGACTCCCCTGGAGCGCAAATGCGACTGCTCCAAGTAATAAATCTTGGAAGGCCCAAGCACAGTGTGATGCTCAGGACGTAGCACCAAGGCGGAGCATGGCTACAGCATCTCCTGTAGGTAAGACTGGCTGGGTTTTGCCACGCTGTGTCCCTTGGTACTCCATGCAGCACATCCAGCTCCACCAGCCAGCATTACAGGTCTCGAGGGGTTACAGGTGACACTTGGGGAATCAGAGCATCAGCACCCAAAGGGATGAACTGATAAGTCACTTCATGAAAATGTAATTTTCGATATTTCATTAGGATTTCTCTCATCTGTTAAACATCATCCCAGAGAGTTTGGTGACACTCTAAATGAAGTTGTGAAGAGATGTGTTTGTTTTAGATGTAATTGGGCAGCTGTTTTATTATGAGTTAATGAACTATGATGATTAAAAAGAATTCAGTTTTAGCAAACCATGTATTAACAATTACTCTGGACTAAAATCACAGCTAAGCTAGTGTTAGACAACTTTTGTGACAATGGCTGGAAGAAGAAGATGAAAGGGAAAGACAGTGAGATGCGACAGGACAGAAGATGTCTCCAGGCCAGGCTCAATGCATCAGACATGGATTCCCTGAGCAGCCCCACTCCTTCACGCCATCACCATCTCCTCTGCCCTAAAACCCCTTTTGGCCCAAATCAGTCATCAGGGTCTGTTCACACTCTTCCATCTTCCCAGACCCTCTTCATGCTCATGTCTCCCCTTTCCCCTTGCCACAGCATTTCATGAGGTGCTGGTGGAAGGGAGAGTGCACAGTGATGGCAGCAGGCTTAAAGATAATTGATGTCTTTGTGGTCGCAAAACATGTTTCAGACTGCTTTTCCCCATTCTCTGGGTCACTTTGGCCAAGGCTGTTTGCCCTGGAGGCATTGCACAGAATGTGATGCTCCTTCCTGACTGTGAGGAGACCTGAGCACCAGCAGCACCATGAAAAGCTGATCCTGAGCTGGGGAGTTCTGCATTTGTCCTTCCCACACTTTCCAGTTTAGAAGAGATTTTTGTACATAAGCTGGACCTGGTGTCAAAGAAGCCACAGAAAGCAGATGGAGTTTCCACAGGGGGTTCCCAGTTCACATGGAGCAGTTTTTAATCAGTGGAGTTTTTGCTCTAAGAGAGTGTCAGTGAAAAAGCTTTAAAGAGTTAAATGAAGACAGATCCATATGCCACATGTGCAAATCACTTATCTCCTTCTGTTAAAATAAATCCAAATCACTGTGACTTCCTGACAGCTGCCTCCTGATCTTTCTCCACTTCAGCCCTCCATTTGGCCTTTTCTATGTTCACCCTCAGCAGTGTCTAATCCTTTTGCGCAGCCTGGAAACGATTTGGTGGAAATCATTGCTTGCACACAGATGCCACCACTAAATATCCCCACATTTTCACCCCTTCCTTTGACACCTCACTGTCCTTTTTGATATTTTGCAGTGATAGAAGTTAATCTGTTACCTTGTTATACCACATTTTCAGCATTTGCAGCTCTGATTATCAGGAGAATTATACTGTTAATTATTTACAGGTGCACTAGGACTTGTAAGTCAAACTGGAGATCCAGCAGAGGAATGGGATAGGGAGAAGGGTCACAGCTCTTGGTGACCATGGTGGCATCCAGGCCAGGCAGGCAGGACCACAGGAGCCTGCTGGCTGACAGATGCTGGGCAGAACCAGGTGCCATTGACACTGTCTGAGCTACTCCATCACCTTTGGCCCAGCCTCTTGTTGAGACACCATCATACAAAGCACTGCACAGGTTTATGGCAGAGTGAATCAGAAGGAATGTATTAATTAGCAGGTTGTACTTCCCAATGCCAATGTCTCCTCTGGAGAAGGGGTGATACAGATCCTGTATCATACATTGCTCATGTGTATGTATTCTCAAAGCTATCTGTCACCCAGGTTCTTGTTTCCAAAGAACATACATCACCATACATTAGGTGAGCCAGTTCCTTCAAAAACAATACTCACTTCTTTGCCTGTGATGGTCATGGTCATGCAATCCAGCACAGTCAGTGCAATCATGATGTAGCAAACCTTTATCCCAACAATGTTCCTTGAGGTGTCAAGGACCTCAGACCTGTGGAGGACAGAGCAGGGTTTCCATTCTGCAGTGTTGCGTTTCTGGCATCTTGCTCGTCACGATGATGAAGCAACAAAGGGGATGGAGAAGAGGCCTCTGCAAGGAGAGCCCAGAAAGCCTTTATTCATGTGAGAGAAGGCAGTTGTTTTGCTGATTGAGTTACAAGTAAAAATAGAAGAGTGGGAATTAAGATAGAAACCAGTTGTTTGTTAAATTACCAGTAAAAATAGAAAGGGAGGAGGACTATGATAGAGATTAGCTGTTGTCAAATAAGTTGATAAATGGGGAAGATGTAACCAGCTGTTTTTACTTATTAATCACTAGTATATTAAACCTCAGCATTTTGCAAAGCAATTATTGTAAGCTAGCCAACTAATTATATAAAGGAAATGGTATATTTTGGGCAAGGCCTATGAAACATACCAAGGAGGAACAACGGAAAGGAGGATCTTTGGCCTTCATCCTGGTGTATTTTGGACAGTGACTGTGGAACATACCGAAAAGGAACAGCGGAAAAGGGGACATCTGGCCCTCTTTCTCACGACCACCGGACAACTGGGACGACCACCTGGCAACAGGTTGCGCACGCGCAGAAATGAGAAGTGACACTGGGATCCGAAGCCAGAAGGGTATAAAGATCAAAGACACAAAGACCTCGGCAGAGAGCCCAAGGCAGAGCAGAGGCTCCCCAGCCGCCCCAGCGCTGTTTTGCCTGCTTGTGCTTGCTCAATAAATTTTAAATTGTTAAAACCCTAATTGGCTATGGGTTATTTTTAAACCCGAATTGGCTTTGGGTTGATCAATTGATTGGCTACTAATCTATAACAATTCCCATGGTGTTATTCAGTTTTCTGTGGGGGAAAGGCAAAGGGTCTGGAGTTTTATGGGGATCTGGGGGAGGGATGGAGTTGGGATCCCTCAGAGACCAATAGAAAGGAGATCGAGGGAGTGGCCAGGATTTAGCCGGGAAGGGGGTAAAAAGGGGTGAGGGGAACACCACAACTCCTCAGATTTTACAAATTTAAAAAAGGAAGGGTTTTAGGGGAACAGTGAAGAATTTAAAACAGTAATGCAAAGCAATACAATCGGTGTAGGGCAGCCCCCGGACTGGAGCTGTCTCTGCAGTTTTCTTTGCGTTGTCTCCCTGTCGGGGCTTTGGCTTCTCCTGCTGCTGCTTGCTTGGTTGCACTCACTGCCACTGTGTTGCTGCTTGCTGTTGCTGTTTTGCACCGCGCCGCGCCCCCTGCACCGTGGCCAGGCTCCCAGCATGGCAGCAAGCGGGGACCCCATCCAGCCCCGGACAGCCGGAGACGTGGCTCTGCCTCCCACAGCCCGCTGTGGGCGGCTGGAGGCATGGCCCTGCCTCCCGCCACCGGGACAGGCACGGCTCTGCCGGGCGGGCCACAGCCCCCACTCTCCGTGGCTTTGGAGGCGCAGCCCAGCTCCCTGCCCGCCACCTTCCCCTCCCTCCCCCGGGGAGTCCCGGCTCATCCCCCTTTCCCCCCGGGGCCGAGAGGCAAAGGGAGGGTTTCGCGGCTGCAAGCACACTCACCAACGCAGGGGAGAAGGGGGAGGGGGCCTGTGCCAGCAGTGACACAGGGGGTGGGGTTTTGGCAAGCCTGGGAAAATTTAAAGGGAGAAGAAGAAGGCAGCACGGCGAGGCTGAACACGCGATCAGCCGACGCCACCTTTGCAAAACATGTGGCGTCAGTTCGGCTGTGGTTTGGGGGTTCTAGATGGGGTTCGGCGGGAGCCCCAGGCTGGAGTGCTCAGTTCCAACACGGGAAAGGACAGAGGAGACTGAGAAACACACAGTCAGCTCTCTCCTGAGGAATAAAAAGGGGAACAAAGCAGGTGGGGGAGGGGGTGCCCCCACCATGTGGCCAACTTCTGGATAACTAAGTAAAACAAAACAAAGATTAGTCCCTTTATATTTCACGTGCAGAAATGAGGGACTGTGGGGCTGACATTTAGAGGATCTTAGAGAAATCCAACAGCAAGCCTGAAAAAGCCCTTTCTCCTAAATTGTAAAACTTCTTGCTTTCTAGAGAGAACAGTCCTGTAAACATTTCATGTTCTCAGGAAGGTTTTTGATAAAGAATGTAAACATGAAGAGATGTTTTGGAAAAGAGTATTTGCTTGTCCAATTAAATACTTGATCTTTGTTCAGTTTCACACTTTGTACTACACTGTTCTGTTCACGCACAGAAAAACTCAGACAATCTCACAGGTGACATGGCTGCAGAGAGATAAAAGTCTTTTGCTCTTGTCTTTTGCACCTTGCTTGCTAGCTATGCTTGCATGAAACAATAAATCTAAAGCCTTCTGAAAAATCTGTGAATATGGAGTAGTTTCTTGTGGATCAGGCCCCTAGTGTAGGGTCCATCACGACCACAAGGGACAGCTAATCTTTAAAGGAAAGAACTTCTCCCAAAACTGGGGGTACAAAACTTGAATCTTCTCATGTTAGGGATGGGTTTTTTCCCATAAGCTGAGGCCTATGCATGAGGTGTGACCCCCTTTACCTCAACAAGAATCCACCCCTAACTCCCCACCAGACCTGAGGCAAAAAGAATTAAACAAAAAAGAAAAAACTATCCCCATACCAGGCCTACCGGGCTATCCACAGCTCCCCTCACCACGGGGTTTTCCAGATGGCTCCCCACAGGGGCTTACCAGCACAGGGAATCAAAATAAAACCCTCAGAGTGGTCCGCTGTGTTTCAGCTGACTTCTTTAAGAGCACGACTTCTCTAGAAGCTATTGGCTGCCCCTTTGATCTTCTCACTGCATGAGCTTCTCATTGGGGAAATGGCTTTCCCAAGGCTACTTCTGCCCTGCCACTGCAGGGGGATGCTCTTTGGGTACCTCTGTGTAGAGGCCCCACATTGGGCGCCATCTGTTGCATTGCTGGCTTAATGTAGCAAAGCCTCAATGAGCAACTAGTGCCAGAGAGCATTTCTGGCCAGCTCTGGGTGGGGTTCACGTGGCCCAAGCCTTCCTTTCTTCCTTCACCAGCCGGGGAGCCTTCATGGCTAGCTCAGGCATCTTGCTCTTCCCAACAACGCAGCAACAAAGGGGATGGCAAAGAAGCCTCTGCAAGGAGAGCCTGGAAAGCCTTTATTCACATGGTGTTACTCAGCTCTCTGTGGGGCAAAGGCAAGGGAAAGGGAAAGGTAAAGGCTCTGGAGTTTTATGGGGATCCGGGGGAGGGGTGGAGTTGGGGTCCCTCAGAGACCAGTAGGAGGAGACTGGGGGAGTGCCCAGGATTTAGCTGGGAATGGGGTAAAAAGGGGTGAGGGGAACACCACACTGCAGCAGCATGTGCGAAATGGGATCATGGGGAGATGCTCAAGTGCTTACAGCTACTTCCTGTCAATGTACAATGGGGTTCAGCCTTCTCTTTTTGCAGCTGCTTAGAGGAGGACTGAAAAAATTAGCCTGTGGGGAAGATATTTAGGTGGGTTATTGCTACTCCCAAGAATCATCAGCAATAGCAGGATTAAAAAATCCTGCTCTCCTGTATTCTTTCATTGCATGTGAGTGAGTGCCTGTAAAATGACAAGACCTGAAAATCTTTCCATTGTAGTAATGAAGGGCTGACCTTTGGGTGCTGCAGGGCAGGCCATGTGCTGTGCAGCATCAGGAGACATTGGGGCCATGCCACCAGGGCCAGGCAATGCCACCCTCGGGGAATTAAAAGCCCACCACAGCACAGCCTCTCCCAGGCGTTCGACACCAGCCCCACAAGCATCTGCCTGCGGAGGGAGGCTGACTGGGTCAGAGCATACAACTGCACCATCCAGTTTTCTTCCCAAGCAGCTGAACAGCCTCATCCATCACTGGAATATCTCCACCACCTTCCATGAGTAACTCCTGGCATATAACCAGCAATTCATGTTTGCAAGAAACTGCAGCATGACAATGAGCCATCCATGAAATCATATCCAGCCATGGATTTACTCACACCTGCAAGGGAAAGGACAGCTGGAGAAGACCCCAGAATGTCACAAGTCAGAAGATTAGGACTCCAAATCTGAGTGACAATCCTTTAAAAAAATACCTCTTCAAGGAGGTGAAACCACAGCCCATACAGGAGGAACTCATTGTACATGTCTGTCACCAAAGCTGTATGTATCCCCAACTTCTTATTAAAATTCATGCAGCATTATTAATCACTAATCAATAAAACCTAGAAAAACATGTAAAAACCCAGAGTGAATGATATCTTACCATGGTGGCATCTGAGTTACAAAGCCACTTGTCTTGCAAAAGACACTTCAGCTTAGTCTGAAATTTATGATAACTAAAATAAACTAATCCAGTTTACTTCACGGGGAATGACAAAAAGTTACAAGAGTTACAATTATTTTTGTACACCAGCATGGGGGAAGCAGTAAGTCCCACTACATGAGCTCAGTTCTGGGTGATGCAGACTGGGATCTCAATCTGTGTGTTCACAGCCAAAAGAATCATTTTGACAGATCCACTTACAACATGTGCCTGGGAATGTCCTCCTCCTTTTTAAAGCATTCAGACCATACTAGCACCTTCTTATCAAAATCTGTAGGTCTTCTCTTGTTCCTGAATGCTTCCTTACCTGAAAGAGATTTTGTAAAAAGCAGTGAGCTAAGCTTCAAGAAGGGAAAAGAGTTGTTGTTCCAGAGGGGAAAGGATTGAAAGTTCAATACACTTTTCTATTCTGTGAGAGCCAAATGTGCTTTCTAACATCAAAAAGACTCAGCACCTGGTGTGAGGTGCTTTGTTACATTTGCAGCTTCTTGAATTTGACTTTTTTTTCTTTAATTTTAAACTAACAATCTCTTCTAAACTTCCTGATTAAGGGGGTAAATTATGTGGGGCTGAAGTCTCCAAGCCCACGGCATCCTCTCACCCTGTGAATATCCTGCTTTCAAATGGCCTAACTAGTGAGTTAAGCAAACTGCCAGCAGCACAAGTAGCTAACTCCTCAAAAGCTTCTCTTAAAATCACTGATGGAAAGATGAGTTCTTCTAAAATGCAGCCTGGTGGGAGACTGGCAGTCGTTCTCATGCAAGCTGAGTACTACATTACTGCACTCTAATGATGATACATTACACCCCATCAGGCTACCACGGTGATGCCATTCGTATGCTGTCACCCACAGCACAATGAGAAAAGGACTCTGGCTCCCCTTGATGGAAACAAGCCCAATAACAGGCAACAACAAGGACAGTGGCAGAGAGACCCTGAAAAACAAGGTAAGCAATGGCTAGCTCAAACCCTGGCTTTTGCACTGCACACCTGTTACAAGTGGTCTTTGCACCCAGGTAGGTGCACCCAAGAAGCCACACTACAGTCTCCTGCACTAGCAAACGTGGTACTTGGGTTGAGAAATGTCCAACAGTGACCAGAACATGCAGGAAGAGATGGACATGAAGACGTTCCCAGTCTCAGCATCCTGTACTCCCTGCCTGTTGCTGCGTTGCTGGTACTCAGCTGAAAGGAAATCACTGCCGCTACAGAACAGGGCATGGCGAGCATCTCTTCTTGCCTGTGTTGAGATGGTGAAACTACAGAAAGTGCCTTGGCCGCAGACGTGCTCATGCATGCCAGGACTTGTGAATGGCTGAAAAATCCCAGTTGTAAATCTTGGTCCAAGTAAATTTAGTCTCCTTCTTCTCCTATTTCTCTCACGGAGTGCAGGGAGACCAGGAGAGCTACATCAGCAAGTGCCAGAATCAAATCTGCAGCAAGCAGTACACTGGATTGCTAAAAGCACAGGCTCCATCCCAAGGAAGACAAGGGCACAGCTGTGGTACTGACTTGTCAGTGGGTTTTTGAGAAATCTCAGAAAAAGTCTTGAGAAAAGCAAATTCTTTTTAACTTGTCTTGAATTAAATAGTTAAATCCATTTCTAAAGGGGAGCTCTGTAGCTTCCCAGGAGAAATCCTTGACAAAGAATGTAAATAATGTGAAATGTTTTGGTAAGGTGCTTTCCTAGACCAATGAAAGAGTTTCTCTCTTTCGTTGTTCATTCATTTTTCGGACTGTGCTGCAGAGGCACAGACATTGGTCGTACACAGATGACCTCTCCAGCTGAACCTGGCTGGATGGAGAAAGCTTGATCTTTCTTTTTTCTTGATAATATCTATATAAAATAAAGCTTTCTGAAAAATCTATGAACACGGAGTCTCATTTGTGAAAAGGCCCTGGAAATAGGGCCCAGCCATTTCTACACACAGCCCTGCCACTGTTGAGGCGGCCACGACACACATGAACCCCAGTAACAGTTTCAAGCCAGAAGGCTTCATTTTGAGATACTATTTATATTCTCTTACATGTTTACCATTCATGTTGCTCATCCATTGGTTGCTACAGTAAATTCATTGGCTATCATGTAATACTTATAATTGGCTACCTATAGCATAGGCATCCTAAGCATTCTAAGCATTCAGAAAAAACACCAGGTGCAGATTTGTTGCTGTTTTATCTTTCTGCTGTTTAGCTTTCTTGCTTCTGTTGCCAGTAAGTTTTTCACTGGTATAAACGGATTGTGCTAAGATCAATGTCAGAACCAGACAGGCTTGCTGACCTGTTGTTAATTCCCACACGGATTCATACTGGAGACCCCCAGCCATCTCACAGGAGCACAGGCAGGATCATGCAGCCCAGATTTCCAAGTGTGAGGGGTCTGCAAAGGCAGAGCCAAGAAAGTGGTGGTGCAGGTTAAGATGAGAAACTGTGTCGTACAAGGAAGTTTGTCCATCTGGGAGTGGCCCATGCCTACTCCCTGCCTTGTAATCCAGGGCACTGCCTAGCACAAGCACACACAGCTGTGGCTGCAACCTGGCAAGGAGCAGAGCAGGAAGCAGAGGGGAATAATTCCTTCACTTGCACCAGCCCTGCACATGCAGGGACATGCAGTGGTCCTCCTCTGGAGACCTGGCAGGTGGTGTTGGAGTTTTAGGAGTTTGCCTTTTTTTTTTTTCTCTTAAAGAATTTTCTCCATACTTTTGTTGCTAAGAAACAAATTACTGGGTGCTTAAGAGAGACAGAGACCTGGCCACAGGAGGAGGAGTACAGCTGCCTGTCCTCTTTTTGCTTGGGGTTTTCTCATGTAGGGTAGGATGCAGTGAGATTTGAACTGACAAAAAGGGGCTGGGTACAGCCCCTGGCTCGCTTTTCTCCTGGCATTCAGAGGAGAGAGGAGCTGCTCTCGTAGTGGAGGGAATTCATCAGTGTTGCAGGCTCTTGACCTTGGCTGCGTTCCTTCTACTGTAAGTGGAGCTTGCTCTCTGGAGTGGCTATTGCACTGGGACCCTATTTTAACACCCTACCTCACCAAAAAGGGACTTTTCTCACCATCTGCTCGAGTGCCTCAGGGACCCCGGGATCCCAAGCCTGCCTTTTCCTGCCCCACCGGGAGCCGGGCCGAGGCTGCCCTGTCCCCACCGTTCCTTTGCTGCTGCTGTGAGCCTTTGCTACACTATAGCCCCGCACCCACCCCTGCCTGCTGAGACGTCCCGGGGCTCCTGCTGCAGCTCCGGAGTTGGATACATCTCATCTACAACCCGGGATTTGGGTCTGTCCCTGCTGTTCCAGCCTGCTGTCCCCGAGGGTCCTGCCGGGCCCCGGGACCGGCTGCCCCAGGGGTTTGTGCAGCAGCTTCTCCTCCGCCATCACCGCGTGGTGCCGAGCTCGCTCCCAGCGCCCCCTGCAGGCGCGGGGAACCATCGCACCCGCCCTGCTCACCGGGAGCCGCCAGCGCCCCTGCCGGCCGTGAGCGGCACTGCACCCACGGGAAAGTGCCTGACAGCCGAGAAGGTGTCACTGGGTTCTGGTTCTGTTTGTTATCACTGCCAGAGTTACTGCTGTTTGTTTGCCTTGTTTTATATATATATATATATATCTATATTAGTAAAGAACTGTTATTCCTATTCCTCATATCTTTTCCTGAAAGCCCCTTAATTCCAAAATTATAATAATTTGGAGGTAAGGGGATTGCATCTTCCATTCCAAGGGAGGCTCCTGCCTTCCTTAGCAGACACCTGTCTTTCATATTAAGACAGCTGGGTAAGAGGAGGAACATGTATTTGTTTTAATTGACATATTCCCTGACATGACACATCAACTGATATTTGCTGCCATAGGAGGATGAATATATAACATAAAAGAAACTTTAGCCCTGTGCACTGTGCTGGTCAGAACTCTGGGTGTGCTCCCTGTCCCAGGAGGATTTGTAGCCCCAGGAGATGAAGCACTGCAGTAACTCAGCCATGGATGAGAATGAGGGTCATTTTCTGATCCTTTCCTGCAAATACCCTTTCCCTCCATGCTGCATCATGAAACAGTGACCAAAGGCTTTCTACCCAGCTGGATCAGCTGTCTGCAAAGCCATGTCCTGGGCATCCTTTGCTTTGCTGCCAGCAGCTCTGGCAGGGCACAGGGCCAGCTGAGCCACCTGCTGCCACAGCCCAGGGCCATGCCCCAGCAGCCTCCCCAGCATCCTGCCCTGGACCACAACTGCCCCACCAGCCTGGGAAGGAGCCCAGGAGGCTGCTCTAGGAGTTATTAAAGTAAAAATAGCCCTTTCTGTAAGAATGGAGTAGCATGCACTTCCACTCTGACTGACGACGAGTTTTGCTTACGTCGTGATGACGTAATTTATCAACCCTATTTACCAAAATGACACACCTTGGGAGCTGGGCAGGCAGAAATCACCACTGTGGCAGCCTACGCCCTGCCCAGACTCTGCCCCAGGCTCCTCATTCCAAGGAGTTGCTTGGGAGAGCAGTGGTTATTTGCATTATCTTCTCAGTCCTAACTATGGAAGAACTAAAATAAGACAGTGTGCTGTATTTCCCCGAAGACAGGCTTAGTGAGTGCTAATTATCACAGCTGGTTAAGCCTTTAGAGTTCTTAATTATTCTCAGCTAAAAAATAGTCTTGCAAATCAGTTGCTTTAAACAGATTTTCTGAAAAGTAGCAGTGTTTACTGCATCTCAGAATAAATGTGGTTTGGCAGTAGGAAACTAAAGTTGATGTCTATACCTATAAATGCGGTATGGGGAGTCCATCTCACATCCAGACTGCAAATTTTCCTAGCAAAGAAATATACTTCAGATATGCTTCAGATTTAAATCAGTAAACTAAGAAATTATAACCAAAACCTCAGCTGATGTAGTATTTGTCAGTCAGTAAAAGTGTCACTGAAATGTAGCAGTACCTATAAAGTATTTGCCCTCCACAAAGTATGGATAGTGCTGAATGTTTTCCATAACACCAGCTGTTCTAACCAGAGACTGAACCACAACCAATGCTATTTTATCACTTTGACGTTTCTCCTGCATTTTGCACAAAATTCTTCCTGGTGGGCCAGGAAATGGAAATGCAAAATACTTGTCTTATTTGGAGCTGTGGGATATTTACTCTCGTTAGAGAGAGTAACATGGCCCTAAAGCTGATTTATAGGTAGGGTAAAAAGTTCCATTCAAAAGAGAAGAAGCAGTTGCTGAAAGGAAAATTTTCAGAACTATTGAGTAATACTATCAAATATAATATTGCAGATAATCAAAGTGCAAATCTAAGAGCAAGAGGAGGGACTGCAAGGGAAGAACACTTTTGGTATTGGCAGGGATATTCTTAAAGGGCTGAAAGGATGAAAGATGTGAAACAAATGCAACTCTGGCTCAACTCCTGCCCCAAGAAAAAACATGGAGTTGATATTAAAGAAAATCACAGCAGTGACAAACATGGTTTTTTCTCTGTCATGAAAGCACCATGACATATCCAGACATAGCACAATGTGTTCATCTTAATTCACTTGTATTTTGCTAAAACAAATTAGATCCATTTCAAGATTAGGAACCCATACAGAAAATAAATAGTGTTTTGAGCTTCCAGCTGTAAACAAGACCTGCAAACAAGCAGAAATCAGTGGATGTGATTATGTTGAAAAAAGCAGAAGGGAAAGCTGGTTAAGTCAGAGAGGATATTTTTGTCCTGCTCAGGATTTCCCTGTGGGAAAATGGATATGAGGAAATATGCATTTATGGCCTGAATTTTATGGTCAGCACCCCTGAACATTCCCACAAGCTCCCTTCTCACCTTGTAGAAGAACTGCTGAGTGGAAAAGGGGCATTTTACATCTGGACATCCCTTGGTCCCCGAGCCAGGTAGGCAGGAGGGGCTGTGGGCAGTGGATAGGATGTGCTGCCTTGGTGTTTGTGTCACACTTGGACCTGCCTGACTGCATAGTGGCTTCAGCTGTGCAGAACATTAGGGCAACTTCACTTTAACATGCACTCTCCAAAGTATTTATTGCAGAAGTGACTGTCTTTTTCTTGTGTCTGATTATGGATTTGAAGAGAAAAAAGATAACATTTTTATTTTTATGTCTTAATTTCTCAAAAGCAGAGAAAATCATGGGGGTTGCAGGCCTCTGTTGCTTATCCTCCTAGGGGTTGCCAAGTGTTTCCTTTAGCAGACACACCAGCTAACAGCTGTATTAATCATGTCTGCTGTGAGCAAAAAGCCACTTCAGGATTTATTATCCCAGCATTTTGAAGTGCAAAGACACAGACATCCTCACAAAACCACAAAGGCGGTTACTTGTTCCTGAATTTTACTTGTTTGTCTGGCACCATGAATGCTTAATGACGGGCTGAGTTTTACTGCTGTGCATGAAAGCTACAGACACCTCTGTGTTAGGAATTCCAGTTTTCCCTTAAATACTCTGGATCTCCCTCTGGCCCAGAGCAACTTGGATCCTTTTCTGAACAACAGAGAGGTGCAGAATGCTCTTGGACCAAAGTAGACTTGTGTGCAGCCTGATGACCTAAATTCTCCTTAGGGATGTTTTGTGCCTATCCCAGCGCATACACATCCCCTCTGCCCAGGTTACAACACATCCCCAGGAGGCTCATCAAGTCACTCCCCACACCAAGCCATCACTTGATACCCATCAGTGACTCATTACCAAAGTGCAGCCAGTATTTCATGAGCGTTAAGATGAGTTGGGAGTTTATTGAGTAACAACTTGTTCAGAGATACATGATTAGAAAAACTGGGTCTAAAGCACCATCTCCTCTGCCTTCCACATCCTTCTGATGGGAGAAGGCAGGACCCCAACTCCTGAGCAAGCCCTGGACAGTACAGAAAACACTGACAAGCTCTACACACATTGCCCACGCTTCCTGACCTCACTGCAAGGGGAGGGACCTGATCTAAAGGGTTTTGAGTCACAAAGGACGAGACTAGCTCAAGCAGAGCAGAGGATAGTCTGCAGCTGTGGTGGTGCAGACTCATGACATTTCTGGTTTCTGCGTGAGAGTGATATGTAGCTGCAACAACTTGTTGCACACTGGTGCCAACACAGAAGATTTAAACTAAACAGAAAACCTCACAGGACTCCATCCTGGTTCTGCATCCTCTTCACACCCCTTCTGCCACCTCAAACTCTGCTATTTCAGCTGCCTCCACAGCAAGGACTAGCAGCCAGTTCCTAAACATACTTAAAAACCTTTGCAGAGCTAGAACTGAGAGACCACAATATAAACTCAATTGTTGTTTGTAAAACTCCATTGCTCTGTCTTCTGGCTGATTTCATACTCTTATTCCCAGTGCCTTAATTCTGATTATTGTCAGAATTATTGCAGCAATAAGAAAGTTGGACTCAGGTTCTCTTCACTTGTTCCTTCTGCTGCTGCTTTCAACAGCCATAGGAATGAAAGTGTTTATTCCTCCAGGAGCCCCAGGTCTCCACACATCCTTTACACCTCCTCATTCATTTTCATAATAATGCATAACTAATATTTTTACTCATACACAGTAAAGAATTCATGTGAGTATTCAAACAAAAAAAGTATTACTCTGCAAAGCTGTTTTCAGTGACCTCAAAAACCAATGGCTTACTATCAGACTCTGGTTTGCATGCCATGAAAACTTCTTACATGACCACTGTGATGGAGAACAGAAGATAATCTTATCTTAAAATTCTTTGCCTTCCCCCATCTAATTAAATATGCAACAGAGGTCTGTCTTGGTTTCCAGACAAGATAAACAGCAATCGTGGATGGGCTTGTGGCTCATGAAATTCTAAGTCAGGGAATATTTTTCCACGCAACTGGATGTTCTTCAGCAGCACAGTTTAACACAGCCAGAGCAACTAATTGCTTTGAAATAACTCATTCACCTGCTTTGAAATAACTAATTCACCTGCAGACTCCCAGATGCAGACTGCAGACTCAGTCCAAGAGCTGTCCATCCTCTCCAGGGTCCCCAGGGAGCAGCATTCTGAGGGCTTCAGTTCTCTCCAGATGAGTCACCACCTTCCCATATCAGGGAATAATCTAGCCTAAGGAAACTCAAATGCACTAAAAGCCCCTTAACTGTTCCTTACCATGGCCAAGTCGAATCAAAGTAATAGTTACATCACCTTACAACAAAACCAAAATCTGAGGATTTGTAAAGAGTTCTTTACACGAGCACCAGCATGAGGCTTTAATCAACTGAGGACACTTGGATTCATATTTTTTATAATCTTGAGTGTTGTCAATGAAAGAAAATAATTAAGGAGTCCTTACTCTTTTTGTGTGTTAAACTTCAGTTTTGGATTAAAAAAAAAAAAAATCAAAATTCCTCCACCCAGCTCCTGAGAGATCCTGCATTTTCTGCCAATATTGTCCCTATTCCTCCAAATTTCATAGTACCACTACAATTTGAAAAATCTTACCCAGAAACCTTAAATAAGATATTAAACCATAGTATTTAAATAAACAAACAAACAAAACCAAGCCCAAACTCCACTGTCTTTGGAAAATCTTGCCTAATTCACACCATATGAGACTTTTGACATCAGTCTCTTAAGAGAGAAAGGTAAGACAAGAGGACCCATAAGCCACAATTGCTTTGTTTCCTTCCATCTGTTCTGTGTTTTTAGATAAGATGCAATTGAATATTGTTGGACACAGGATGCAGTGAAGAATTGTCTTAACAGGAGCCAAATTCAGTGGAGCTTGTGAGTTGCAGCTGGAGTCACTAGTCTCTACAAGCAAACACTGTAAAGGAAACTGGGATGGGTCTGGAGTGTCCTGGGTACAAAGTGCAGGGGTCATAACAGCTCGTGTCAGAAGGACAAAGCTCATGGAAGCAAAACAAAAGTTAGTCATTGCTCTGGCAAAGCCGCAGTTTGACTTTCCCAGGGTTTGGGATGATCATACAAAGGTGCTCATCCAGCACAGGGCAACTTGGCTTGTGCAGCATCTGCCTATGGATGAGCTGAATCATGGTGTAGGCCAAAGTGCAGCTTCATCATGAGAGAGCAGCCAAATGTGAGAAGCAAAGATCACAGGGCCCATCAAAAATCATCCAAAATATTTTGGGTGTTGTGATGCAATCACAGCTTTTGTTGCTAGGGAAAATAATGCACTAATGAGCTTTGTAACAGGTCACTGATTTCTGGAATGATGCACAATTGGACTGTAGAGCAAAAATGTGTGAAACCTCGAAGAAAACAAAACCATCAGAATCTCAAAAATTTACATTTTGACTCAGAGTTTGCAGAACCATTAAATTTAAACATTTTCCACACCTGTTTCCCCAGCTGAGCCAGAGAAACACATTGACAAGGACAGACTTGCTGTTCTCTTGTCACTTAATAATTTTCTTTCCTAAGAAAAATGGCATTGTCTTCAAAAACAGATGTATTTAGGAAATTTTCAGTCCATTAGTCAATACTTTAGGGGAAAAAAACCTTCTAATTTAAAAGGATTGAACCATTCTGTGTGGAAATTTCTTTTCCCTGCTTTGTTTTAATACAAGGATGACTTGAATTTTTTCCAGCTCCTGCAGAGAAGTCATATACTGTCAGTCAGGCCAATAAACTGGCTGATATCACTAGGACCCCCTCCATCGTGAGGTTGAATTTCTCTTTCAATGACTGGTTGAATAGGTATGTAATCAATACAGGAGCAAATGTATCTGAGGTCCATAACAGAGCCAAGTGCCTCCTCAAATATTTGAACTGCTTATTGACAATCCTCCTAAAGAGACCATAAAATGCTCCTGGGTGAAACACCACCTAAATGTAGGATGAGATTTGCATCCAGCAACTTTTATGCGTCCAAAGGGACAGCAGGGAAACAGGAGATGTGTGGCCACCCATGTGAGCATGGAGAAGGCAGGACAGTGAAAGTCTGTCACACAAGTCTCTGCATAGTGGGCTGGGGGCTTTGATGAAGGAGTGTTGTCTTGTTGCCTTGTTAAACCACTGGCTGTGTCTGCCTTCATGTTCAGGGATGACTTCACTCTTGATGGCGACTCCTCTGCTCCTTGCTTGTCCAGCGCCTGGCACAAGGGAATCCCAGGCAGCTCCTGCTGCTCCCACATAGTCTGGCAAAGCAATAATGAGGAGGAGGGAAATGAGAGACTCATCTCGAGGAGATGAATAATGACTACAGGGGGACCAGGAGCTGCTTAAAAATAAATTTCATCTTACATAAACAGGATTTCACTTCTTCAACATTAACTCAAAACTGTCCTGCATTTTTTGGACTATTCATGTCATGGAAACACATACACAAGCCATGGCAAAGAGCTGTCTTACTGAAGGAGGGCTTTACTCAATAATAGGGTTTATCGTAGATATATGAGATATTTCCAGTGCGCTACCCACATTAGACTGGCACGTCTCATTTGCTTAACCTTCAATCAACCATCTCTCACAGATACAAATACCATCCTTGGGGAACTGGGGATCTACAAACAAAGACAATTTGGAGAAGGAAGTAGCTAGAGTGGGGGTGGTGTCACCAAGCTCACACATATGTCAGTGAGAAGACTGCCTAGGAAAACTGGAAGATCCCTTTATGTTGTATAAACAGGACAAAGAGCACATGGTGCAAAGTCAAGTCTTTGGGTTTAAGGATGAGGATTTCTAACTGCATTTGGTGATGATACCAAATGGATGCAGCCATGGAGAAAACAGATGCAATTCTAAGATGTACAAGAAAAATCATTCCAGTAGAGAGAAAATAGTTTTAGTATTCTCATATAAAACATCTGGAATAGCCTGCAGTGCTCTGCTTGTTTCAGAGAGTTACTCAAAAAGAAAATGAATAAAGGAAGAAATTAGAAAAATACGTCTTTTTCTTTGCTAACAAATTATAAATGGAGAGGCATCATGGTAGATGTCTCTCTGAGAAACTCAGTGCCAGAGAAGAACGGCAGTCAGGCTGAATCACAGCACTGATGCCTGTACAAAGGGAATAAGCTTGGCTCCTGATGGCTGCCAAGGGCTGCACCTTTTCTGGTTGGGCTCCTTGTACCTTCCAGCACTGGGGCAGGAGCTGTCTCCACCCTCCCATTAGCTGATGAAGCACAGGCAGTAAAGCCAATAGCCAGGCCACAAAGCTCTCCAGGCTCCTGCAGTGCTGGTTTAAGTTCAGGCCACAACTGCACAGTCATTAGTGTTTATAAAACAAGTTTCCAGAGAAGCAAAATTACACACCAAGGAAATAATAAGCTGCAATGTAATCAGATGTGAGAAGGAGATAATTTCATTACCTGAACCAGGCCTCATTATTCACCATTTCCCTGGCAAGAGCTGATAAATGCAGGCTAATGTATCTTTGCTCTTGGACAACCAGTTGGAGCTGCCAGCTCAGTGCTGCCGCATGCGGAGCAGGACCAGGGGATCCAACTATCAGCTGAAAGCCCAAGAGGTAAAATATGAACTCATCCATTGCAGCACTGCAGTGAGAGGAGGGAGAGGTTTTAACCATGCCTGGCTTGGTCTTACAGAGTCACCTTGGCTGTGGGAATGCTGTGGCTATTATCTGGCTCAGATGAACAAACTCTACACATCCCAAGAATAATAGAGGGTCAGTGTACACTGGTGATATGTGCAAAGATCACAGCCAGATCTTTGGGAAAAGCCTTTCAGGACCAATAGTATCAGTCCTGACAGTTCCTTCCCTGTCCCACCTGTTAAATATCCTCAGCCCTTGTCATGATACAAGATAACTACAGAGACAGAGGCAACAGCGTCTTCACACAAAGTCAGGACCTTTGTCCACTTCTGTGGTGCAGTAATTTCTTTAACAGAGTTCCCTGTTTTCTATTGTAGCTATTCCTTCTAAAAATCAGGAAAACTGGAAATACACCATACACTGTAGATAATTATTAAAGAAACCCACTCCACACCCCCCCCCCCAAAAAAAAATCCCAAAACACAAACAGACAAAAAGCAATGCTAAAGAAAATATCAGATAAGGGGAGCAAATCTCCTTAAAATAAATGAGTTTTCAGAGTGGCGAACACAATTCTGCTTTTCCTATATTTTCTGCATATGTCACTGGCAACATGTATGCCAAATTTTATATGAAGAACAAGAACATTTGGCAAGGCTCCTCTGGGAGGAGCTTAGACACTAACAGCCAACATAAGATGAAAACCTATCCAGAGAGGAACACACTTGCTGACATTACAGGCAAATACTGCCCTCATCTGTCTTCCAGTGACAGGTTTTATTTTCCTGACTAGGATGCCTAAGCCATTCATCACTTCCAGGATGAAAAGGTGACTCTGCTGTTGCAACCAGCTCCAAAGTCCATGTCTGGACTTGAGCCATTAAACCATGCTGCTGTTGGTAACGGGAATCAATATGACCACGTTGCTGCAAGAGAGTTTAAATGTAGAAATGTCTTGATTCTCTGCACCAAAGACAGTGTCTAGGCCCAAAAGAAGAAAATGGTTTGTAGATTCTTTATAAAATTAAAACCAAACAAAGAAAAAAATTCCTAATGCCAGGAGAACAGGAATACTGAGTCAGCAGAGGGATTCAACAAGAGCAGAGCAGCCACTGCTCCTGCAACCATTTGCACACTCATGCACCAGGCAGGGATTTGGGGCTCTGTATGTCTGCAGTCCAGATTGTTACACAAAGCACAGAGAACAAGACTGTTCTGCCTCTTTCATCCACATTGGCAAAAATCCACCATACACACACACAGAGGAGGCATGTTTTAAGCACCATCAGTGGCCCTCAGGAAGGTGAAATGGAGCAAATGAACACAGATTCATTCATATTTCATAAAAGTATAAGCTTTGGAGTTTTAAAATACAGCTAATAGACAAAGTATAGCACTACCAAGTTCTGTTATGGTTTGTGGTGCAGAAAGAGCCTCTATTAAACCTCCCTCAATAAGACAATGCCACTGGCCAGCCCACATTCTCAGAAAGTGCTGTGGCTGGTGAAAGTGTAGATCCCAGAACATCTGGTAGCATTTTGGCACTCCAGTGAAGCACAGATTTTAAAGCAGATGGAGGTGCTTCTGCACCAATACCTGTGCCTTTTAGTTCTTTTATTGAAATTAGCCTTGCTGAAACTCCAAGATAGGAGCTGGAAAGTCCAACTCTGCTACTTCCTAGTTTACTGACATCTTTTCTTGCTTGTGCCCTTCTCCCCTTAACTCCCATTCCTTTTGATTTTATTTTGTAAATCCCAGATTTAATCAAAGTCTGCATCTCCAAAGTTGAGTGTACAGTTTCACAACATCTTAATGGCTGGAGCATCATCCCAGATCATCCCAGCACAAGCAAACAGGACTCATTTGATTACAACAAACTGACTCTCTGGCAACTTGGGGCAGGGGTCTACTATCAGCCACTAAGTCTGTATTTCAGGTGTCCCACAGCAGCGTGGTCAGCTGTCACCTAGACAAAGCCTGGAGCTGGCCACAGGTATGGCACAGCCACAAGCTTTGTCCAGCCTGGAAGGCAGGTGATGGAAACAAGGCTGGATATTTCCTGCCCCATAGCTTCACACTAATATCCAGGCTCTTGTATCCCCACCTAAGGAGGACAGGCTAGCCAAAACTTGCCAGAAACATTTTGATCTATACAGAAATGCTAATGGGAACACTTTTTATGGTTTTGTTTTGGTTTTTTTTTTTTTTTTAAACCAATCCCAAAATTAATTTTGTATCTAATTGCTACCTAGTTTCCTAGATGAAAATTTTCAAAATAGTCCTTTCTAACGGATTTTCATGGAAACTTAAATCCCAAATGATCCTTTCCAAGACCACAGAAGATGCAGTGCACTCAGGACTGCCTAGCCTCAGACTCTCCAGCAGAACCCTGGATGCCTCCAGTGGCTCACCCTCACACCAGATTTTCCCAGGTCACCATCTCCAGAGTCTAATGTCTCAGCAATCAAAGTCCCTCACTACAGCCTTTTTGCCTGAAATCTTAATTTGATCTCACAGCTCCGTAGCTCTATCTGAACAGGTGGAATATGGCAGATTCCTCTCATTATTTCAGTCTTTGTCAAACAACTGTTATTAATTCACAGTAATCTACATTTTTCTAGATTTTCCCTGAAGCATTCTCCTTTCACTGATCCACAGCTGCATCTTACACCACTCTCTTATTCCTTCCCACATTGCCATATGCCTTTCCAGTCTGTCCTAGGCATATGACATGTGTTTGCTTCTTTGGGCTTTTACCTGGAGCTTCCTGTTCTGCTTTTGAAGTACTTGAACAATACTCAGCAAAGTAAAACTAAGGATCAAAATTCCTGGTGGTCATTTTTTTGAGTTTAATCATTCTGGCCACGTGACAGCTGGGCAAACTCTATCTGTCTTCATGATGGTAGTATTTTAGTAACATATGTGTGTGGCTACAAACTGCCTTGCAGGCATCCAGTTGGTAGTGGTGAACATGAGCTCTCTGCTTTCTTGAAAACTCCACAGTTCATCTTTTAAAGGCAATTACCTTTCTTTACCTTACTTTTAATTAACACTGGTGGAGAGCAATTATACTCCTCTGAAGGAAAGTTGGCATCGTTGGTGCTTGCTGCTGGTCTCACCCTGTGGAACTCAGGCTGCCCATACCAGAGCTAGTCATGGTTTCCATACTTTTTTATATTATAGTAAGAAAGTCTGCCCAGAAGAAGTTCTAGTTTACTGATTGCTTGAAGGAAAATAATGGAAGTCTGGAATTCAGGAGATTGTGCAATACAGGGAGATGTCCAGATGAAACTGTATCCAAACTCTATTGAATGTGAATCTGTTTGTGTCTGTCAGAGGACACACAAGAGAGAAAATTCAATGTATTTCTCTTCAAAACAATCTTCATTTTCTTGTAAATGAGTTAAAGTTTGCAAATATTAATGTTATAGCTTGAAGTTTATTCTCCAGGACAGTTGTATGAGATTAAACCACAGGTCCAAGGAAGGCCAGTGTCCCGTCCCTGACAGCAACCTGAATTAGACACCACAGAAGAGCATAAGACCCATAGAAGCATTACAGAACCCTTTGCACAACATTCTCAAAGTCTCCTGAACCAGGAGTAGTATCTTGTTGAGAGCTGGTCTTTTTAATTAGTTTTTCTAAATGGTTTTGAAGCCATGCTACCAACACCTTTTCAGAAGCAGCTCTACAGTTGGACTGAGCATTAGGCAAAACATTCTTCCTGTGTCTTCAAAGCTAACACCTAGTTAAGTTCCCATCATGTATCTGGTTCTAAAATTGCTAGAAATAGTGAATAGCCATCCCTTGGTCCCTTTCATCATGACTTATTATTTCCAAGGATTGTCTCTGCTCTTCAGCTTTGATTTTTGCTAAGCAAAATCCTGGTTCCTTTTATTTGCTTATTGAGCAGAGTGTATTCCAAGACTCAGAGCATCTTTCAGTGCTTTCTCTACTGCCCATCACATTCAAGATGCACACATGCACTTCATGCTGACTCCATGCTTCTCTGAGATACAGTTTTACTCTTCGATAATGGGCTAAGTTGTTACACACTGATAAATTTGTTCAAGAAATTTATCTCAAGCCTTCTTGAGATTCTTTCATGGAGGAAGAAAAACCTTTTATAGTAGCTGTGACTGCTATCAGTCAGCCTAACTTTGACCAAGCAGAGTCAGCCCTGGTAAAGCTGCCATTTCCCACTCCATTGTTCATTCTGGGAGGCTTTGGTAGGGCAGCTTAATTAAAAAAAACTCCTAGAAGCCCATAAGACAAGTCCAGAGCAGAAGAAGCCTCAAGTGAGCCCTTTGTGCAGCAACAGGGGCTTCTTGCAGGGTAGTAGATGGCTGGTATAAGCCTTCAGCATCTCCTTTGCAAAAAATTTCCTGAATTCTTTCTGAAGCTGGTTTGTCCAATCTCCTTTCCCACCATCTCAGTGCTCTCACTCCTTACTTCACTAACTTCTCTCCTTCCCCGAGTTTATCCCTTCCCAGGGGAAGGGATCCATCCCAGTGGATGGAGCACCACAGCTTTGCAGTTCTGCCTCCCTCCTGCTCCCAGCCTCTCCAGGCTACTGACCACACTCGTTTCTGGCTAAACCATGATCCTAGAGCAGCTGGAGCACAGGAAAAGGGTCCTCTTCACCAGCTTCTAGTACAGGCTCAAATTCCGCAGTCCTTTTTATAAATTCCCATTTAATTACTTTTTGTACTTTCTGAGCCCACTCCAAAACAGCACTATTGCACTTTGTAAGACACGACTTCCTGGAGCTTGAATCTTTCCAGTTCAAGATCTCAAAGGCTTAGGAACATAGAAACATCCACACACAACATTAAAAGTTTCCAGGTCCAAACACATTAAAAACAGAAAATCACATTTTATTTGCCAGTTCCAAAATCATTTAAAAAAGGAAAAAAAAAAAAGTCCCATTTTATTTCCCATAAAGTGTTAATTTGTCAAAAAAAAAAGAAAAAAACCAACAGTATAAAACATACACCAAGGTACACAGCTTGGGCAAGAAAGTCACTATCCACAATCCTTCATGTCCAGAAAAAGTGACAAAACCCTGAGAAGTGACAACTGAACACCCTGCTGCATTGTTCCCAAAGAACCATTATCAAAGTGAAAGAGACATTCCTCAGCACACCGAATGTATTCATTTTCTCTACAGTCCTTTTTTCCCCCCTTTATCAGGATTCATTTGTATTAAAAGTGAAGTCAGGTTCTCTTCACCCAACCCCCTCCTGCCTATGTAGGTGCTCAAGTCTGTGTTTTCAACTGCATTACAAACTTCATAACTTTTCATTAATCTCATTATTTCAGCAAATTTTAGAATAACAGCACTACAAGGTAGTTGTCATCTTCACTTTACTTAAAGTTCTGCTTCTTTTGGCCCTACCATAACACTGTTTGAATCTTTAAAAAAGCACTTTGGGTCTCCTTTGAGAGGGAAAACCCAAATCTGAGTGAAAGCTTTACCTGATAGGTAAAGCATTGATGAGAGTAGGAGAGCAGATGAACCAGAGTTCAATGGTTACTCTCTCATTCTGCAGAGCCTAATGACAGAATATGGAAACATGGGGTTTTGATATTAAAGACAAATGAGCACTGAGCACAGGGCATGACAGAGAAGATAGCTCTTTAGGGATCCCAAGGGGAATAATGAGAAATAGAAAGCAGCCAGCTTTTCACCATGTTTAAGCCTTATTTCCTGTGATGGCAATTTTGTGCCACTCAATATTTATATTTGTTTAGACAACACACACACACACAACACGCTCAACGTCAAATCCTGGGCAGCCTCATAACACTGAGCAAGGCTTAGACAGAGAAGAATTATTCATGTTCCCTGAGCTCCAGTGCCAGGCAGCAACACATCCATAGCTCCCTGCTGACTGCACACCACTGGGGTGGCAGAACACAGCAGAAGGCAGCAACTGTACCTCAGGGCAAACACACACACACACACAAACACAGCACCTTTGGGCTCCCGCTGGGGAGCACCAAAATGTGTCTTTACTCTCTTCCACACCTGTAACTGCAGTCCATCTGGATACCAGTTGGATGGGATTAAGCAGGCCCAGGCCAGCAGCCTGCGGGAGCCTGCAATGTATTATCCTGCCCTCTCAACCTAAATGTCTGGTGAGATGTCAGAGACTAATTGACATGTTCCTCCCCAAAGACTAAAGCACTAAAAATAAATAATATGATTCGCTTTCATTTGGGGGCTGGATTTTAAAGGGCAGGGGGGTTGATTTGCCTTTTTTTTTTTCCCCTTTTTTTTTGCCTTGTTCCTTTCCAATATTAAAAGGCAAAAGCCACATATATGCTAAAAAACTGTCATCCAGACAGCCATCTCATTGTTGCTTGTATACAATAGCAGACACAGTGGGAATCTCATGCTCCTTTTTCTTCTTGGGGTCCACAATGTGGCTGTATCGTTCTCCTCGGTGACATTCCAAGTAGGGGCCCCAGTTTGCTGCAGGCCGGCAGCAGCTGACAATGCGCTGGAAAGCAAAACCAAGAGGCATTTATGGTTTTACTTTAGTCCAGGCTACTTTTAAAATGCAATAAAATTCTAGCTCTAGATATGCACTGCAACTCAACGAATTGTAAATCACCGAAGTTGTTGAAAATCATTGCAAATATCTTTGAGGTTGGTGGGCTCTGGACATGGAAGTCAAAGAACAGGAAAAGCTGTGACCAACACAACTGTTTGGGAATGCTTACCAAGAGCAGAATAGCTCAGATCTATCACTTGCTTGTTTCTATGAAGAATGGGAGGGAAAACTCCAGAAAATTATATAGAGATAGAAAGCAACAGAAATTCTTCAGAGAAGAATAGCAACAGAACTGATGAGAAATCACTCTTTAATGGTGTGTGCACTCACAGAGAATTAGACTTTATCTTCTTATCAGAACATGGCAGGGTAGTTGCACCTTTGATGCAACTACCAGAGATAATGTTTTGGTCTAATAATCCAGTTGAAAAACACATCAAAGTAGTAAATGTGTTGGAGAAGAAAGCACGAGTGGTCCTGATAATACCAAAGAAATTAAGATTTGAGGCTATGACAGTGGAGTTTTTGCCCTTACCTGAACAAGACTTCCTTCAGCTTTAGCTATTTTTGCAATAGCAACAATGGGGATCCAGATGACACAGAAGATGATCATGCACCAGCCAACAGCAGTTCCCCAGGTTGGGTATAACACTGAACCATAACTGGGACGTGAAAATGTTACCAAAGACCAGACCAAAATAGCCTAGAAAAAATGGCAAAAACAGTAAGAGAGAAAAGCAGGTTTCTAGCAACACTGAATTTGCACTGCAGGATTTGTGTTCAGTCACCACCACCAAACAGCAAGACTCAAGAGCAAGACTCAAGGACTGAAAAATGGCACTGAGATGCACCTTAACACTAAGCATATCTGTGTTTAAACATAATTTGATCTCTGGGTTCTCTTAAAATCTTATGTTGGATAATATATATGTTGCTGGCTGGGCCCAGTGCCTTTCTCTGTATGTTTTATGTGTTCTTGTGTTCCACTATTTACAGGAATACAGGAAAGAATCTAAGATTTGAAATTGGCAAATACTGCGTTGAAAGTTGGATAGTTTTAAGCAGCATTTTCTAATCTATAGTCTGGACAGATTACAGGTAATGTGCTGGCAGAGTGACTCGACACTGTTCCTGGATTGGGGATGCTAATAAATTCTGTCATAGTAACATAATCCAACTATCTACACTCACAATTAGAAGTACAGGAGTAACAAAAACCAGACGTGCAACAGACATTGAAAGATCTCAGTTAGACAGAAGAACAGAATATCTGACCCAAAAATGGGATTTCCACCAAAAGGTTTTCAAACCAATCTGTCTAAAATTAAAATAATCCAGATGCCAAGGCAGAGGATCTAGTTGCTCTGTGTTAGTCCTTGGGAGTGTAGACCCAGCTCACTAGTAACTGATCTCAAGCTGCAGCCTCTCCTGGAGAGGATCAGAGGAAGAGGGAATGTTATCAGAAAGCAGAGACAGCCCATAGTTCACTTCACTGGCACAGCTATGCCCCATCTTTATACACAGAGCCTGGGCAGTCAACCCTGAATCTCCACGTGCAAACCTCTTCAATACTAAATTACTAAGTTCTGTCACACTAGCACAATCGTGCACTCACCATTAGCAGCACAGGAGTGATGAAAAACCAGCATGTTCTCCACCACAGCCAGAATAAACGGCTCTTCTTTCCAATCATCATTTCAATGTCTTCAATGAACCTGTTTCCTCCTGTTGGAAGACAACCATGGGGCTCACTGTAAAGCAAGTGTCCCCCCTTGCAGGTAGGCATACTCAAAAGTGATTAAAGAAAGGCAATGATCGAGGAAATTTTCTCCAGTTCTACGTTAATTATTAAAGCTGTTACTATTATACTATATTATTATTCAGATGGTTAAGTTATACATTCTTTATTGCACTAATTAGTATTTAATATCCCTGGCACTGCTCAAGGCCAGGCTGGATAGGGCCTTAAGAAACCTGGTCTAGTGGAAGGTGTCCCTGCCCATGGCAAGGAGCTGGAACGGGATGATATTTTAAGTCCCTTCCACCCCAAACCATATGGTGACTCTGTGATATACACTGTTCCTGGGATTGCTTAGTTTAATTATGTGTTTTCAATGGAAATAATTTACCATAAATGTAGATGACGCCTATTATCTCCAGGACAGCTGCAATAAGGATTCCCCATCCAGCACAAAAGTGATCTATTAGGTTAACCCAGTAAATTCCTGCCTGCAGAACAAACATTAAAGGTTAAAATTTGAGTAGTAATATATTTACACCAAAAAAAAGTAAGATGCATTTGTTCAAGACAATTTAACTAATCACGACTCTGAGTTTTTAAGTTCACAGTTCTCTGGGTCAAGTAAAGATTTGTAAATATTATTTTCTTTAAATCCCTCTATGTAAAGTTGAAAAGTGCATCTAGCAAAATACTATAGATGACAAAACCAAGATCTATGCATATGCAGAGCATATATAAGGAGCTAAGAGCAAGATTTAAATTTGAAGCTTGCAGGAATAAAGTTGGTGCTGAAGTCTATACTGAGCTATAGAAGTAGCTAGACCAATTATCAGTTCTGGGAGGCTTCTATCCTCCTACATGCACAACTTCTCCATGGGGTTAAGCACAGCTTTAAACATGAGCATGCAATAGCAGGATCACAGAGCAGGAAACAATCTCTGAGCCATTTCACATTCTTGTGTACTAAGTCTCTTGTAAGCTTCCCCGCCACCCTGTTTCATGACTTACGTACTTTGCTTGACCATACAACTGACTACTCACCACAATTACCTCCTTCACCTTCCCAGTCTAATTACACACATAAATCTGCATTTCTAGATGGAGTTATTGAAGTAAACTTTTATAGCCTTAAAAGCAATTGCCTCCAGAAATTTTACACAGTATACTTAAAATTCTCTTTCCGTGTGTCTATTTATATATACACACACATGCAGGAGAAGTAACCATGCAATCTACAGATGCCCATGAGCTAATGTTTCCATTTGTTTTTATTACATGAGTAGGCCATTTCTCAATTCCTGTCCTGTTTGGTAGTGAGTTCTGAACAAAAAGATCTCATCAGCATTTATTAGCAGTACTCACTGTGCCGCGGACATGTATGCATGTACTTGCAATTACACAAATAAATTCCTGAACTGAGGAACGTTAAATGAGGCTGATAGTTCACAGGTTCTGTACAGGCCTTGTATTTAAAAGCATGTCTCAGTTCAATAATCACAGAAAACCTTAGGTTCTTCAAGCATCCCCCTGGGAATTTCTTACTTGTGTGTCCAGGCACACTGTCAAAATTCAAGAGTCTCTAAGAGTGATCCACACAGACAGGAACAGTTGGAAAGGGTATTTTGATTTGAGTTCATCACTTGCAGCATAAATAAACTCACTACCAAAAAAACTTAATTTCTTACCTGAGTAACACAGATAAGCCCGAGAAAAAAGAGCAGTGTACACAGACCCAGGGTTACAGGAATTCTTAATTTTTTCATCACTCTGGGATATATATCTTGAATGGTGGTTGTAAGTGTTTCTGCAAAGGAAGAAGTAGGGAGTTTAAGCAGCATAATTAAGAAAGGCAATTGAAAAGCCATGAGTCACTTAAAACCCCACTCACCTATGGTGGCAAACTGGGAGTCAAGTCCCAAGAGCAGAAGCATGAAAAAAAACAAGAAGGACCACAGAGGAGAAACTGGTAACTTGGAGAGAGCCTCTGGGTAGGCTACAAAGGCCAGATCAAAACCTGAAAAACAGTGGAAAGAAGGATGTTATTGTCACGCCTTGGTCAATGCAAGTCCCAATACCAAGAGCGTGACCGTCAACCTACCCGAGTCCACGACCTCTGAGACAGGTCTCTCAGACACAAATGCCATATGTCCCAGGATGGAGAATATTGCAAACCCAGCAAATATGCTGGTAACACAGTTGGTCACACAAACTAGAATGGCATCTGAGTAGCAGTTGTTGTGGAACTTGTTGTATGAAGACAAAGCAACAAGCCCGCCCCACGCCACAGACAGGGAGTAAAATATCTGGGTGGCTGCATCTTTCCAAACCTACCAAAAATAAGAACACGATAATTACTGTATTACTTACAGTACTTATTATGAAAATTTAAGATGGCCTTCCATTGAAGCTCAAGGGTTGTTTTTTTTTAATTCAGCCTGAATATCTAATTCTATTTCATATAAATTTTAGGGAAGATAGAATATAGCACACTGGTGACCTTGCAGTCTCAATCACACACAATATCTCTATGCTCTCTGGAGGTCACATCCCAAGCATGTTGCCAAATACTTAAATCTTACCGAACTAACCCTAAAGAAGAGATTCAATTTGTTCACATAGGTGGATTGTTGAGATATGAATCTTTTCACAGAGCCAACAAATAAGGACAACCAGGACTGGCTGCAGGAGTGAGAACTTCCATGTACCCTCCCACTTGTATGACCCACACAAACTACTTCTGCCTCTGATGCAGCCTCTCAGTTAGGGCCAAGCACTCACGTAGGTACCACAAAGAAATATCACACTTAATGCTTGCTTTTGATAAAACAGAAATAATACTGGCATAAGCCAGAACAAAAAATGTCCCAGCTTTCTTTGCACAAGGTACCCTTCCTGGTCCACCTAATTACCCAAGCTAATTTCCTGGGCAAGGCACAGCCTGAATTTCAAACTCAGGGATCCCTTCAGCCTTCTGATAAAGTCCCTTAAAATTATCAGCAAGAACTTTTTTAGCAGGTCTTGCTAGGATGCAATTCCAGCATGACCCCCAAGAACTGTTTAGAGGCAATAGTACAGGTGTCATCACTGGTGTGGCAGGAAGGAGGAAGAAGGTGACTACCTTTCAACTTAAGAGTATCTGGAATAGGAGCTTGGATTTTATACACAACCAGCTGATGCAAAATACAGGGCAGGACATGAAGCACCTGACTGGATAAAAAAGAAGAAAGCCCACAGAACCATGGAAGTGTGTCACACTTCTTGGGCTGACACTACTTCTCACCTCTGCCTCCATCAGCTTGGTGATGTTGGACTGTCTCCCAATGTAGTATTCAATGCCATCCAAAGCACCTTCCAGGGTGGCACCTCTCACCAGCAAGATGAACAGGATGACATATGGGAAGAGTGCAGTAAAGTAGACGACCTGCAGAAAGATGGGAAGGGACACACATTAGGCGTGAGGGGATCCATAGGTCTCCAAGAAGGAAGACTGGACAGGCTTTAGGCTAAGGTCTGCTGGTACAAAAGAAAAACAGGCAACCAGGGAAGTGAATACATGCCAACCAGCAAACCATCTGGCTTAACCGGTTCTGAAGCTGCATTCCAGCAGAAGCAGAAGGTCCAAGCCACATATCCACATCTCAGATAGCACTTGACCAGTTTCAGAAATGCATTTTTCTGACGTGATTTACTGCAGTGGTGAGGTCTGGACTCAACTGTGCCAGACAGCTCTTGCTAGGTAGTGCTTCTAGCAAGTGCAAACTGAAAGCCAGGAAAAACTAGGTGACCAGGGTGGAATTATCTCCTGATGAACTACTCCCCAGCCCCCCAAAAAATAAAAAGCCAAAGCAAAACTAAAAAAACTTTTAAAAGTCACTGTTCTGGAAACTTTCTTTACTGGGAACAAGGACTTTTAGGTTCTCTCAGACGGAGATCTATTCTGTTGTTGTTTGATCTAGCAGAATGGGACCAAAGCCAGCAGTAGAGTTATTGTCACATTGGCTGTGGTTCAACAACACTCTGGTTTCTTGAGTCTTAGCTTCAGTGTTATGCAGACAGGTAGTTTACCCAGTACTGCCAGTTCCACCAAGCCAGAGCATTGCACCATCACGTGGTGAGTCTGACATTTCTGAAGACCTCCTTCCTGCTTGCTTAGAATAGACAATTCTTTCTGCTTTTCACCTGTCTTGTTCCTGCCCAGCTAGATCTTCCAAGTCTTACCTTACTCTCCAAATAGGATTACCTTTGTGCCAGAAAAGAAGTGACAACAGGAAGAGCCAACTGTCAGGAACCCAAAGAACATGAGATTAGGAGGAGCCATGCAGCCAAATAACAGAGGCTGGGAAAGCACCAGTACTCCACCCCAAAGCTCTGAAACAAGGGCAGGAAGCTCTAAATAGAAAGCAAAACAGGAGGAGATGTCACACTGAGCAGAGGAAGGCAGGCAGCAAGGGACCACAGAAATGCACAATAACAGAAGGGAGGAAAAATATCTATGCAGAAAAGGTGAAAGAAAGAACAAAGGCAACTGAGGCTGAAGAAGTAAATGATGGAGATGTAACATGAAGGTGAGAAAAGAGCACGAGGAGGAAGGAACAAAACCAAGAAAAGGGTCTCAGGTAAGGAAGGATGAAATTCAGCCTGCCTGAAGTCAGCCTAGCCCAAGGAAAACTCCAGAAAACTATGCTGCAGCATGTGGAAATGGGAGTTCAACAGAAACAGATTCTGAAAACATGCATCTAAATACCTTGTCCCTATATATTGTTTCAACTCTTGGGAACAAACAACATTTCACAATCTGGAAGGAACCTGCACACACACATGTGTTCACAGAACCTGACCTGTATTGTCCAAATATCTCAACCAGACTGGAAGTACAAAATAATCACCAGGTGTTCCCAGGGCGTGTGCCCGTGTGTGACATCACATGCACACTTCCATCACACAGCCCAGGTTAACTGCCAAAACTCAGCTGGAATCACCGGCACAACAGCAAGATCCCAAAATACAGGGCAGCCTGGTGGGTTTGAGGCCTAGGTGTTAAGTAATGACTGCGTAATCAGCACCTTAGTCATATTTTATGTAACAGTTACGAAGCTGAGGAGCAGGAGGGAAGCCAAATGCTGAGCCCAGCAGAGGGGAGTGTGTTAGGACTGCATCCTTCCTTGTGTTAAAATTCCCTGGGTCCAACTGATGTTTGAAGGGCAGAATCAGGCCAAAAGTTATCTCCTTGCTCTTCCTAACATACCTTTCCAGAAGATTTTATTCCTTTAAACAGTGCAGCTCCAACAATCATCCAGGACAAAAGGAGGCAGAGAGCCAGGTACCACACAATTCTGCCGGTCTCATCCAGCCCACTCGAGCGCTGAAGAGCCACTTTGCTGAAAGCACACAATGCTCCCATGAAGAAGGGTGACAGCAGCAAACACACACACCTCCTCTTCAGCTACTTTTTGGGAAAAAGTGAGCTGGTGTGTGCTGCTATTACAAGACTCTGCAGCCTCTTCCAAGAGAACACATTTAAAACTGCATGATTGGCATTGAAAAGCTGTATATTTAACTGCTTTTTTCCCCTCTTTTTGAAGCCTACCAGCTCTTATCTCTCCTTACAACTCCCATAAGGCCCACCTCAGATATTCTGTGTTAATCATGAAATTCTGACAGTAAGAGAAGAGCCCATAAGAATCAGTTTCCAGGAACCCAGGGAACATGAGACAAATTGAGACCATGGGGCTATAAAGAAACAGCAATTTCACAACAGGCCCAGATTCAGAATAAAGTGAATATATTTTACACAGTAACTCCTGAGAAAAATAAAAGTATATGCTATATGTAAAGATGCTAAATAGTGCCTAGTAGGACTCTAGAGAAGAGGACTTCTTTAAACTGGAGTATTTTTCAGTTGGTTAAAGGGTGACTCAGTTGCTTCTCTTTCTATACATAATTTCTTTTATAAAGGCCAAACAAATTTTAAGTCCCCTCTGTAGTGATTTGCATGCCCATGTCCTCTGACTACATTTTTTCTGGACTGCAAGGCAAGACAAAAATAAAAGGCACATCCAAAACCACAATGCATAAAAAGGTATTTTTAGTATTTTCTTTGAAGTATTTACTTACTTCCAGTACTGCTCACTGGGAAATTGCACTGGTTTGTAGTTTATGGTGCCATTTATACACGTGAGATTGTTGCTTGTGATGAATGAGTAGTTTGCATGAATTATTTCCCCATGCAAGGTCGTGTTGCAATCACTTACTGAAATAAAAAAAAAAGAATAATTAACACTGGGATGACTATGATAAAAAAAAAAATCAGACTATTACAGCAGATGTGTTACTTAAGCAATTACAGCTTCTGTTTGCCTGCTAACAATATTTAGAAAAAAAACTGAAATGTCACTTGCAGCTGTGACTTCGCTACTTGACTGTGAATCCAAACACCAAGAATCTGGTGTGCTCACCACGTTTTATTTAACCTCAAGGATACTTGTAAAAGTCAGAACTGAGCGTAGTTAAAACTGTAGCTTTGGTTACTCTGTGAAAACCTTTGTCCCAAGCCAAGGTGACACATGGATCACCTGGTATCTGGTATTCGTCTTATTGTGGCAGATGGCTTATTAGAGTGCTTTAAATATTTTCCTTTGAGCAGGGTTGGAGGAATGAGAACTGGGGTTGGGAATTTTTTGCCAGATCATACAATAAAGAACACTTTATCAGCATACGTATCAGCATTTACTGGAAAATCTTGTTGAAGCCTATTTCAGGATAGCTTCTTCAGTTCAGTTTTGTATTCCCCCAGCACTTACAAATTACATACTGAAACATTTTTTGGTTTGCCAATAAGTAATCATGAAATTTTTGTTACATAAGGCATCTTAGAAGATATTTTCATATATATATTTGAGATACATTTACATTAATACTGTAAACAATGTAATCCGTCCTGATCTTGTCATTGTTATTTCAATAATCGCTGGTTACCTGGCAAGACATTTCCAGCTGCTAACTGGTAATTACCTCACCAACCTCACCTTTTGCCTTAAACTGGTCTCATATGGAAAGTGGTGAGATAACAACTGTTCAGCCCTACACCTACTGCAAAACACAGTAACAATAATGTGGAGATATGTTCTAAAGAGTTAATGAAGTGTGAAACCAGTGCCTCAGTGGTGCTCAGGATTACCATAGCCACAGGAAAGGCAAGGGGTAATGAAAAAACCTCGATAAAAACTGCAGTAGTTTGTCTCATGGAAGGAAAGTATTTTTTTGCCATGAAGCCTGATGAAATGGAGTATTTCCAGGGACTGTACAGACTTGAAAAAAGCTGAGGTTTTAAAGGAGAAAAAGAGAATCCAACTAGGTCATTTCAGCGCAGTTCTCTGTACAGAACACCCAGAACTGGTGGCAGGGAAGTGGGTAAGCATCACTCCTGTGTGTTCAGATGCAAAACTCCAGGAAGGACTTTGAAAGCCACGGGTAGCTGTCTTGCTCCTATACTTTCACCCAGAAAATAGTACAATTACCAAAAACGGTTAGATTAAACTCTGTCTAGTAAATATGGTACCTATTCGTGTCTTGCTGCAGAATTCATCTGCCCAGGAAAAGCAGTCTGACCATGGCAACACTTTTTGAAATGAGGCAAATAAGTAGTAGAGTGCATAAGCAATGATAACATTGTAGTAGATAGTCACAAATGTTGAGATGATGACCATTGTGATGCCCACTCCTAGGAAAGAGTAAAACACAATGTCTTAACCACCCCAAACTCAAAAAAACCACCCAACAACAAAAAGCCCCACCAAAACAAATAGCCTTCACTTGACTTCTAAAAGGCTACTTGGGAAGAAGTTGGTTTTTTGTTTGGTTTTAAAGTATTTTTTAATAGCAAACAAATAGTGAAATCTTAAACCCATGAAATGATGTGATCCAAACTGACCCTCTCAAACAAGGTTTTGAAACAGAGTTTGAATCTGGCCCATGGAAAAATTGGACTATTTGCAAAGTCTAAAGGAGAAATTCAGTATTTTGTTCTCTTCCCATTCAGAGGGAAACTTAGCAAAATAAAACAAGCTGTACTAGGACTGCCCAAACCATTTTAAAGATTACACTGTAACGAATGCTTTTAACTACAGTAAATCTGTGCCAATATTACTGTTCTTCCCCTTGTTAAAATGAGTTTTGTTCTGTGAGCTTGGGAAAGGATGACAAACTGTACCAACCATCTTAGAAACTATATTTAGTTTCTGTCTTCATAGACACATAAAAGATAGGCTGTGCTTAAAAACTTTTGCTTAAAAGATAAACACACTGCTTTCGTGAAAGGTTCTTGTGCTGCAAAACACAGACTGGCAAAAAGAGTAAATGTTGGGGCAACCAGTTTCTGTAGGTGACAAGCAAAATTCTTGTTGCAGGAGAAAAAAAATTCCTTGTTCCTACATTAACTCCTCTGGTAGATTAAGACAAACAAAACCATTGCATAGTCCTTTACACCCATGGCACAGGGGGACGGAACAGGAGTGAGTAAAGCACATGGTTAATTGTTTCCAAACAAATCTCCCTCTGAAATGCAAACTCTCACAGAGACAAACTATCACTATAGAGTGCAACGATTTCTCTTATCTCAAGAGGCACCTCACTTTACAAAGCCAGAGTCTAGGCTATTTTATCACACCAGCAGATGACTCCCAAGGCAGCTGCTGATGATTATGCACAGCATTGCACAGAGCACCCAGACTTGTGTGCCTGTGCCAGCACTGGCAGCCAAATACAGAATTAGTCCATCCAACACAGAAGTTCCTTGCAAGCTACACTGGATGTGAAGAATGAAGAAACAGTGATAAAGTCAACTTCTAAAATTTCTTTTCAATCTGTTGCACACAGTACACCAATTGTTTTATTGAGGTTTTCCCTCACACAGCAAAACAGGGTTATTTCCTTCCACCTGGACAGCTAGAGTGAGGGTGATGTGCTGCTTAACACTGGGAGAATCACTGATAAAACCTGTCATAACCAAGAACCTTTTTGGGGAAATCTTTAATCGACATCTGTTTATTAACTGAATAATGAGGAAGTATGTACCTGGGAACATAACACTGACCCTGTAATATTGGGAATAGCTGCTACATTGATATCAGTGTCTCAGAATTATTAACTTCATGAAGAAAACATTAATTCACAACAGTTTTTTACTGGAATAAAAAAGATCTAAGAAAACATAACAAAACCAACCTTGAAACAATGGTAGTATTCTCCAGATGGAAACCGGCCCTAGACTGGCAAACTGCCCAAGGGAACATTCCATGAAAAATAAGGGCAAGCCAGCTAACGCCAGCATCAGGGTGTAGGGGATTAGAAAAGCACCTGAGAGAAGGAGAAAAAAAACGGGGGAAAAAACACAATCGCACACACAGAGAAAACAATTCATCTTTCAGCGTTCGCCACGGTTTTATCACATTTTATACTCTCCCTTTCCCCCTGCTCAAATGCCCCACTGTAGGGGCTTTTTTTCAAAATAGAGAGATTTGTTTCTAAATCCTGTTTTCTGTAAGACTAAATAGTACCCGTAATGAAGAGACACAGACTGTCAGAACTGCTGGTTTAAAAGGAATGGCTTCTCTTACAGAAAATAAATTAATTTTAGAAAAACTATTGAAGATGTGCTCTAATACAAGCAGGAACACTGCTCAGCTGTAGGCACCAACAGCCTTGTCCACTTTCTATTAAATCTTCCAGCTTTTAATTTAAAGAGGAATAGAACCATTCCTTTGTGTACTCAGGTGTGTTTTGCAACTGCCTTGTTAAGTAGCTACTGGACATCAAAGCATGAAGATTATTTTCTATGGCTGGCCAAGTCCTGTGTCAAACATCTCAGGATGCCTCTTGTTAGAGTCCCTTTAAAAGTGCATGTTAACCTGATTAATGAGCGCCCTGTTCTGTGAAAGGTACTGGCACTTCCTTGTGTGTGCACAGAAGACAGGGAAAGCAAGAGCACAAGTTTCCTAAACACAACCCAATATGCCTGTGGGATCATCACTCCCAGTGAATTTCAGGCAATCAAGGACCCAGTTCTGCAAGAAACTGCAAATACCTGATATAATTTCAGGAAGCAAATTATCCCAGAGAATTAACTGGATTACTCCTCTGTTTTGAAACAAGGATGTAAAAGTTGTCTTTACCAATCAAGGGCAAGGGGCACAGAAAAGATGCAAGCAGCCATGCAAATATGCTTTAAATGCAAAGTTTCTGCTGCAGCAGATAAGAAAAAAGATCTAGTCCAAGGGCCAACATCACAACTTATTTTGTTTTCACAATTTTCTGCAAGAAAACTGTAAGTAATGCAAAGCAGCCAAGCTCACTCCAATAAAACTTGTGTTCTGAGAATGCCTCCTTATGTTCCATGTGCAGCTGTGTGGACTGTGCTGCATTTACAGTCCAGAATTTGACTTCAAAGACTGTTAGGCAGAGCAAATAGGTATATATAAGTAAGTTCTCTGCAGTTACTATTTACACTCTCTTTAACAACTAATGGTAGCCTGGCAAGTAGATAAAGCTCTGGAATACAAGCCAGGGAAGCCAGCGCCTCCACTTCAGTGCCTTCAGTTGGCTTTGCCACTAGTTCATTGTGTGAGCAGGTAGAGGCTCTCCCTGCCTCACATTTCCCAAGTGCCTCATCTGGGTAATTACTGAGCTGGGATAATTATTCCATCTTAGATTGTCTGCATGGAAAAACAAAGGTGCAGAGAGGATTCAACTATTCTCAATAAACACAGAGAATGGTATATAATATAAACTTACCAGGAGGTAAGCACTGCAGAGAGAGAATAGCTATTTCGACAAGTAGAGGATATTGGCACATGGACAAAAGGTGCATGTTGGTTCTGAGTAAATCAGAAGAGTTCTGCAATTCTCAGGTACATATTTGAAATTAAAACTAAATACAATTTCCCCTCTCAGTGGGTACCCAAAAAGCACAGAGATGCCTCTTACTCCCCTTTCCCATGAGTGGGCTCTATCCAGTTCCTAGAATGATGTTCACATCCAGCTTTGACAGAACATGCCCAACCTCAGAGCTGGGCCCTTGGAGCTTGCCTTCCTCTCTCCTGGGAACAGGAAGGTGTGCCCACCCAACCCTGCCATTCAGCACAGGTACCTCCTCCATTCTGGTAGGTGAGGTAGGGAAAGCGCCAGACGTTGCCCAGGCCTACAGCATAGCCCACCATGGACAGCAGGTAATCGCCTTTGTTTGACCAGTTGCCGCGCTCCAAGTTCTCATCGCTGTCACTGGACTGGTCATCTTTTTCATTTGTCAAGTTGAAGTCCTTGGAAGAAAAGAGGCAAGACTTGTGATCATCACCAGGCAAGCAAGGCAGTCATACCCTCATTTCTCTCATCATGTCCAGAGATGCACCTTGGCATGGCTGGGCAGCTGGACAGGGTAGGCATAGCCAGTTGGGCTGCCAGTCCAGCTGGTCCCTGGCAGGACAGCAAAGACTTGTGAGAGAGGGTCCCACCAGAGAGCCCAAACACCTCCACGGACAGTTTTGCCCTACTCCTGCCCTAGCCTTTTGTGGTGTCAGCTCCTGGTGTCAGCTCCAGGAAACGCGCCTGTTCTGCCCCTGCACATGCCCAGATGCTCCCATACTTGCTCAGATGTTCACATCAGCACATCCTTGTACACCCACTTTAAAAACACCTGTCCTAGTGCCATTCACACATGCCCAGGTGCTCATTCCACTTTACCTACCTCTACCTGTCTCGATCTCACCTGCCCAGACAACTTCATACCTGCCCACAGCTGCTGATGTACCTGCACCCTGCTTGCCCGAGTACCTCTATGCCCTACCTGGGCACCTCCACAACCCACCTGCTCAGGTGCACCCACACTTGCCTATATTCTCGCACACCTACCCAGGTGCCTCCGTACCCCACCTGCCCGGCTGCCTCCGGCCAGCCTTCTCCCGCCGCCTCACCTTCTTCTTCCCGCAGGACAGAAAGCCGGGCAGGCTAAGCATCCCCATCGCTGCCGCCGCAGTCACTCCGCTCTGCCCGCGCCGGCCNCCCACGCCAGCCCCGTGCCCGTTTCCCTGCCGCACCCCGCCCGCTGACCCTCCTCCGGCCCCGCGCCCACTTCCTTGGGAACACCCACCTGCCTAACCCTGCCCAGCCACCTGCCCACTTCCCCTCCTAAACACCCCCTGCCCTCCACACGCCCTCGCTACTCGCCTTTATCCCGACCCACTTCCCCTGCCACGAACCCGCCTGGACTCGCTCCCCCAGTCCAGGCTCTTCAGCCCTCGTTGTACCTCTGCCTGGCCGCTTGTCTGTCACCCGCCTTCCCTTCTAGCATGTCCCCCCACTCCTTCCCCTCTCCTTTCTCTTCCAGTACCTACCCACAAACTCTCCTCCTTGTCTTCTACCTCCAGGCTGCCAGCTCCCCATCGAACACTGATCCTCACCTGAGCAGCTCACCCTGCTACTCCCTGTGCCTCCCCACAGAGCCACTGCCTGTCTGCCTCACCTATGTTCACTGGCCAGAGACCCTGCTCCACCCCTACCTGCTCCACTCTCATTCTTTCTTAACCTGCTCCATGCTGGAGTCCAGGCTCAGGAGACGCAGGAAAGCAAAGGGCACAAGGGAGTTAAACACTATGGAATTTCAGCTTTTGAACGCACCTTTCAGGTACAGGCACAGAAAGGGCAGGTCATAAAAGTAAAATCATCTCCAGAGGAGGAATTCAAGAAGAAGGGCTTAAGGATTTTTCTAAAGCACTTCCCCGCTTCACCCACCGACATGGGTGTGACATCCCACTCTTCAGGGGAAGGGATGTCACAGTGACCTTACCCAGGCATTCCGTAAGGTCACAGAGGAGGATACTGGTCAAAGCACACTCCATGTACAGACATAAGGAGATACAGATTGGCCAGTTGCTCAGTTGCTCTCCCCGCTTTGTAAATGGTCTTTTCCATGGCTCTTTCAGATCCACACCTTGACAAATACACTTTCTGTCCTCAATTAGTGAGACTTCCTGTTTAGCAAAGTGCTACCCCGCATGTCTCAATCTAGCCACAACTAAGAGGTTCTCTGGGAGTGAGAAGTGTGTGAACAGCATCTGAAAGGTGGGAAGGTAAAATCAGATTGTATTTTATCACCCCAATACGTGATAAAATACAATCAACCCGTGCAGCAGGTTCTCTAGAAGACTTCTATTTTAGATACTGGAAGATGCCACAATACTCTTATCTTTGGAACAAAAAGCAAGTACAGGTGCAGTGTCCTGACAGGACATAGGCTTTGGGAGAAAATAATAAATAAAAGAAAACACTCCTTTACAGGCTGCTTGCAAATTCAGAATGAAAAAGGCCAAGTTACAACACCAAACATCTGCAGGCTGGTTCTCTGTGGAACAATACAAAACTCACTGAGACCAAGGACACACTGAGAAATTAGTCCTTATTCTTGTATCTGTCTGAACTGTATGTAAACTAAAGGAGCCTTTTCGACAATCCTGATCGGAGTTAAGAATTTGAAATAAAATGACAGAATGTGATTTTACTTTCACTTCTGGGTAACTTCAATATGTGTGGGTCACTATCTGCCCAAGAGGAAACAGAAACTTTCCAATAAACAATTTTGGGCCTAACAAAAGCTCTAAGTTCTCTTCCAAACTCATTATTCAGAACTGATTATCAGCTTGTTTAGAAATGAAATTACATTAAAAACAACCTGTTAGCCACAGTCTCTCCTTCTATACTAGGATTAAGCAAATGTAGTAGTGCTGCAGAGTCACTGCCAGTGCCATTCCCTCTGCGTAACTGAAGATGACTAAAAGGAAAACTATACTGGAGGTAGTGCTTCTCAGATGTGTTTTGTTTCTGACCATGTGAAAGTTTCACTTGAAATGCATTTTCTGTATCTAAAGGAGAAAAGTAAAAATCACAGCACAGGGATAAATCCAGGGGTGAGGTGAGCAGTGGAGAAATGAGTGTCTCCCGAGAGGATTGTGCCTCAAGTAGGGCTGTATTTGTCCTGTTAGTTATGTAGCTGAACAGCACAGCAGCTCCACTTGCATTCACTAGGGTAAATCCACAGCAGTCACCACCAGGCTGATACCTGAAGGCTGGCTCCTCACAGCTGGGATAGCCACGCACTGACCAAGCACCATGTCAGCCAGTTACACCTGGAATGTCTCAGCTAGGAATACAGAATTGTCAGCCAGCAAACCAGAGCCAGTTTGGCTCTACCCTAGATGAGATATCCCATCTCCTGACCAGCAGCCTAACTGACGTCGTTTTTCTAATTTGGAAAGCACTCCTGGATTACTATCGATTCCATTTAATGTTACTTCTGTTAATCCAATGGGGAGAAAAAACAATTTAAAAATAAATTAATGGTAATCTTAATGTGCTGAGAATACAGCAAACAATTCTGACATTTCCTAGGAGCAATGAGATACCCATGTTTTCCATTTGGTTGCACCAGTCCTATTATCAGATGTTGGGTATTGCCCTTAGCTAACACAAACAGCTCTAGTGATACAGCAGATTGTGTTTGATGTGCTTATTTAAGAATAGGATGAGTAAATTTTGTTCTTAACCTATATCTTCTGCAATAGCAGTGTTTTCTAATATTGGCACCTGGCACACATCCAAAACTGATTCAGCAGACAAAACTGAGGCTAATTTACCTCCCCTCAATTGGCATGAGCTAAAGACCAGAAAACCCACTTTGCAAATCACTTTAGAATGCACTAAATCCTGGCAGACCAACACACACAGACCAACCAACCAGCCAAAAACCACAAAAAACCCCTATGCTAGCCTTCACAATTTGAGCAAGATCACCTAAATCATTTAACTATCTATCAACAGCATGTAATTACTCTCACCCAGAACTTGTAAGCAACATTAGACTCTTTAGAAGAGAGGATCAGAAAGACAGACAGGAGTGCTACAAAACCGACAGGTGAAGCAAGGCAGAAAACTTAGAATGTTGGCTCCTGCAGCTGCAGGAATTATCCTCTCCTCTACAGGTGAACAGAATCAAGCCCTACAGTTCACATTTAAATTAATGCTTTCTGCCTAAGAAAGCATCAACCTTGATTTAAAGACAAAGTTGTAACAAGTGAGACAATTTCCTAGGTGCTGAATTGATCTACAGGCAACTTAAATGAAACCTTTACCACTAACTTAAAAAAAAAAAAAATTAATCATTGGTCTAGTAACCCATGAAAGCAAGGCAGCATTCTCCATCTGGTGAGAAATGTCTTATTTCACTGTGAGCCTGCTGTAAGCAAAGTGAAGTGTATCTACAAGGAAGGTGTGTCAAGAAGTGGCCCTTCTGCTTAGAAGACAGAACGGAGAGACGATGATGGTATTGTCAAGGACACAGGCAAATTACAAAGGCAATAGTTTCTGAAATGGCCATCTGTGATTTCAGAGAGGTAGGGTTTATAGCAAAACACAGTGTGGGAATTACTGAAGAGGCCTTGTGCCAATACTGGCTTGCCTGGTTCTAATGGCCCCCATCCAGCAGTTTGTGCAACCAAGGTATGAAGCAAATTTTGCTTCCAACTCTGCCTTCAGGGTGATGAGGTTTTGCTCCTGGGAAAGGGAATTGACATACTATATATCCTTCTCGGATCTATTTTTCTTTATCAGTTTTGTGCTTTTCTGCATAACTGGGATGTTCATTACTGCTGCTCAAGAGGCCACCAGGACATGCACATCGACTCAATATGGATCTCTACCCACTATTTTGTTTTCCTTAAATGGAAATACTGAAAAAATTTGATTCAGAATCTTAGAAAGGGAACATTGAAAGTTTTCAATAATGTGTGATGAGTTTGCTTCACTAACATAATAGTAAATAATACACTCTATTATGAATTATGTAATCATATTAAAGATTTGTATTGGAAAAATCTCAATGATTGATGCTTAATCCAATTTTCTCCCAACTTCAGGACTTTTGGACTCATCTCTAACGCCATCTCAGAGGTGAGAAATGCAGCAAGGTCATTCCTACTTGCTTCTATGGACAGTCTGCTATCATAACCCAAAAGCAGCAGCTGAAACCTCACCCATTTATCTCCTCACCATGGAACAGTTGCAAAAGTGCTATAAATGCAAAATGCTTAAGCCTTCGTAGTCATACTCATAAGATGGGTGGAGACTTGAAACTATATAGAAAGCAAATTTGCCTTCAGGCATTTCCAGCAGGTTGCAGCCTGCAAATTTTTAATATTATATGCACTAATAAGTTAGTGACGGGGAAATTTTACATATGCATGTAGAAAAAACTTACATGGCAGAAATAAATTTCAGTACACCAATAAAACAGAAAGTTCTGCAGGACTGCTCTTCTGCTACACTGATCCTGGAAGATTTTGCTGTCCCAGTCACCCAAGAGGAAGCCACAGGTCTCCATCCACAAAATTAATCAAGGTGTTTTCATGACTCTTGGCAAGACTGACAGTTCTGTATCTATGGTACATTAATCTTCACTTTAATTGATTTTATTCAAGAGTTGTACTGTGCTCCTCAAATACTTCACTCCCTGAACAAAACTCTTTCTAGGATAACATGGTCTTTCTTGTAGTACTATCTCTCTCCAGACCCTGAGAGCTCATCAATTTGTCAGAGATTACTGAAGCTGCCATACAGGACAATATGGTTATTCTCAAACACAGAGCTCCATAGAGAATAAGGAGAAAAGCAACCAAAAAAGGAGTAAATGATGAAAAAGGCCTTAGATGTTCAAATCACACAACCATCTGAAAATCTCTGCTGAAATCCAGACTTGCATTACAGTTACCAAAGCACAGTGAACAACAGCATTTGTGGCCCAGGGCTGTTAATTCTCCAAGTTCTGCTTCTGCTTTTGATACAGAGCATCTCAGTTTTCTATGAATCATGCAGCCTTGTTCCAAACAAACATCCAAGCCTTTCCAAGATGCATCAAGCAGGTGCCACTCCACATGCCCCCAGCCTGACCATCCTAGAGATAGGTTCCAAACATGTTCAACTTGTCTTTGAGCAACTGAAACACTCCGTAAACGCAAAACCTCAGGTATCGCATGATGGAAGACGTAACAACAGACACAACAAAGAAAAGGAAAGAGATAAAGTATGGGAAAATGAAAAACTGGGAGTGTGCAATTATCAAAACTTAATGATCAGGGAGCGCAGAGGTGTCAGAATATAATGACTTTCCTATTATGAAATATTTCAGAGGTGGGGCCAGTAGAAACTAAAGAGTCATTTTTAATTGAGTAAAATAAAGCCTAGGAGTGAGTACAGTAGTAATTTGCAAATACGCTGTACTGAGTTCATCAATCTCATTAACAGTGTCATTTTTAAAATTTTCCCCAGCACCAAGTGCCAATATTTCTGGAGTTCAGCACAGCCAAGAGATGCTGTTAAGTAGTTTTTCTTCCCCAACCCCCCAGTTCTATACTTTCTTGCTAGTTGCTAAAAAAAAAGGGGTTTTCTCACAGAAGACAAAAAATGCATATTCTTGAGAAGCTTTTGACTAACAGTAAGGCTTTGAAATACAGCCATTGGCTATCACACTGCAAAAAGAAGACCTTTCAGCTCAGTCCTTCCCTTGAGGTAATTTTACATATTGACATGCACTCCTGCTATGTGACAGCTAAGAGAACTATCTTTGTGATTGTCCTCCTTCACAAAAGGACAAAAGCCAGGCTGTTAGTCCCGCCGGATATCTTTGGAATAGAAATACCTCCATCAACACTTTCCTTTGTGTGAAACCTGTTCCTGCATGTTAGCAATTACTCTCAGAAAGACCTCATCGAAGTCAGTGGGGGCTTCTCACGTACGAAAATCAACCTCATTTCAAGGAGTAATGCCATAAAATCATCTGTTGCAATAACACAATTCTGAGCCCAAAACAAAAAATCAAGATTTGCAAGGACCCTAGAACAATTACTTAGCTGAACATTTTCACAATACGGGGAAAAAAAACCAACCGGCATTTGAAAGAATTTAAATACTAGTGGTATTAACAGTCTTCCTTCTACTATTTAGATCTCCTACAACACTTCTCATCATTAGACTTAGAAAGCCTTTCTAAGACCAGAGAAACTAGTCTTTTTACCTTGTTACAAGGATGATAACAGAGGTAGGGCTCAAGTATTTAATATACCACAAGTTTAGCAGAGAGCATGTGGACTGCAGCAGACACAAACACTAGACCCCATAATTTCTTTAGCTTTACCACAGGACCTCTTCCCCTCTAAATTCAGGGAATGCTTTTGTATTCATCTTAAGCAAGGAAGAAAGCTGACCACCCCATCATAATCCATAACTGAGAAAAAGCTTTAACAAGAAACACCGTAAGTTATTTTACTACCCACAGCACTCACCCTGGTTGTCACAAACCTGGTCATCCCCCTGATACTCCTTTCCAGGCCCTCAGACTCTCTCCCTCTGGGTCAGGCTCTCCTGAGCAGCCCATCTTCACAGCCCAGACCATACTTTTCTCTTATAGCATCAGTAACACCCATACCTGACCCCAAAAGCCCAGAAAATCGGCCGGGGATGTGAAGGCAACTCCCTGCTTCCCGAAGCCCTGCCATTAGCAAGGCAACATGGCAACACATGCTTGGAGGTTGTGGTGGTGCGTCCAGGTGTGGTCCCTGACATCTGGGGTCAGATTTAAGAAGTTTTATTCAGTGTAACAATAAGTTATGTTAACGTGTGCTGTTGATATGTTCCCGTTTCCCCCTCTTGGTAAACCCAAGTTCGCTGTTCCTCTCTACTCCTCCCCTAACCCCTCCTACCTCCCCTGTATATGGGCACCCTCCTCCCCTCGTTCCAGTACCTTCCCTGTCTGTCACCCCAAACCCTCCCAGAGATGTCAGTCCCCTTTGCTCCCTGCCACTGTGCGCAGAAAGTTCTTCTCCCCTCGACGCTCCAGTTGTCCCTTTGTATGCCAATCACCCTCGTTGTACTCCCATTGGTCCCAGGTATTGTGTTCCCTCCCTGCACTCCTCCCCAAGGAAGCCCTGGTTGGCTCAGATGTTCTACCCTCGCCTTGTACCACTTCCCTTTAAAAGTTGTTGCATCAGGTTGTATTTGGATTTTTCCGCTCCGCTCTTCGGGGAATGAGCATCTTTGGTTACAGTGGCGAGAGAGTCCTCTTTTTGTTCCTTGCCTCAATCCTCCGACCCGTGGTCACACCTGGCGGCTGTGCGGCAGGAGCCGGGCTGAGCAGGGACACGCTGTCTCCCTGGCTCGGAGTTGGCTGACGCACCAGCCTCTGCCTCGGCCCAGGCAGCGAATCCCCCAGGCGGGTGGGCGAGGGAGGGCCACAGACCCTTGGCCCTCGTGACCAGAGGACCGCGCTGTGCTGTGTCAGGAAGTGGATCTTCTCAGCACGTTCTTACCTGGCCCCATAACAAAAGAGATGCCGTTTTCTAATGAAACACTGGTTTTAACCAAGCCACTCAGAACTCCCAACAATGAGGATTTTCCAGATTTTGCCTGACTTCCTGTCCCTAAACTCAGTGCCCATAGATTTTAAATATGTTATGCAATATCTCTGCATGATAGCTTCTAGGATTACAGTTTTGGATTAGTGTTCCACCTAATTGCCACTTGGGACTGCCGTTTGGGAGAAGGGCTGAAGTGTTTTACCAGGCTTACAGGAGTCCCAGTACAGAAAGGTAAAGGACTGAGTACTGTCCTGATGTGAGGTCTCAGTGCAGATATACTTCTGAATTGCTAAAATTATTAGTATACCCAATGGCAACGACCTGCTTCCACCAAGTCACAGCTGCTCTGTAGTGCAAAGGGTGCCGGCTTCTAAAAATGTTTTACTCTAGAGGATAAAAAAAAATACACTCCACTTTCCTGAAAGCTGAAGAATAGTGTATGACATTTTACACTGTTATTTTTTTATTCTTGAAGGACCTGCACTTTCTGTGGCTGGTTTTAATCTTCAAGTGAAGAACATATTATGAAGGCATGTTTTTTTCTTTGAAGCTGGGACAATTACATAAAGGCTGATACGTGATATATCAACATTTGGCACTCATCTGGACACCTCTGAATTGTGAAGCTTTGCAAAGTTTTATACAGTCATGTTTCTTTGAATAATCTTGGTCTGGCAATCTTAAAATTTCCTGCACTCCTCATTACAAACTTCTTCTTGAGTGGCAAACAAGGAAGTAAAGTTTGAACAGGAGTAAGAGAAGGCAAAGTAAGGAAGTGTGCTGATGTCCTTTCCATGAGATGAAGCAAGACACAAGAACTTATGTTTATACACTCGGCAGAGAACACCAGGACAAATCAGAGACTACTAAAAACAGTGGCTTGAGCAGTCCCTGGAAAGTTACGAAAGAACTGTGATGGACAGCAAATACTGATCTGTAGGGGACTAGGTGTGAGAAATGCTCTGGTTTATAGTGACAATCTGGGTGTGATGGCTGTACAATGTTCAGTTTCTTATCCCCAAAGGCTCACCTTCTCTCTCTTTGGTTTTGGTTTTTTATGGACAGTTGCAAAAGCCAAAGGAGAGAACCAGGTTTTCTGTTTGTGATGGGAAGTCTCCAGGACTGTTCCACACAGCACAGAGCACATGCAACTGCTTTTAGGATCATAAAAATGCCCTGCAGATTTATTGCTGAGTCATGCTAGCCAGTAAGAAGTTAAAAATAGTAGCAAGCCCAGAGTTTACACAGAACGGCTACTTCAAACCCAGGAAATGTGCAGAGAGACTGTATTTGTTTGCATATCCAGATACATGCTTTGGAGCCATACCTCCCACTCCAGTACACAAAGAAGTATTTGCCCTGTTTTAGCAGCCTGAAGTATGCAATTAAAACACATTATATTTCCAGGCTACTGAATATAGAGAAGACCTGCCTTGATTAAAGAATTTAATCAAGTAATGTGATTAGATTATTTAATCAAAGCAGATCCTGTCCTACTGACATCATGTAACATGATAATTTTACCAGCTGCACAGTGCAGTACCTGGAAAAAGTCCCATGAAACTTCCCTCCGTTATTCCGCCCAATTCCATGCGCTTCCGAGCTGATATTTCTAGGCTTAGTACAATCACTCCAGAGCTGTTGCAGTATGGAGAAAATTTGAAACAATAATTTTTGAGTATTAATTTTCATTTAAAATTTGATGATTTATGTCCAAACCAAGATTCTATGTTTATTGATCATCACATCATCATCAGAATTTCATTAACTAAGCACATATCACTTCTGTCTACAGATGTTTCAAGGTAACATTTCATTTAGGATATTCTGGTGGTAGGTATTAACCAAAAGGTCAGTTTACAGCATTGTTTCCAGGGTGCTCGTGCTGCCAGCAAGTGTCCAGTTTTTGTAAGAAGTGCCAATCTTGCTTATACAAGACTCTGTGATTACAAAACATTCCTGTGAGCTAGGGCTTTCTTAGTTACATGAAAATTTGCCTTCACTTTGGAGTGAGGAGTTCCTTTGCTGTTGTTATTTTTTTATTTGCTCCCGGGAAAGTGAAATTTAATGTTGGAATATAGTTCCATTTAGAAGGAATTGTTCAGCACGTAGCTTGGTCACCTGTATTCTGATACATGTGCATGGAAATGGAAAAACATGGTGCCTGAATCTGAATTTTTCAAGGGTATAGGTCATGGTTGCTTTCTTTACTGGGACACTGAGGGATGTCAGGTATGTCTGCAGCATTTAGATGACACTGATACTAAATTAGGCACTGATAGTAAAAGGGGCAACATACGGACATGAGTCCTTCCAGCAAGGGGTTAATACTGGCTGCTTTCTTTTTCTGATGTTTCAATGCTTCCCATGTCTTGGTTTTTGCCCATATACAGTGTGGCTTTACAAGCTAAATTACACAGCTTTGTGTCCTTCCTTCAGTGTCCTAGTTAAGTGAATGTTGAAGTGGGGGAGGAAACATTGTGGTAGAAAGTAAAGCCAGATAAGAGGGCTGCATTTACTCACCTGCTTAACTAAGAAGACAATCATGTTTTTTTCCATTGTATTTCAATTACATGCACGTGGGACTTAGTATGGGTGTATATATCTGAAACATTATGTAAATAGATGTTTTCATTTGTTGTCCTCAACGAGATTACAAGGAGGTTGATGGTGCTGTAAAAGAAACATTATCCCATCAAAGACTAAAAGACTACTGGTGATAGGAATTCAATCAGAAATCCTGGTACATTTACCATGACTGTTTCCTAAGGTTTTAACTTGACAATGAATATGCTTTGTCCATGGGCATGCATTGGCTGATGAAGTGGATGCAGATGGTGGAGAGGAAACTGAACCCTAGAGAAGAGTTCCATCTGCCACGCTGGCAAACAGATTTACTGCTATGCTGCTGGCTGTTTATATAAAGATTGACATCAGGTCTTTCCTTATTTGCCTAAATCAAGGCCAGATAACATCTCCACTAGTTTGAATATTCCAAGCACAATATTTAATGACATGGACACTTGTTTTAGGCCTTTCATTTAGATAGTTAATGCAAATACAAGAATACAATCACCACATGGCACTCTGAGCAAGGTCAGGAGATTCACAGGGACACTAAGGTTACAAATGATAAAACAGACTGCAAATGGCTAACTTTCTAGCTTTGCTGCAAAATAGAAAGGATATTTGCCAGCTTGGCACCTGGATCTTCTTTACCAAAATAAGGTATCAAGCATTCCTATTACAGGGTCGGGAAAAAAGAATTAAATATTTCTATAAAAATTTATTAGAATGGGTGATCTGCAAGGGTTTATCCTTGTATGCTTCTTCAGTAGGAAGGGTCACTGTGGTGTCAGAAGGCACAAAGCAGGAGTTAGAAGATAGGCAGATCTAGGTTGTACAATCCAATATTCTGTGGACAGTAGCATCATTCCATTCCTCTCAAAATGATCAAACCACAATTTAACCCGTTAAGGTTTTCCACCTGCTACTCCAGATAGAGAATTTCCACAATCTGACACCTCTGAAGATGAAATGTGCCTTTAGCAACTGTAGTTGTGCTTAATTTACTTTCTTTTCCTCTTTTGCTTTTCCCCTCTTCTCCTCTATCCTCCCATCTTCCTTTTGCCCTTTTCTATTGAGACTTGCCATATCTTTGTCACTCTCATATTTCTAAGGTAAATAAATCAAATTCCTCTAGTCACATCTCAATTACCCTGGTCATTCTAACATCCCTTCTCTGCACACCTTCCAGTCTGGATTAAGCTCCTTTGAACGCTGGTAACCACAGCCAGGGACAAAGAGCAGGGAGGGCAAGGATGAAAACTTTGAAGACAACCTAAGCATCTGTTCCCATGAGACCTGAAACAGAAGAGGCACATTCTCGAACCATTTGAAAAGCTGTTGATCCTAGCAGGGTGATAAAGTAGAACCAGTAAGTCTAAAGTCTTTATCAGCTTAATACATTTATTTATTAAGGTGTTTCTTTGGTTACTATTTGAAGGTAGTTTCCCACTGGAAACAAAACAAACTTAACTCTATTTGCAGAGGATTGGATCATATTAGTCTGTTTTATAAAGGGAAAAGTATCTAGGAGGAAGTCAGTGGAGGTGAGGTGTCTTTTTTAAACAGCAAACTCAGTAGAACTGATTTTCCAAAGAACTAACTCATCTCAAATTCAACAAAAAGCTCAGACATTGAAAAAAATGTAAAAGGGAAAAATAGTGTAACATAGTTTTTAAACTTTTACTTGCAAAATATCTTTTAAATTTTGTTTTAATTGCCTTTTTTTTCTTTCAACTTAACCTGAGCTTGTCATATATATATATGACAGAACGACTCAGGCAGGAAAGTACTCTAGTCCAGACTCCTGCCTATCAGGTGAACAGGTTTTTGCCTTTTTTATATGAAAGTAAGTAATAAGGATGGAAATCTAGGCTGAAGCAAGAAGTTAGGTTTTGCTTTATACTGAAATTATTTTTACGTTCAGAAGATAGCCAGGAGAAATAGCTTATCCTCATCTCAGAGTAAACAGAGGCAATCAGAGGTGGCCTGTTTTAATATTGTCACAACAAAACACTTCCGCTAAAAGTCCTGAGGTGTATTTTAATGAACCTGTAGTAATGCAAAGGAAATTCCCAAAAGAGAGAAACTGAGCAAAAATTTCCATACTTAAAAAGTCAATACCAAAGCAAAAGCCTGCTGGAGATGAGGGAAAGAAAAAACAGTGAAATAAAAAACCTAAAAGCTTCTAACACCCTAAAATCATTTAAAGTTAAGGGGAAAAATTAAAACAGGTCTTTGGCAGTCATAGAGAAGCAATTCAACAGGAAAAGGCAGAAAAAAAGTCATTAGTTTTTCTGAAGCCCAGAGATGCAGTTTGGATATATTATGGCACTTCGGAGGCTCAGCAAGCAGAAAGCCAGTATATAGATCATCTCCTCATGCCCCATGAAACAGAAATTCTTGCCAGACTAATGCCAGGAAAAGAGAAGATACTTTTCTTCTGAGAAAAAAACCCAAACCCAGTAAAGACCTGAAGCATTTTCCCCCCCTCAGCTCTTCTGCTGGGGTGACATTTGAGAATACATGGGAAACTAAAGACTTGAGAACAGGCATTAGAACAATAAATCACAGCTGCTATTGCTAGAGTCACTGTTGTGTATTCCATGCTTAAACAATATGGTAGATTCATCACATACGCAAATGTTGTCATTGCTGTGAAACCTTACAATGATGAAATAATAACAGTGTGATGTCATCCAAACCTTTCAGTTGTCTTTCTGCAATTCTCTCTCTCTGAGTCAATTGTCTGTATCTATCCTCATTGGATTTAAATATATTTCAAAGTCTCTTTTGTCAGGTCACAGTACCTGATTTCTCATCATTACTGAAATCTGCTAGGCTCTAAGATTGTTTGCCACACTTATTTTGTGTCATGAATGAAGAAGAATTTGCAAATGAAGTAGAAAAAGTGTGGTTGAGGTGTGTGTTTCCTTTTCTGTTCAAGAAATGCTTTTGCATCTGCTCTTGTTTTTTCCAGTTTGGACCAACTGATATATGACCCAGACATACTTTAACCAACATACACAAAACCTAAGCCACATGCAATCACAATAGAAATTCCAATTTCACAGCAGGATGGTGAGAAAGAGACAAAGTTCAAGCTTGATTGTGGAAGAAAGATAGCAAGCACAACTTGTTTGTTTACTAACATTGTCTCCATTCCTCACCCCTCTGATGAGATGCCTAGCTTAGCCTACAAGCAATGTTGAGATGAGCCTTGGAACCCTGTGTTAGGCACATTGGTCAGAGACACTCAGATGACCTCCAAGCTCTTTCTAAAAATACCTACTTCTTCCTTTTCCAGAAGCTCCATGACAACTGTTTTCTATAGGAGGTCCACTCATGTTTACAGTTGCTGAAGAAACCAAGATGTGGTAAGAGGACTGAAACCCACAGGGCTAGTTTTCCTGGTGACAGGGTAGTTTCCTTCTCCTTCTCCTTGGCCAAGTTTTCAAACCCCAGCAATGATCTGAGACTTTCTTGGACTGGCAATTTGAAACACCTTACAATGGAGCCTCATAAATGTGCTTTCTGTCAAGGCATTACTGGAGCACAGGCAGCCCTTCAGTGCTGGGAACGACAGCTCTTGGTTCCACCAAGGGGCAATTTCAGAGCCATTTGAGAATAAAGGTGTTTGTTCAATAGCAACAGTTGAATACTGGAACAAACTCCCATGTGCACCAGTTTAGTTGTGTCTATTGAACAAAGTCAGCATCTGGATAAATGCCAGTACAGCCTAATAATCATGTGGAGCAATCCACAGCAAAACACCTTTCTATATATTTTGTTCTTCCTGTCCTTCTTCGTCTCTTTTTATGACCAAACACTCAGATACCATCAGAGGTAGGGTCTCACTCAGTGAAGAAAACTTCCTTTGTAGATAAACTTTTCCCTCTTATTTTTAGAGGTAAGATAGAAGTTGGCTAGCAATGGACTCATAGTTTGCTTAAGCAAATGGTCAAAGGATGTTTACAGCATTTGTAAAAGAATGTGGTTATTTTATTCTTTTATTTATTCAAACTGAGAAATTATTATCAATCTCCTTCTATTAGCATTCCATTTTCTTCCACTCAATTCTGTTGCTTAGATTCTGTTTTGAAAAACTTAAATAATTTAGTGTTTCTGTGCCTACTACATTTCCTCTGGATTAGACTATTTAGACCACAAAGGAAATGTCAGGGTTGTTCTAATTCTTTGTTAAACAACACTGTCATCTGTCAGGTGGATGCCTAACAGATGTGACAGCCATTTTCTTTTTTAGTTGCAGTATATTCAGATCACAGGACTTTTGTATGAGCAAAGAGAGTAATTGTAGAGCAGGTGGAAAACTGTATTCCAAAAGACTAACATAAAATTCCTTTATTTCCCAAATGGGACACAGTAGGTCTCCATGGAAGTTACCGGATTAGCTTAGATTCTATTTAATTATATATATTTTCACAAAACCTACAAAATGGACCCTGTGGAGATATGATAATTGCTTTAAATATTGTAGTAACTTTCTGCCAAGCTAAGCCAAATCTTTTCAGTTGCCATGTCTTGTCCTTGTTCTTCCAAACTCTGACTCTGTCAGCAAGTCCTGAACAGAGGAAACCTTAAAAGCCTCCTGTGTTGCAAGTCCATGCTGAGCTAACAGAATCATAGAATTACAGAATATCTCAAGTTGGAAGGGACCCATAAAGACCAAGTCCAACTCCCTGGACTATCTCTCTCCCAACTCACAGGTCTATCTAAAGCTATCCCATATGACCAAGAAAGTTCTCCAGATACTCCTTGAACTCTTGACAGCTTGGTGCCATGACCACATCCCACTGTGGAGCCTGTTCCAGTGACTGACCACTCTTCCAGTGAAGAACCTTCTCTTAATGTCTAGTCTGAACTGTCCCTGACACACCTTCATCCCATTTCCTCATAATTCTGCTGGTCACCAGTGAGAGGAGATCAGCAGGTCCCCCTCCACTGCCCTCCCTGAAGAACCTGTAGACTGTGGTGAGGTCCCCCTCAGCCTTCTCCTCTTCAAGCTGAACAAACCAAGTGACCTCAGACCAAGCCTTGCCCTTGAGACTTTTCACCATCTTTGTTGCCCTCCTTTGGA
>VZTN01037813.1:47833-69510 GCA_013400515.1 Erpornis zantholeuca | reverse complement strand
GAAGGCCTTTCAAATGAATACCTCCTTTATTCCTGTCTAGTCTCTGTTTCTAGGTAGCCATTTAAGGCATCAGGATGAGAAATAAAAATCAAAAAAACGTAGGTAAGGATAGTTACATGAGAGAAAGGAAGAAAAACTTGCCATTGTGATGGGGAGAGTTTTACCACTTATTTAGAGGCATTATAGCAAAATTCTTTTTCAATTTAAAGTACTTCATTATCTTACAGAAGGAAAATGTTTGTTTAAAAGTTAAGATCTCTAATCCCTAGACTCCCTGCTTTCTGGAGTGTTGCCTGCCTGCAACTCTGATCCTTCAGATGATTTCTGTGTCTTGTTATGCTAGTTATATATGCAAATGTAGTAGCAGACTTCACAGTTTAAAACCCAGAGCAGGAGTAAACGAGTGCGTGATGAACTTGTGGTTCTATAAGTTGCCCAAGTGACTTAATTATATGGACACTAAAGCAGGCAAGACAAATATTTTGGTGGGAGAAAATAAATGTTGTTCTCATTTTAGAGAAAGAAAATTTAAGTTTGAAGACATCATGTAAATTGCCCTGTGTGACATTTGGACTACATGGTGGAGCCAGCATATAATCTAGATTGTTTAAGCCTTAATAATAAACCCCAAGATCTTTCTTCAGATTTTAAGTACTACCCAAAATAACAAGCCCATTACTTTACTGCCAAGAAATTACTAATTCCCTTGAGAGACATCTCATCAAGATAACTCGGAATTTACTTCAGTCTAGGCTATTCCTTATTTCCTGTGTCAACTTCTTAAATACTTTAGGAGTAGTAGCCCATTCTCTTTAAAAATAAATTTCTTATCTTTCCGGTTTATACATGTAGATGTTCCCATCCTAGTACAAACTCAGACTTTATTTGCTATTGTTCCCTTTCTGGAAATAGATAAACTGAGCTTTGTTCCTACACAGAAGGCAAGTTTACCCCTAAATTTCTTGTATACATTTCAGTCAGAAAAAGCATTTCAAACAGATACAGAAATGGAAAAGATAAAAATGAACGGATTCATAGAAGGAGAAAAGGAAACATGGGGAATTTGAAGTAGGAGTCATATTTAGGTGTGAGTAAAGGGAAATTTTTCCAGTAATAAAGGATAGAAGTGTCAAGAACTAATACAGAATAAGGAAACTTATTTACTGCAGCATTTGGAAAGTCAGTGAAACAAATGAAGTCTATTGTCATTTAAATGTGGATGAAACAATATTTAGCTTTGCAGTGTGGTATTCCTGTAATCATAAGTAGTAGGACAAAGAACCTGAACAAAAAAAATCTGTTAAAAGTGAGCAAGGTTGGGGTCCTAAAAATAGAATTTCATTTCACAAAATCTGCTTCAGAGGACTGGTATCATTTTTTCTTGCAGTTGTATCATGAACAAAGATGTAATCATTAAATCTATCCCAAACCTCACCATGAATTTATGGTGTAAAACAGCATTTTGGTGTTGTTCTAGCATTTCAAATGTCATATGGAAACACAGTGTCAAACTAATAGGATTCCATGCACTTTCCTGTCAGTGGCTTGTCCTTTGGTTTTTGGAAGTGATGGCTTCTATATATATGGAGATCTTGGTTCTTCAGTCTTCTGTCTGTGTGACTACCTAGACAGATGGATGGATATTAGCAGACAGCAGGCACTGCAGCAGATACACATATTCAGTGTCTTGCATTTCCCAGCATGGAAACTTGAACATTATGGATTAACAGTCAATTGCTTTTGTATTTTTGTTGTGTTGTTGTTCACCACTGCTTGAATTTACGTGACACTGGGGTTTTTGTTTGACGTGGCCTCTTACAGATATAAAGTGAATATAAACTTGCCTGTGAAAGCAAGTTTTCAAAAAGCTGTCTGAATAGAAGACAGAAAGGTATTGGTTGCTGTACTTTTCGCCTGTTTAATGGCTGCAGGAACAAAGATCTAGTTAAGATCTTGCTAAGATCTACTTAGGAGCATGCCCATCCCTCTCAGTCACCCAGTACAATGGGAACTATATATTACTTTTTTGTGATTCACTCTGTTGAAATTATCTTGAGTCACTTCTACTCTTTTACTTCCCTTTCTCCCTTAAAATAATTAGTTTCTAATTACTTTGCTTGTCACCTCTTAAGGCCAGATCTCTTTAGCTCCTCCATGAATGAGGATCTCAGTCTGCCCCCTTTTTTTTTTTTCTTTTAAATTGCTGCAATCTGCCTCCAGAGAACAGACTCCTCAAAGCATTCTTCTTGTTATCCACCCACCCACACATGGAGTATCTCTGCTGCTCCAGAGAGTTCCAGTAACTGGAACTAAGCATAGAGCTGCCAGTGGATTGAAATCCCACAAACAGAGGAAGCAAAGCCCACACCTGCAGAATCCTTCCTTGTAAAGGTGATGGGTGGCTTTTTAAACCATGCTGGCCCCATTTGTGTTCGAGGCTAATTCCATTGTTGTCCCTGTGTTGACCCAGTTCTGCCATGGCCCCGGGGGGTTCAAATGGCAGGACTCCTGAGAACTGTAGTACAGGATTTCATCTGCAGATCTTATGAAGGTATCCTCAGCTAAAAAAAGTGTGAGCAAAAGAATCAGATAAGAATGGGTACAGTAAAGAGTTGTCCTCAGCCACAAATCCTACTAAATTATGGTTGTCCTGAGCCTCACAGGTGCTGCCATCGCACCTTCTGACAACATCTACAGCTGCAGAGAGTCAGGGTTCTGAATGTACAGTTGACTCTTACAGGTGCTGAATCTCCCTTATACCTTGGGTCTGCCATTTGTTCTTGGCCTGTGACCTCCAGGACTCTTGTGGGCACTGCGTCCTCTTGACACTGAAGTGGAGGAGTAACTCATGCTGCCACGGTCCATGTTAGAGATGTAATTACTGCACAGAGTCTCTGATTTCCACAGCTTCTTCCATTACTGTGGCTGATTTAAGAATGTCTTGCAGGATTTCTAGGGTCAAGAAAACAGGCATTGTCCTTTCCCAGCCTGCAGAGAATACTCCTAGGTCATAAGACGCTAAACAAACTGATTCTTGTATCATGAGACTGAAGGATGCAACATCTTACTGAATTTGTACCTTTGGCAATATTTACTAGTTTTTCTTTCAATGAAACACGTTTTCCTATTAATCACAATGTTATTTCTGAGAAGACGTTGAAGATTCTATGACAACTGCTCCTATGCAGACAATTCAGTTGTGGTTTTTGTGTGGATACACTAAGTTTATGAGCTTTATAACTTGCTCTGGACGTGAAAAATTGTCTTTTAACATTCATGGGTCTGAGATCTTCATATTATTCTCAGATTTTTTGTCTCCTCTGTGGAGTGAGTAACTGTGGGGGTTGCCCATCCCTACTCAAATCCTTTTGACATGGCTAATGTGCTGTGCCAAGACAGATTCTATTAGCTGTGGTCATGCTGGCATTGCTGATTGCCGTTTATTTCATGAGCCTTAGCTGCATTAGAGTTGATGCTGGGAAGGTTTCCAGCACTGACTTCTTCAGCATGGGCACCAGGAGCTCTGCAGCTTCATTAAGCTGTGTGGCATTGCTGACGACTCTGGCAGCAGGGCTGCTTGCCAGGGGCTGTGCAGGGCTCTGCATCCTCACATACATGAAGGCCTCTGCATTTTAATGCCTGTGGATTTGTGAGACAGTGCTTGAAATCAGCCAAAGTTATAATGTTATGGAATCACAGAATAATATATTTAGAACATTTGAAGTAATCTCTGGTCATCTGGGGTGGATGATCAACTTGCTGAAGACAATACTCACTTCAAGTTGAATGTGGTTGATAAGGACTTTGCCTGGTTGCATCCAGGGTTGGACATCCCACAGCCTCTTAAGGAAATCTGCGCCTCTGTTTCACCACCCTTTTTGTGAAGAACACATATGCAGGCAGCCACCCACCCCAACACAGAAAAATAACTTCTTAGCGGTAGCTGTAGTTACTTGAAAATGTAATTCATGGGTATGAGTATATTCTTTCTGTCTTGTCTTTAATCTACCACCACTTGTTTTGAATTGCAGGTTGAGAAATACTGAGGGCATGGAGGTTAGTGCTCAGAGCAGAGCATTGATGTGGCAGCACAACATGAAAGACAAAGGCATGAGCTCCTTCTCGGGGTACTGTTAAAGCTAGAGACAATGAGTGATCTTTAAACTTTGCAAATAATTCTAAGGTGATACTATTATTATTATTAATAATTTCTGGATACAAAGCCCATATTTTTTGATGCATAGCAAACAAAAACACATAGGAGTCTTCATATATATTTAGTTATATTTATTTTTGTCATGGTGAAATAGCAGACAAAAGAAAGCAGAGTGGATAAATTGGTGTTTCCTGTGAGGAGGAGTATGATACTGCTTTCTTTGCAGGCATGTAAAACAACATCAGGAATTATTGTGTGTTGCAGAAAGAAAAAGGGAAGTGAGGCTTGTTAGCTTTTTGTTAAGTAGATATGGTAATCAGATATGTGCTGATTTTGAATATATAAATATCTGGGGTGGGGGGGAAACAGTTCCCCTTTAAGTGAAATGATGATTTCAAGAGTCACAGAGCCTTGTGACTGATCACAAGTTTTAGAAGAGACTTCAGTTCAGTGAACTTCATGTTACTTACATAAAGTTTGTTGTTACTTAATGAGTCTTATGGATTGTAATGTTCAAAATACCCAACACGTGTTACCATAATATAGCTATTTTCAAATGTAATTAAATTATCTTAAAAAGACTGCTGGGCTGTCATTGTTATTAGACAGTTGGATCTATTTCATTTTCTGATTGAGACTCTATCCCTGTTTACCTGCAGTGAAGCCTGTGATGAAATGTTTTCCAAATCAGTCCATACAGTTTCTGTATAAACTAAGAGCTCTTTATATATCCAGGATCTTTCTCCATTTGTATATACATCTTTTTTTTTTCTTCCCACCTGGATGTCTCAAATTTAGAAAGATCTTTGACAGGAACTATTTGCACAGATTTTATATACCTGAGTTTATTTAATGTTTCTTGTAGAAAAGCAGCTGCCTAACAAGTAACATGTGCTATAAACCTTTTGCTTATATATATATGCCTGTACAGATAATTCAGTTTTAAAATAAGAAGGCTGCAAGATAAGCAGGTATTTCCCAGATATTAGTAATGTTTTCTTAGCTGCTCATTTTGTTAAACCAGCCTAAACATATGCTGTTTGGAACACTTTGGTGGTTTGTTTGCTCATGTTGCTGTAATGAAATAATTTATGTAAAAAAGACTAAATCCCTGTGTGTAAATCAATCCTTTTTACTGCTCCTTAAATGCTCTGAATCAGGGTTATTTTAGCTGTGCATTAGCCTCTTCAAGTATTTGGTGGAAAGAAAGTTTGGTTGTTTTCCAGGTTCAGAGAGGAAAGAGAGGGAGTCTAATAGATGGGAGTCCTGAAATATTTTCATAGCTTGGAACGCCCACGCTGACCTCGCACAGGGAGATGAGGTGTCAGAGACGGTGCAGAGAGGTTTCAGGGAGGAGGTGGAATTGTTGCCCTGGCCTCACAGACTGCCAACTGACTCACAGAGTGTCACTGGGCGTGTAGGATGGTCAGATGGCTAGGAGGAATGAGCCATCGTGTTGGCTAAAGCAGGTCAGTTTCTCTAAAGAGAGTCAGAGGTCCTTACAAAGGACAAATGGGAGGAGGATACTGCTGATGCAGCCCCCCTGTGTGCACTGGGGAGGATTGTGTGACCCCAAATGAGTCTGCTAGTGCAGGAGTCACAGTCACGTGATATCCAAGACTGGTTTGTGGATCACATGCATGTTTGCATTCAGTATGTTCAGCAGAAGTTTGTGTAATTTCTTTTGAAGGAAGGTCTTGTTTATTTGTTACTGTTGATGGACCTAACTGGTGTTAGTTTCATAAACAATATTGGATTAAGAAGGCCATTGTTCTCTCCCACAAAACCATCAATGACTTGATTACAAGCATTTTCCAGGATATTCCCAAATACAATAGACTTCATTTAATTAAAAAATGTACAGAACTAAAATGAACAATGTGGGCTTGTGAGTAGTCTCATGGACAGTTATGAAACAAGTGTAGCAAGCAATTGCCAAATCTTTATTTTGTAGGATGAAGTTTCTCTTTTCCTGAAGAACAGGACTATTATTTTGTCTCACGGGTCAGAAAAATTCAAGATGAATAAAGAATCCAATGCAGCTCTCTCATAAATGAACTTTACAAGTCCATCTATATTTTGGTTATGTCTTGCATATCTTAGGTTATGGGTGAGCACTGGATTGTTCCTTTTCTTGGCTTCGGACATCTGATTTTTTGGTAAGATTTTGTTTTCTGATAGCTGCCACATATGTTTAATAGAATAATTCACACTTTCCCCCCAGTGTTTTGGTACCGAAGCACAGTGCCCTGTGCCAGGATCGTCTGCACACAGCTCTGGTATAGGGATGAGTTGCCCAAGCCCAAAGCCAGCTCTGCTGTGGTAGAGTAGCCTTGGATCAGGTGGCTGTGGAAACAGTCACATCAGAGCTGTGAAGAAGCCTTGTTGCAGGCATTCCTCCTCCTTTCTTAGGAGGAACATTTAAGCTGAGCCTTTGCATTTTGTCCCTTGAACTGTGCTGCAGCTTGTGCTGTGCCCAGCCACATCACTCGCTGGACCTGACCCACTGGCTTGCCTTCCTGGCCAAGCCTCAGACCTGCCTTGTCACCGTGGGATGACTTTGGTGATCATGGACTGTGGCTGACCCAGGTTTCTCTCACCAGACCTCCCCTGCTTTTCCTGTCTGAGTATCTGTGCCTGCGTCCCTGGTCAGCGAGGGCACTGCCCCTGCCTCTGTTGTGGTCACCCTCTGCTCCTGACTCGCCTTCTCTTGCCAAGGTGGCTGCTCTTAAATGCTTCCTCACATGAGTTCCTTTACTCATTCAGAAACAGGGAAGCATGTTTCCTTTCCCTGATCACAGCATAAAAAACTGGTACAGAAAATACAGACACACACAAATGCTGGACTTCATAGGTGGGGATGCATGCATTTCTCTCCCTGTAGTGGTGGCTGCCAACACATGCATGTGAGTACAGGTTTACACAGAATGCAGAAGTTTTTTAGGTAAAGTTATAAATGATCTGGAAAAAGCATACTTCTAATGCCTCATCTTTTTTGAGAGTATCATAGTGGTAAATACCAAGCAGTTGTTCTGTGTTTGTCCCAGTGCATTGCTATACCCTAGCTGCTGACAGAAATCAGTATGCCCCAGTGCCTGAGAATTTAATTCCAGGTTTATTTCAATATTTTACATCTGCATCCCCTCCCAGGACAGTGAAGATGCCATGATGACAGGGCCAATATCCACAGAAGAGCCACCAACCAGCCAATTGGGTGGCTGTGGCCTATCCATTTTTTTCATCTTCCCACCCTTGATGTGTGATTTATGTGGCTATTGTGAGTTAGTCAAAATATAAATTTAGATTATTACTGGGATCATTGTGCCTGTTCGCTTGAAGGTCAAAGACTTGTTTGTGATTGAGAGAAATTCCTTTGTGAAAAGCCAAACATCTCAATTGTTTCATAGCAAATTATATTTAGAAAGAAATATTTTTACTGTAACTTCTGAAGAGAGAAAATATGACTTACTTTAAGTCTTCTTACTTTACTGAGTCAAAAAAGATCAGGTTTAGACTCTGAGGCCAACAAAAAATAATACAGTAAGTACTAAATCTCATCTGATATTGTAGGTGCCCTCTACTTGCTCTCATTAGCAGTGTTAACTACCACACAGTACTGTAAACACAGTTTTAAAGCAAACTAATACATTTTGTGTTCCTTCTCTCTCAAAGAGAATATATTACATACAAAGGGACAGCTTCAGTTGCTGTAAACAGGAACAGTAAAAACCTTTCCAAGGATGGACAACGAAGTCAATACTATGTCCTTTCTCCTCTTGCAGCATCTAAACTGGGAGCTGTTTGCAAGGAACCTCGCTTTTGTAACTTCCATGGTGTTTATGTATTTGTCAAAACTAGCCCTGCTTTAATACCAGAGTTGACTTTGGACTCTGCAGAACACAGAAAGTAGTCCTTTGCCCGTTTTCATTGCTCCCCAAAGAGGAATGAGCACATACTTGACATGTCTGTGGAGCTCTTCAGTTAGGAATATTTGTCAGATAGCTTTCCTTATGGTACTGTTGTTAAACTGGTAGAGGAACAGAAAACATCAGAAATCTTCCTTTTCTAAATTACTACGATGATATTTCAGAAAAGGCCAGTAAATAAAATGTCAGTGTCTATCTGAGCTATGGCTGCTCTATGAATAAAATAATCATATTGAATGAATATGAAAAGTGAAGAATCTGTTACTTAGTCTTGGTTATATCTAAGAAATCCTACAAAGTGAGCATCCCATAATCATCTGATGCCACTTTTTTCACATTTCTCTGCCATTCTGTCTCCTCTGACTAGATATTGCAAATCGCTAGTCAATTTTGACTAGCTATATTGCAAATACAGAAACTTCTTTTAAAAAAAGAACCTAATATATCCATTTATTATGTAAAAATTATTTTTGGACCAGAGTATCTACAGATTGCACACTGACTGAAGCTGTGAACCAGGGAGACTGGATAGAGTATGAATTGGCATATGGATATTTTTTCAGAAGCTATGTTGCAAGAGGACCACTCTTCAGCATAACTGAATCATTTCTTAATTGATGTGGGGTGGGCAGAAATTCCCCAACCAATGAGTTGTAGTTGAGATTCTTCCATCCTGAGCTGACTGATGTATTTGGGCTGCCTTCAAGGCAGTGAATCAGAGATTGCAATGCTTTGGATTTGAGCATGTAGTTTTTCCAGAAAGGAGGCACTTAGAAAAGCCTCAAATACATGTATCTTTTTTAAAATTAAAATCTGTGTATCTGATGCTACCATCTATATAGTTTGTGTATGTATATATGTGTGTGTATAGTAATATCTAGTCTAAAAGGACTACCTTAGTTGTATAAATGCCTGATATCTCAGCCTGGAACATAACTAACTCTTGGTGCAACGACTGCCTTGCAGTGTGTCTCAGTGTCTGAGCAGGAGTTCTGTGTCTGTCTTGGTGAAAGAGAATGACTGCCAGTTTCCAAGCAGAAAACACAAAACTTAGGATTTGTAGCCACAGGGAATACCTGGCTCTTTCTTTCAGCCTGCCTGAGCTGTCAGACAGGCCCAAAACTAATGGCATATCTCACGATAAGTCAAAAATTGTCACACCAAGGATGAAGGTTTTTTTTCTTCTGTTAGCAGCAGATGGTGAAAGTGGGAAATCTCACAACACTTCAGGTCTTACATGAAATTTTGCAAGGTAGATAAACTTCTAAGAGAAGTGTGGCCTGCTGTAAATAAATTTTGTCTGTCTTTTAGGAGGAATGGCAGAAATATTTTTTAGAATATTGCTGTCTCATCAGAACAACATAAACATTCTATTTCTTAGGCCTCATGACATTTTGCATACTCGGTGTGGGAGAATTTGGTCATTATAACTACCTGAAGCTCTATTAAGCACAGAATCATAAACATGTAGATAGAAGGGACTTCTAAAAATCTTGTAAAATTCTCCCTTCTACACAGAAGCAGAAAAAAAGTCCATGTAATTTTTGCCATCACCTTTCACCCACTAGATGGTTCCTTCTTAGAAAATTAGTTGATTTGCTTTTTTATTCCTGTTGACTTGCTTGTTTATTCCTGTACTGGTCCTCTTTGTTCTTGTTCTCCCTACCAAGAAAGAAGATTAAAGCTCAGAGTTAAAAATAATAATAATAATAAAAAAATTAANCTGCCTTCCAGGCTGCAGTCTTTTAAAAAAAAAAAAAAATAAAAAAAAAAAAAAAAAAAGAAAGAAAGAGTACTAATAAGGAATGTGGATCCTTATCTTTTGCTTTCTAGGTGGTGCCTTTCATGCCTTTGGGTAAACGTAATGCAATAGATCAACTACCTCAGCTATAAATATTCTGTCTTCTTGATAATATTTTCTAGTTCTTGAAATCCTTTGGATGCAATAAAGAGCTACCTGGTCTATGGCTGACAAAATGATGAAAGTGAAAAACTAGCTAAGATTAAGAGAGGTTTAATGTAAAAACTGGAATGATTAATGGTTTTGGAAGAATGATGTCTTTCTCGTTGTACTTCTGCTTTTATTTTGTATGCTATATTAAGTAAATTGCTTGAAAGTTTGTGAATTTACTGCATGTGATTAGAACACAGGCTGCAGTAAGCCTGGTTTTTGTCATACTGTGTTTTGGCCTTGCTTAGTTAATTACTGGGAAAGTATTATAATGGTAATGGCTACTAAATTTGCTCATTTTGGGTAGGATTTAATGGCTGTTTAAAACTGGTTTAATGTTTCTAGGAGAAAGAATGTTGATAGTGGGATAGCATGAGTTCGGCTTTTTCCTTCTTTTTATTTTCCTCCCTAGCACTTAGAATACTGCTGTAAAATGTATATAGAGCCTGTATATCCTAAGCCTCCCTAGAAAATCTGCAGTGGTTAAAGTTACATAATGATTACTGTGGGAATAAGAAATCTGAAATGAAGCAAAGCAGTAGTTAGCAGTAGTAAAAATGAAGCATTTGAAATTGGGTCAGGCTTTAGAAAACTCTTTTTTTCCCTTGTCAGAAATTCTTGTGTTTGAATTCTTTAATTTCTTCCCTAAAGCCCCAAGCCTTTTAGGATTCCTGGGGTTTGGTTTTTGGTTTTTATTTACTTGAACTTTAAAGGCTAAAAAAATCCCCACTTTAAAATGAACCAGCAAAAATCCCTAAATTTTGTTGCACAACTCAGGAATTGTAACTGTAAGGAACAGACTAAGTTGCATGAGTCTTTTGATGAAATCATAAAAACTGGTAGCTAATATTTCAAGTGCAATTACAAACATGTCTCAAGACAGAACAGGTTTTAGTAGAAATATGACCAGATAGTTTTCTACCTGCTTTAAGTCCTCATCTTAAACCACTATCAGTGTGTTTTAAGTGTTTGTCTTTAGATTTTCACTTAAAAAAAAAGTTTTCAATACTAGTTTTATCAAAATCCCAAGGAACGCCTAGAATGTATATTCATCTGATATAACTAAAATATACCATATTATTGTAAGTAAACATAATATTTTAGGGGCGAAGAAAGGGAGAAGAGGTAGACATTTTATGCTACAAAAATTGACATAAAGAACAGCAAAATAATGTGTTTGTGATGAAGCCTCTTCTTCTTAGGGGCGTAGAAATCAAGGTATTTTTTGTGAACCACTTCTGGATCATACCCAGAAATTGAACCTTCATCTGGCAAAGTCAGAATATATTCGCATAATTTTTTCTTTTAAGAAATAATATTTTTGTGATGCTGGTACAGACTGGCTGTTCTGGTGGAGACATCTCATGCATTCCATAATTACTGAGAAGAGAGAGTGACCTGGTTTTTATAGTATGAGTTTATGTATTTCAGAGAGTTGGCTCTGTCTAACAGCAGCACTTCTGTGAGTCAATTGAAGTATTTTAATTGTTCAGATGAGGTAAACCTTATCAAATTAGTCAATACTAATCTTTTTGTTAAAGTATCTACCTAATTCAGGAATTCCGAATATACCACAATCTTCCTAGCTAGTTTCTCATTATATCTAGTTTATTTCTAGTTGCTGTCCTTCACATATGATACGGTGCCATCCCATCCTTTGTTGAAGTTGAATGTTTTCAAGTTGGTCTTCTCTCTTTGGGATCAAGATGGATGCATTTATGTTTGGTACTGCCCAGCAGGCAGCTGAATTGGATGGGACAAAAAAATTACTGTGTCAGGAGTGGCTTCTGGATCTTACAGATTTTTAGTGACTTTTAGTTCTTTGGTATGTTTGGTTACTTTCCAATATTATAATTTAGCACAGTGTTTGGCGATTCTGCACAGTACATTGCGATCATCTGGACACTTAAAATACTAGAAGAAAAAGGCACAGGGATTAACTGCTTATATTTGTTCTTAAAAAAATGGGGGAGACTTTTTATAGGTAATTAGTTTCGTACTCATGGATATAAACTACTTTTAAGACTGTATAAATCATCAGTTTATAAATTATAAATTGTCATGTGTAAATTTTAAATCAGTTTGTCAGGCGAATTCTTTATTATGTTAGCCAGACCAAACACTGATCTCATAAACAGCTTTATTCCAAAATATCCATACATAAATATGTAATGACTTTTATATTTTCATTAAAATAACACATAACAATAGCATCTATGCCATAAAAGAATTAATAATAGTGCATGCATGTGCATGAACTTGTGCCCATGGCAAGATTCTATCTTAAGAAAAGATAAAACCTAATAAATCCTGACATGTAAATAAAGCCTCTAAAACCCGGGTTTTAAGGGACAGCCTTTATTTTTCTTTAACCATAAATGTGTGATGATTAATCACCATATTTCTAGAGAAAGGAAATTCCTCATTTCTGTATTTGCTGCTGTTGAGGTTCTGGCCATCAGTATGATTGCTTTAGGCAAGCTGCTGCTTCCTTTGCAATGGCAACATTAAATTTTAAAGAGAGATGTTTGCTTAAAAATTTCCAAACAGAGTCATTAGGTTGGAAGGGGCCTCTGTTCAGCTCTCAGTTCAGACTAAGTTACTCAAGGCTTTTTGTCTGGCTGGGTTGTAAAAACCTCCAAGGACAGAGGTTCCATAACATCTCTGGACAGCCTGTTCCAGGGCTTTGTTGTCATCCAGGTGTTTTTTTGGTTTTCAATTATATCTAATTGGAACTTTTCCTGTTTCACTTTATTTTCATGCTCTTTTGTGCCCACACTGTGCAATGAAGAGCCTGGCTCTGTCTTTCCATGACTACTTGGCAGGTAGCAGCAGGCTGTGCTTCACTCCCACAGAAAATTTTCTCTTTTCCAGCCTTGAAGAAGGCCAGGATCATCTGCCTGTCCTCTAATGGCAAATGCTCTGATACCCAACCATCTAAAATAAAGGAAATAAGGACAGTCTCGCCCATGAATTATTTTTCTTGTCTTTTTAACTCTTGGGGTTTTATGATTTTTTAAAATATTTTTCAAGAAATTATATTTTATGGGCTGTCAAATAATACTAAAGAGCTAATTAGAGCAGAGGATGCAAGAGAAGCATCAGAAAGGTGCTTCTCTTGCATCCTCTCAGAACTTTGTGAAGATGAGCAGAAAGGAAACAGCCTATTCACATCCAAACCCTGGTCTAGGGAACAAACTGCTTTGAAATGTGGCCTTACAGAGATATAAGAATCTTATTATGATATGGATACAGGGTATTTTAATGATTAAAAGTGAAATCAGAGTCAGGAGGTGTTTTAAGCTTTTGAACCATGCAGTATAATAGGCTCTCCCATATTATCTGATTATCTGTTGTAAGCAGTCATGTATTTTTTTTTTTCTGGAGACCTTTTTGGGTTGCTTTGTCAAGGTTTTGTTTAAATGAGCTCTGAGAAGTGAAGACATGAGATACATCAATAGTTTTGAATTTATGCTCATGGAAACAGTATGTCATGTTGTGAAAGCAGAATGTTTGAAAGGAACATATTCTGTAGGAAGTTCTGTGTGCTTTTAAAAATGAAAGATCTTTATAATTCATTTTGCTGGCAGTTATTCTAATATTGTCTGATCCTTTATTTTTTTGAAAGCAAGAAGGGGGGAAAATCCTTTTGTGATGCTTTCTTGAACCTTCTTTCTTTCTTCTCATAAAAATGGAGCTTTGTGTTCTTGACCTTTCTGCCCTTGCAGGCACAGAGCAAAATTCCTGTGCTGCTCCTCAGTGTGTTTACTAACAAACCCTCTCACTGAAAGCCTCCAAGAAATCCTCTTTGGTGCTGTCTATTCTGTATACTCATAACATTAATGTTAAGGTGGTATTTTTTATCAGTTAGAATATTTGCATATGTATATATCTCCAAATTTACTTTCTCCTACTTTCATGCACTCTAATCTTACAAAATTCTGTAATATTTAAAATATTTTAAACAGCTCTGAATGGAACAGGATATACCAAATCATCCCTGCCTTTTTTTCCTCACAATTGCTGGCAAAAGTGTTGGAAATGATGTTGAAATGTTGAAAAGGAATCCTGCAGAATATTTTGACCTGAATAGGTACACAGTAAAAGCATGTGCAAAAAAAGAAGCCATTCTGTTTTAACAAAGGTCTCTCATTTCAGCTTGCTGGTAATGCTTGTATTGACTGAAATGTGTATCTTTCTCCTCATATATCTACAGAAGAGTTTAATTTCATATTCATCCATGGTCTTATTAAGAGCTGATTTAAGAGAATTTTACATCTCTTAAGTGTTTAAAAATACTTGCTCCTTTGTTCCCTGTATGGCATCATTAATTTGAAAGAGGAACAGAATTTTAAAAGTTCATATTTTAACAGGCCTTATGACTGTTCTTTTTAAAAACCCAAACAAAAAAGGGAACATCAAGAACAGCAGTATATTAGATATATTAGATATATTAGCTACAGACTCCCTAATTCTAGAGAGCTATGAATTGGCTAAGAGTTTTCATTTCTCAAATGTAATTACTATGTTCTAGGTGATTATTTTTTCCCAATTAATTTCATGTAATACCTTTGCAAGTCACATTTCATAAATGGAAGTTCTTTATGTTCAAACCATGCTTGAACTTATAATTTGCGTAATCACACTGTAAAACACTTGTAAAGAAGATTTGCTATAATTAAGCATTAAAAAAGCTTAAACTGATTTTCACAAGCTCTGTTCAACTGACCTAATGCTTGAAATTTGTAGGTGGTGCTAGCAGTTGGTAGTCAAGAAGATCTTGCATCATTTCTTTAAATTAATTAGTTTTAATTTAAAGCAAGCTGCTAACAAACGGCGATGGCTAACATCTGATACCTTGTACTGTTGGATCTCCCAACCCCTTCCTCTTGACTGCTCCTTTGGCTGAAGTTAATGCTCTTGGTGAGAAGGACTGAAGCATGGTGCCTGTAGCTCACTGTTGCACAACTAAGAGGCCACATGAAGGGAGCAAATGCCAGTTTTACTGTGTGGAGGAAACTGGAGGGAGCACTTAGTGCCATGCCCACACCCTGTGCCATGCTGGCCGCCGGTGGCATCCTGGGTGCGGCTCCAAATCAGGCTCCTGCGTTCAAAGCCCTAAATGGGCTCAGACAGCGTTATCACAAAGGCTGCCTGTCTCCTCCACAGCACCTTCTCCCAAAGGAATAAAACTACTGATGTACACCTTTGGTCTCTACTTTGTGAAATACCCAGGCACTAGACAGAAGGCTAAACATATTATGGTCTTCAGAAAAAGAAAAACCAATTTTTTGTCTGGGTTTCCTTTTTTAAGGCAATTATTCCCCTAACAGTTATGGTGTAAAATTGCTTCTTCTAATAAGCTTCCCGAGTAAATAAAATAGGTTCAACTCTTTTAAAATAAGCAGCTTAGCTTCAAAGCCATAGGAGGGGATAGACAGGAAAATGGTTTACTGCTGTAGGTAATGGTGCTTGTGTGTGCCTGTGCATTTGTGCTCTCACACGTGTGGCACAGTCAAAACATCAGTGAGGTGGGCTATGCACTTGAATATTTTAAAGATCATTTTGAAGGAAGATCTTTGTATGCTACTATTTCTTCCCACACATATGTTTAAGAAAGGAAAAGCTTATTAAGGATGTAAATTCAGGAGTTCACAAACTGAGAATGCCCATAATTGAAGGTGACGGCTTTGCAAGAGCAGTTTGGTTCCTTTCAGTGTTTGCATCATCCTGCAGGTTTTACCCAGGATTTTCACATAGTCATCCTATGTTATAATTGCAGCATTCAAATCAAGTTTCAAAGAAGGGTTGGCTCTGTCATGGGCTTAGCCATTATATTAATTACTGTAATTTCAAAAGGTTTTACAAATGTATTTTCATAAAATGCTTTCATTTTATTTTACAGATAATCTAATTTTAGGTGTCTCATTTTGAATATCTAGAACCCAATTTTCAGAGTACTTAACAGTACAGAGCACTTGAAGTTCTGAGTATGCAGCTTTCACTGATCTCCTTCCATTTCAGCTCTGGGGGTTCAATGCCTCTGTCGTTCTGACCTAAGTGATGACTGAGGCTTATTGGAAAAGAGGGCTATAAAATCTAGGGATGAACTGCACTGAGTATGTGCTGCAGGTCTTATGGATACTTACAAATGGCTATTGTGACTAATGGTAGAAGATTTTATTAAAGCTTAGAAAAGTCATTCCTGAAACACAAGCCATGGGCACCCAAGTATGTTTTAAGCCAGTCTTCCAATCAGTGAAGGCTGAAGTTTTACCAGCAAAAAGTTGCCTGAGCTTAACACAATACATCTTTGTTCTTCCCATTGCGGGAGGAAACAAGGTGAAGAATGGGTTGAAAAGCACAGGGGTCGGCGAAAGACAGGCCACACACTTTTATAGTGTTTGTGGGTAGGCATATCAGGGAGACTGCCAAGGATAAACCAGTCCATGTGGAAGGCAGCAGCCTCATTACTGGCTTGAGCTTCAGGTTGAAGATTGCAATTTTACAGGTGTCTTTATAGTAATGCTTTGACAGAAGTAATTTTTATTAGCTCCCAAACCATCCTTTCATACTTCTTGCTTTCCCAAAAGAAAATCTATGAACTCATGCATGTGAGAGTTGGGAAATGGCAAAATTAGTGTTGCCAATTCCATCACAATAGGAAATCTCTTCTCTGCTCATATAATAAGATATTCATGTATCTGTCTGCAAAACTTAACCTTCATAACAATGATCTTAGAGCAGTTACTAGAAATACCTTTGCTGAATCCTGATCTGTGTATTCTTTTTAAAATAAAATTAATTAAAGTGTCTGGCAGGGGGTTGCTTCATTACCCCTTGCCTGGTTCATGCTATGCCAAAGGCATAGATTACATATGTTTTTCTGTTTAGTTGATTCTAATTAAATCTGTTCAGTGTCTATAATTAACAGCAAGAGATTCAACAGACTATTTTCTGCCCTTTAAAATTTTAAGAAGCCCCCTTTTATTATTTCATTTTGCTTGGAGGAGCTATGAAAAAGACATCTGCTATCTGAATCTAAAATTAGACATTTAACGATGCCTGTGGGTTTGGGGACAGGAGAAGGTAAAAAGACAGGCAAGCCTGTGTAGCCAACACAAACTTTCCTTCTGTTTCCCTTTGCTCTTTGTTGGAATAGGATACCTGGGAGACACTAAAGCTTTCTCTTCTCTTCAGCTGCATTTATCTGAACTCTGCTGGAGTTCAAGTTACAGCCAGCTCGAGATACCTGACCTTGACAGCCCGAAGCCCTGCAGAACAGGTGTAGACCACCTGAGATTGCATCTCACAGGCTGGGCATTGTGAAATAACTACAATAACTGCTTGTAATGTAGATTTGTACATCAATGCTGCTATGTGAGTCAAGTCCTCATTAGAGGCCTTTATAGTCTCTTGTAATTTAGATTCAGCCTGGCAAACTGTTAAAGGTGATGTTGGACAAACGCTGATCTGCTCAGAAGTTATCTCCCCTTTGGAATAAATCCTTATTTGAGAGGGGTCTCCTTGGTAAAGATCTGTGTGATAAGATGGCTTAAAGTACTGCATCCACTTTTGTTCCCAATGCCATTTGTTTTAGGGACCATGTATCACAATTAATGGCTGTGTTTTCAGGTGTATTTCACACAGGTTATCAGTTTTCACTTGGCTTTTTGATCCTTTCTTTTCCCACAGAGACTCAACAGTGCAGTTTCACACAGGTGTGAGTGGTTCTATGAGGTGTAAGTTACTCGTAAGCATCTTAAGCATCTTGTCCACTTGCAGTTCTCCTCCCCTTTCCCACCCGGGATTCTGATCCCTCAAAAGCTCCCCTACTCCTTACCACATGTGCAGATTTTTTGAGATTACACATTTCCTATAGGAAGCAGGTTATCTTGGGTGAGGATCATGTATGCCCACGTGGGCATTTTGTGGGCATGGGATTTTTAACCTATTGCAGCATCTGTGGTATAAAGCAGAGAGATTGAACACTCTGAGATGACATTAAAGCTATTATCTCATGCCCAAATTAATTAGATATTTGTTGTCGTGGAGAAAGTGCTTATTATTGTTTGAATATTTTTGCCCCACTATCATATATCACATCATATTGTATCATATAATAACTAATGTGTTTTAATCAAGCATGTCACTTTGTCTTAATAGCTCTTTTCATATGCCTCCTTTCCTACCGTTATAAGGCTATGAAGATCATGGTTTCATTTTGCAGAGGACAAAGGAAAAACTTTGAGCATTGAATTGCAGTCCCTGTTTGGCTTTCTTTGAGAAGCTGCTGTTCTCTCAGTTGCCAGTTGAAAAGTGTTAAGTAATTTATCCTTGGGGTGAAAAGATGGACTAGATTTCGTGAGTGCAGAGAATGCAGAATCCCTCTGGCCTTCCTGAATCCCTTTTTTGGGGTACTAGAAGATGTAAGCACCTTCTGGTTGTAGAAATGGCCAAGTCATGGTGAATCTGTTCTGCTTCACTCTTATCTCACAGTCCCTGCTCAGCAGACAGAGACTAAGCAGAGAGGACATCCCTGAGTGGCAAGCTGGGTACTACATTGGTGAAAAGAATGTTGTTTGGGAATGGTGTGACTTGGAAGATTATAATTACAGTACCTTATTCACGGAATATTGTAAATGTTGAGCATTTAACTATAGCCTTTGTTTGTCCATATTTCATTACCTGTAGTCCCATTGAAATTGGACTTGCAGTCAGAAACATAGATGTTCTAGAATAAGACAAATAGAGTGCTGAGCAATGTGTATACTGGTATTTATTTTAAAAACCCCACAACATTTGTCATGAGTGTTAGACTCCCCATTAGTTTTTATTTTCTTTTTTTTAACTTAGGTTAAAGTGGCCATGGCCTAGTCTACATGGGATTTTTTTCACATAGAGTAAAGAAAAGTGGGTAGCAGGGGTAAGTTGGAACTGAAGTATAGGTGTACCTGTGTTATTTCACCTTTTAATATCCAAAGCTCCAAATTATATTTTAGATCTGTTACATTATGGTGATTATTACATCCTCTGGTAATTCTACGCTGATGGTAATTACTTTCAGTTTCACAATATTGTAGCAACAAGAAAAAAACCTAAGCATATCTGAGCTGCCCAACTAAAACCACAGCTTTTTTTTTACAGAATTTGGCCCAAGGTACTGGCTGCTGCTGTTATTCTTTTTGTAGTGGCTTAATAGTTTTGTGGTTATTGTACTGATGCCTTGGGTTTTCACTTTTATATTTTTCAAATTCTGTACTGCCTAGTGTGTAACTGAAGTTTCTTGTTGCCTGTTAGCTTCTGCTCCCTTGTGCTAAGACAAACATAACAGAGCCTCTCCAAGCCTGCTTTCCAAGGACACTCAGACTGTCTTAGGCCCAAAAAGTGTAAACCAACATCTTGGAGAGGGGGGCAAGCTTGGGGAAATCACATTATTAACTGAAGCTTTAATTGGAGGATTAACCCTGATATGCAAATGGACCAAACTTATAAAAGGGTGAAGAATTCGTGAGCTGTCGTCCATCTTGGGATCCATTGGAGCAGTAGCCTCTGGACACGCCAGGGTGTACCTTTGAAGGCCTTTTAAATAAATACCTACCTTTATTCCTTTACTCCTGTCTAGTCTCTGCTTTTAAGTAGCCATTTAAGGCATCATCACAACTTTTCAATTGTTTTTTAGTCTTTCATTCAGGGTATTTATGACATTTCAGTCTCAACTCAGACTTTTTCATTAACAAATAGCATTTTGCAAGTCTGCAAAGCAAAAAAGTGTGTGCTGAGGACCCTGTGTCCTTGGAATACGTATCCCAGTTGCTTTATTTCAGCTGAGTTCTCTTCTGAGAGCCTTAGGCTGAGTGTGCAATCGGCAAAATGAGTGCCTTAGGTGAGCTTTTGGATTTCATCTTCTGTTTTAGCTTCATCCAAAAGGAGCCCCATTCTGCATGGCACTCCATGATGCAAGCCAGAAGCTCAGAGAGGGATCATGGGGAGGTTCACTTCAAAAGTACTATTCTGATCAGTCAGTGTAAACATTAAGGTGAGATCTCCAAGGGAGAAGGTGGTCAATCAAAAATCTGTTTTAGGAAGGTTAACAAAAGCCCACTTTGCATGAAAAATGAAGTGCTCCATTACCCTCTGCCAACTGTGGGTGCTTTATCCAAGCATGTGCTTCCTCGTTTTAGCAGCCCACAGTAAGCCTGAAAACATCATTCTGCTTTGGTAACATGTTCATCACAAGATGGGTGATGAATGCAGAAACAGGGTGGTTTCTATGCAGTTACAATTTGTATGCAGTAGCTTCTTAATTAGTGAGTAATAGAGCAGAAAGACCTTTTTAAACAGGTCCAGTGTATTTTTTAATGCTGTAGCCCACAAATGTGACTGAGCAAGAGACATAAAAATGGGCCCTTGGTAACAAATACTGTGGCACAGATGTAGGTAGCACACCTGTACTGTAGCACACCTGGTAGGTCTGATAGTCATCACAAGTTTCCTCTCCTAGGTTTAATGGCTGGTGTTCCTTAGAAAGCAGTGACAAGTGGTCTGTTGTGAACAGCTTAATGTTAACATTCAACCATCTTGTTTTTAAAGAAACTCTTTGGAAAATAATAAAATACTCCAATAGAGAATTAACTGGATGTTTCCTAGTAGGATGAGGTGTATTTGGAGGAAGCATCTGTAAATCAGTCCAGAAAAATTAGCTGCAGTCAAATGACTAGAGAAATGTGGGCAAATATCACATATGCTCTGAGAATCTTAAGGCTTGCCTTCAGTTAAAAATTCCTCTGGAATTGTTACTCTCTGTATCTGTAATGGCTGCTGGCAATCCTGCCTAACACTGATTTCGTGTAGTGTTCCCATAAGAGCAGCAACTACTGAAGTCTCTGTTCACTGGAGGAAGTTTTTCCCTGAGGCCATGCTTTCTAGTGAGCAGTAATCCACAGTTTGAGGTGTACCTTATGCATAAGGGAAAAAAATAATTTTTTTGGTGCAAGTTTCTAGGTCAGACACATAGTCCCATTGGTTGGTCAGTTCATGGTGTTTTAGTTGGGAGATGTGTTTTAAATTAATATAAACATTATTCATTCCCATCTAAAAATAGAGAGCTTTCTAGGACAGAGAAAAGCTTAATTTTCTGGTAGAACACTTTTATTGGCATAATTAGATAAAGGCAGTGATCAGGGAACGTTATCTTTCTGTTTTGCTTGTTCCTTTGCACCTGGTCTTTGTTGGAAGACCATATGTCACATGTGAATCCATAAAAACACCTTTGACTGTGATGGAAAAATCCTCAGAAACTTGATGTTAAGGGGTTTTATTTAATTCAGTTTAAAGAAAAATTGAAAAGAACACATTGTATTTGGTGTGTTTTACTCCACTTTGAAATCTCTTTAACATTATTAGAGTTCTCTTACTAATAAATCTTAGTTTAAAATATGATTATTATTTTAGTTAGACATTTTTATTTTATAGTGTTTTGGTTTTGGGTGACTTGATTCATCTTACTATTTTATTTTTTAAAAGAACAAAACAGTCCTTTCCTTTCCTTTCTTTTCCTTTCCTTTCCTTTCCTTTCCTTTCCTTTCCTTTCCTTTCCTTTCCTTTCCTTTCCTTTCCTTTCCTTTCCTTTCCTTTCCTTTCC